>OY829914.1:66977733-67577733 GCA_963691935.1 Nephrotoma guestfalica
TAATTTTGAATAAAGATCCGTTTAAATTGGGTCAAAACATCGTCTAGTTCTCCTGTAATCGACGATTGAAGTTGTAATATAATCGGCCGATGAAATTTTAAAAACTCTCCATACGAAATATGAAATACCACACCTCCCATACATAATTTGCATATAATTTCCCTATCGGGTTGACAGTCCGAATATATAAAACTATATGCCGTCTAATTCCGGTAGAAAAAAATTTCGACTTATTTTTAGAAATTTGCAAAGGGGTACCCCTTTGTTGTTTTTACGCCGGAAAAATACAAAAAAAAATTATTGCTCCAATTCGTAGAGTATCGTACCAATTGTGAATGGTTATTTAATTTTGAATAAAGATCCGTTTAAATTGGGTCAAAACATCGTCTAGTTCTCCTGTAATCGACGATTGAAGTTGTAATATAATCGGCCGATGAAATTTTAAAAACTCTCCATACGAAATATGAAATACCACACCTCCCATACATAATTTGCATATAATTTCCCTATCGGGTTGACAGTCCGAATATATAAAACTATATGCCGTCTAATTCCGGTAGAAAAAAATTTCGACTTATTTTTAGAAATTTGCAAAGGGGTACCCCTTTGTTGTTTTTACGCCGGAAAAATACAAAAAAAAATTATTGCTCCAATTCGTAGAGTATCGTACCAATTGTGAATGGTTATTTAATTTTGAATAAAGATCCGTTTAAATTGGGTCAAAACATCGTCTAGTTCTCCTGTAATCGACGATTGAAGTTGTAATATAATCGGCCGATGAAATTTTAAAAACTCTCCATACGAAATATGAAATAAAACACCTCCCATACATAATTTGCATATAATTTCCCTATCGGGTTGACAGTCCGAATATATAAAACTATATGCCGTCTAATTCCGGTAGAAAAAAATTTCGACTTATTTTTAGAAATTTGCAAAGGGGTGGTACCCCTTTGTTGTTTTTACGCCGGAAAAATACAAAAAAAAATTATTGCTCCAATTCGTAGAGTATCGTACCAATTGTGAATGGTTATTTAATTTTGAATAAAGATCCGTTTAAATTGGGTCAAAACATCGTCTAGTTCTCCTGTAATCGACGATTGAAGTTGTAATATAATCGGCCGATGAAATTTTAAAAACTCTCCATACGAAATATGAAATACCACACCTCCCATACATAATTTGCATATAATTTCCCTATCGGGTTGACAGTCCGAATATATAAAACTATATGCCGTCTAATTCCGGTAGAAAAAAATTTCGACTTATTTTTAGAAATTTGCAAAGGGGTACCCCTTTGTTGTTTTTACGCCGGAAAAATACAAAAAAAAATTATTGCTCCAATTCGTAGAGTATCGTACCAATTGTGAATGGTTATTTAATTTTGAATAAAGATCCGTTTAAATTGGGTCAAAACATCGTCTAGTTCTCCTGTAATCGACGATTGAAGTTGTAATATAATCGGCCGATGAAATTTTAAAAACTCTCCATACGAAATATGAAATACCACACCTCCCATACATAATTTGCATATAATTTCCCTATCGGGTTGACAGTCCGAATATATAAAACTATATGCCGTCTAATTCCGGTAGAAAAAAATTTCGACTTATTTTTAGAAATTTGCAAAGGGGTACCCCTTTGTTGTTTTTACGCCGGAAAAATACAAAAAAAAATTATTGCTCCAATTCGTAGAGTATCGTACCAATTGTGAATGGTTATTTAATTTTGAATAAAGATCCGTTTAAATTGGGTCAAAACATCGTCTAGTTCTCCTGTAATCGACGATTGAAGTTGTAATATAATCGGCCGATGAAATTTTAAAAACTCTCCATACGAAATATGAAATACCACACCCCCCATAAATAATTTGCATATAATTTCCCTGTCGGGTTGACAGTCCGAATATATAAAACTATATGCCGTCTAATTCCGGTAGAAAAAAATTTCGACTTATTTTTAGAAATTTGCAAAGGGGTACCCCTTTGTTGTTTTTACGCCGGAAAAATACAAAAAAAAATTATTGCTCCAATTCGTAGAGTATCGTACCAATTGTGAATGGTTATTTAATTTTGAATAAAGATCCGTTTAAATTGGGTCAAAACATCGTCTAGTTCTCCTGTAATCGACGATTGAAGTTGTAATATAATCGGCCGATGAAATTTTAAAAACTCTCCATACGAAATATGAAATACCACACCTCCCATACATAATTTGCATATAATTTCCCTATCGGGTTGACAGTCCGAATATATAAAACTATATGCCGTCTAATTCCGGTAGAAAAAAATTTCGACTTATTTTTAGAAATTTGCAAAGGGGTACCCCTTTGTTGTTTTTACGCCGGAAAAATACAAAAAAAAATTATTGCTCCAATTCGTAGAGTACCGTACCAATTGTGAATGGTTATTTAATTTTGAATAAAGATCCGTTTAAATTGGGTCAAAACATCGTCTAGTTCTCCTGTAATCGACGATTGAAGTTGTAATATAATCGGCCGATGAAATTTTAAAAACTCTCCATACGAAATATGAAATAAAACACCTCCCATACATAATTTGCATATAATTTCCCTATCGGGTTGACAGTCCGAATATATAAAACTATATGCCGTCTAATTCCGGTAGAAAAAAATTTCGACTTATTTTTAGAAATTTGCAAAGGGGTACCCCTTTGTTGTTTTTACGCCGGAAAAATACAAAAAAAAATTATTGCTCCAATTCGTAGAGTATCGTACCAATTGTGAATGGTTATTTAATTTTGAATAAAGATCCGTTTAAATTGGGTCAAAACATCGTCTAGTTCTCCTGTAATCGACGATTGAAGTTGTAATATAATCGGCCGATGAAATTTTAAAACTCTCCATACGAAATATGAAATACCACACCTCCCATACATAATTTGCATATAATTTCCCTATCGGGTTGACAGTCCGAATATATAAAAACTATATGCCGTCTAATTCCGGTAGAAAAAAATTTCGACTTATTTTTAGAAATTTGCAAAGGGGTACCCCTTTGTTGTTTTTACGCCGGAAAAATACAAAAAAAAATTATTGCTCCAATTCGTAGAGTATCGTACCAATTGTGAATGGTTATTTAATTTTGAATAAAGATCCGTTTAAATTGGGTCAAAACATCGTCTAGTTCTCCTGTAATCGACGATTGAAGTTGTAATATAATCGGCCGATGAAATTTTAAAAACTCTCCATACGAAATATGAAATACCACACCTCCCATACATAATTTGCATATAATTTCCCTATCGGGTTGACAGTCCGAATAGTATAAAACTATATGCCGTCTAATTCCGGTAGAAAAAAATTCGACTTATTTTTTCAAATTTGCAAAGGGGTACGTACCCCTTTGTTGTTTTTACGCCGGAAAAATACAAAAAAAAATTATTGCTCCAATTCGTAGAGTATCGTACCAATTGTGAATGGTTATTTAATTTTGAATAAAGATCCGTTTAAATTGGGTCAAAACATCGTTTAGTTCTCCTGTAATCGACGATTGAAGTTGTAATATAATCGGCCGATGAAATTTTAAAAACTCTCCATACGAAATATGAAATACCACACCTCCCATACATAATTTGCATATAATTTCCCTATCGGGTTGACAGTCCGAATATATAAAACTATATGCCGTCTAATTCCGGTAGAAAAAAATTTCGACTTATTTTTAGAAATTTGCAAAGGGTACCCCTTTGTTGTTTTTACGCCGGAAAAATACAAAAAAAAATTATTGCTCCAATTCGTAGAGTATCGTACCAATTGTGAATGGTTATTTAATTTTGAATAAAGATCCGTTTAAATTGGGTCAAAACATCGTCTAGTTCTCCTGTAATCGACGATTGAAGTTGTAATATAATCGGCGATGAAATTTTAAAAACTCTCCATACGAAATATGAAATACCACACCTCCCATACATAATTTGCATATAATTTCCCTATCGGGTTGACAGTCCGAATATATAAAACTATATGCCGTCTAATTCCGGTAGAAAAAAATTTCGACTTATTTTTAGAAATTTGCAAAGGGATACCCCTTTGTTGTTTTTACGCCGGAAAAATACAAAAAAAAATTATTGCTCCAATTCGTAGAGTATCGTACCAATTGTGAATGGTTATTTAATTTTGAATAAAGATCCGTTTAAATTGGGTCAAAACATCGTCTAGTTCTCCTGTAATCGACGATTGAAGTTGTAATATAATCGGCCGATGAAATTTTAAAAACTCTCCATACGAAATATGAAATACCACACCTCCCATACATAATTTGCATATAATTTCCCTATCGGGTTGACAGTCCGAATATATAAAACTATATGCCGTCTAATTCCGGTAGAAAAAAGTTTCGACTTATTTTTAGAAATTTGCAAAGGGGTACCCCTTTGTTGTTTTTACGCCGGAAAAATACAAAAAAAAAATATTGCTCCAATTCGTAGAGTATCGTACCAATTGTGAATGGTTATTTAATTTTGAATAAAGGTCCGTTTAAATTGGGTCAAAACATCGTCTAGTTCTCCTGTAATCGACGATTGAAGTTGTAATATAATCGGCCGATGAAATTTTAAAAACTCTCCATACGAAATATGAAATACCACACCTCCCATACATAATTTGCATATAATTTCCCTATCGGGTTGACAGTCCGAATATATAAAACTATATGCCGTCTAATTCCGGTAGAAAAAAATTTCGACTTATTTTTAGAAATTTGCAAAGGGGTACCCCTTTGTTGTTTTTACGCCGGAAAAATACAAAAAAAAATTATTGCTCCAATTCGTAGAGTATCGTACCAATTGTGAATGGTTATTTAATTTTGAATAAAGGTCCGTTTAAATTGGGTCAAAACATCGTCTAGTTCTCCTGTAATCGACGATTGAAGTTGTAATATAATCGGCCGATGAAATTTTAAAAACTCTCCATACGAAATATGAAATACCACACCTCCCATACATAATTTGCATATAATTTCCCTATCGGGTTGACAGTCCGAATATATAAAACTATATGCCGTCTAATTCCGGTAGGAAAAAATTTCGACTTATTTTTAGAAATTTGCAAAGCTTAGTTGTTTTTATGCCGGAAAAATACAAAAAAAAATTATTGCTCCAATTCGTAGAGTATCGTACCAATTGTGAATGGTTATTTAATTTTGAATAAAGATCCGTTTAAATTGGGTCAAAACATCGTCTAGTTCTCCTGTAATCGACGATTGAAGTTGTAATATAATCGGCCGATGAAATTTTAAAAACTCTCCATACGAAATATGAAATACCACACCTCCCATACATAATTTGCATATAATTTCCCTATCGGGTTGACAGTCCGAATATATAAAACTATATGCCGTCTAATTCCGGTAGAAAAAAATTTCGACTTATTTTTAGAAATTTGCAAAGGGGTGGGTACCCCTTAGTTGTTTTTATGCCGGAAAAATACAAAAAAAAATTATTGCTCCAATTCGTAGAGTATCGTACCAATTGTGAATGGTTATTTAATTTTGAATAAAGATCCGTTTAAATTGGGTCAAAACATCGTCTAGTTCTCCTGTAATCGACGATTGAAGTTGTAATATAATCGGCCGATGAAATTTTAAAAACTCTCCATACGAAATATGAAATACCACACCTCCCATACATAATTTGCATATAATTTCCCTATCGGGTTGACAGTCCGAATATATAAAACTATATGCCGTCTAATTCCGGTAGAAAAAAATTTCGACTTATTTTTAGAAATTTGCAAAGGGGTACCCCTTAGTTGTTTTTATGCCGGAAAAATACAAAAAAAAATTATTGCTCCAATTCGTAGAGTATCGTACCAATTGTGAATGGTTATTTAATTTTGAATAAAGATCCGTTTAAATTGGGTCAAAACATCGTCTAGTTCTCCTGTAATCGACGATTGAAGTTGTAATATAATCGGCCGATGAAATTTTAAAAACTCTCCATACGAAATATGAAATACCACACCTCCCATACATAATTTGCATATAATTTCCCTATCGGGTTGACATTCCGAATATATAAAACTATATGCCGTCTAATTCCGGTAGAAAAAAATTTCGACTTATTTTTAGAAATTTGCAAAGGGGTACCACCCCTTAGTTGTTTTTACGCCGGAAAAATACAAAAAAAAATTATTGCTCCAATTCGTAGAGTATCGTACCAATTGTGAATGGTTATTTAATTTTGAATAAAGATCCGTTTAAATTGGGTCAAAACATCGTCTAGTTCTCCTGTAATCGACGATTGAAGTTGTAATATAATCGGCCGATGAAATTTTAAAAACTCTCCATACGAAATATGAAATACCACACCTCCCATACATAATTTGCATATAATTTCCCTATCGGGTTGACAGTCCGAATATATAAAACTATATGCCGTCTAATTCCGGTAGAAAAAAATTTCGACTTATTTTTAGAAATTTGCAAAGGGGTACCCCTTAGTTGTTTTTATGCCGGAAAAATACAAAAAAAAATTATTGCTCTAATTCGTAGAGTATCGTACCAATTGTGAATGGTTATTTAATTTTGAATAAAGATCCGTTTAAATTGGGTCAAAACATCGTCTAGTTCTCCTGTAATCGACGATTGAAGTTGTAATATAATCGGCCGATGAAATTTTAAAAACTCTCCATACGAAATATGAAATACCACACCTCCCATACATAATTTGCATATAATTTCCCTATCGGGTTGACAGTCCGAATATATAAAACTATATGCCGTCTAATTCCGGTAGAAAAAAATTTCGACTTATTTTTAGAAATTTGCAAAGGGGTACCCCTTTGTTGTTTTTACGCCGGAAAAATACAAAAAAAAATTATTGCTCCAATTCGTAGAGTATCGTACCAATTGTGAATGGTTATTTAATTTTGAATAAAGATCCGTTTAAATTGGGTCAAAACATCGTCTAGTTCTCCTGTAATCGACGATTGAAGTTGTAATATAATCGGCCGATGAAATTTTAAAAACTCTCCATACGAAATATGAAATACCACACCTCCCATACATAATTTGCATATAATTTCCCTATCGGGTTGACAGTCCGAATATATAAAACTATATGCCGTCTAATTCCGGTAGAAAAAAATTTCGACTTATTTTTAGAAATTTGCAAAGGGGTACCCCTTTGTTGTTTTTACGCCGGAAAAATACAAAAAAAAATTATTGCTCCAATTCGTAGAGTATCGTACCAATTGTGAATGGTTATTTAATTTTGAATAAAGATCCGTTTAAATTGGGTCAAAACATCGTCTAGTTCTCCTGTAATCGACGATTGAAGTTGTAATATAATCAGCCGATGAAATTTTAAAAACTCTCCATACGAAATATGAAATACCACACCTCCCATACATAATTTGCATATAATTTCCCTATCGGGTTGACAGTCCGAATATATAAAACTATATGCCGTCTAATTCCGGTAGAAAAAAATTTCGACTTATTTTTTCAAATTTGCAAAGGGGTACGTACCGTACCCCTTTGTTGTTTTTACGCCGGAAAAATACAAAAAAAAATTATTGCTCCAATTCGTAGAGTATCGTACCAATTGTGAATGGTTATTTAATTTTGAATAAAGATCCGTTTAAATTGGGTCAAAACATCGTCTAGTTCTCCTGTAATCGACGATTGAAGTTGTAATATAATCGGCCGATGAAATTTTAAAAACTCTCCATACGAAATATGAAATACCACACCTCCCATACATAATTTGCATATAATTTCCCTATCGGGTTGACAGTCCGAATATATAAAACTATATGCCGTCTAATTCCGGTAGAAAAAAATTTCGACTTATTTTTTCAAATTTGCAAAGGGGTACGTACCCCTTGTTGTTTTTACGCCGGAAAAATACAAAAAAAAATTATTGCTCCAATTCGTAGAGTATCGTACCAATTGTGAATGGTTATTTAATTTTGAATAAAGATCCGTTTAAATTGGGTCAAAACATCGTCTAGTTCTCCTGTAATCGACGATTGAAGTTGTAATATAATCGGCCGATGAAATTTTAAAAACTCTCCATACGAAATATGAAATACCACACCTCCCATACATAATTTGCATATAATTTCCCTATCGGGTTGACAGTCCGAATATATAAAACTATATGCCGTCTAATTCGGTAGGAAAAAATTTCGACTTATTTTTTCAAATTTGCAAAGGGGTACCCTTTGCTGTTTTTAAGCCGGAAAAATACAAAAAAAAATTATTGCTCCAATTCGTAGAGTATCGTACCAATTGTGAATGGTTATTTAATTTTGAATAAAGATCCGTTTAAATTGGGTCAAAACATCGTCTAGTTCTCCTGTAATCGACGATTGAAGTTGTAATATAATCGGCCGATGAAATTTTAAAAACTCTCCATACGAAATATGAAATACCACACCTCCCATACATAATTTGCATATAATTTCCCTATCGGTTGACAGTCCGAATATATAAAACTATATGCCGTCTAATTCCGGTAGAAAAAAATTTCGACTTATTTTTAGAAATTTGCAAAGGGTACCCCTTTGTTGTTTTTACGCCGGAAAAATACAAAAAAAAATTATTGCTCCAATTCGTAGAGTATCGTACCAATTGTGAATGGTTATTTAATTTTGAATAAAGATCCGTTTAAATTGGGTCAAAACATCGTCTAGTTCTCCTGTAATCGACGATTGAAGTTGTAATATAATCGGCCGATGAATTTTAAAAACTCTCCATACGAAATATGAAATACCACACCTCCCATACATAATTTGCATATAATTTCCCTATCGGGTTGACAGTCCGAATATATAAAACTATATGCCGTCTAATTCCGGTAGAAAAAAATTTCGACTTATTTTTTCAAATTTGCAAAGGGTACTCCTTTGCTGTTTTTAAGCCGGAAAAATACAAAAAAAAATTATTGCTCCAATTCGTAGAGTATCGTACCAATTGTGAATGGTTATTTAATTTTGAATAAAGATCCGTTTAAATTGGGTCAAAACATCGTCTAGTTCTCCTGTAATCGACGATTGAAGTTTTAATATAATCGGCCGATGAAATTTTAAAAACTCTCCATACGAAATATGAAATACCACACCTCCCATACATAATTTGCATATAATTTCCCTATCGGGTTGACAGTCCGAATATATAAAACTATATGCCGTCTAATTCCGGTAGAAAAAAATTTCGACTTATTTTTTCAAATTTGCAAAGGGGTACGTACCCCTTTGTTGATTTTACGCCGGAAAAATACAAAAAAAAATTATTGCTCCAATTCGTAGAGTATCGTACCAATTGTGAATGGATATTTAATTTTGAATAAAGATCCGTTTAAATTGGGTCAAAACATCGTCTAGTTATCCTGTAATCGACGATTGAAGTTGTAATATAATCGGCCGATGAAATTTTAAAAACTCTCCATACGAAATATGAAATACCACACCTCCCATACATAATTTGCATATAATTTCCCTATCGGGTTGACAGTCCGAATATATAAAACTATATGCCGTCTAATTCCGGTAGAAAAAAATTTCTACTTATTTTTTCAAATTTGCAAAGGGGTACCCCTTTGCTGTTTTTAAGCCGGAAAAATACAAAAAAAAATTATTGCTCCAATTCGTAGAGTATCGTACCAATTGTGAATGGTTATTTAATTTTGAATAAAGATCCGTTTAAATTGGGTCAAAACATCGTCTAGTTCTCCTGTAATCGACGATTGAAGTTGTAATATAATCGGCCGATGAAATTTTAAAAACTCTCATACGAAATATGAAATACCACACCTCCCCATACATAATTTGCATATAATTTCCCTATCGGGTTGACAGTCCGAATATATAAAACTATATGCCGTCTAATTCCGGTAGAAAAAATTTCGACTTATTTTTTCAAATTTGCAAAGGGGTACCCCTTTGCTGTTTTTAAGCCGGAAAAATACAAAAAAAAATTATTGCTCCAATTCGTAGAGTATCGTACCAATTGTGAATGGTTATTTAATTTTGAATAAAGATCCGTTTAAATTGGGTCAAAACATCGTCTAGTTCTCCTGTAATCGACGATTGAAGTTGTAATATATCGGCCGATGAAATTTCATACTCTCCATACAAAATATGAAATACCACACCTCCCATACATAATTTGCATATAATTTCCCTATCGGGTTGACAGTCCGAATATATAAAACTATATGCCGTCTAATTCCGGTAGAAAAAAATTTCGACTTATTTTTTCAAATTTGCAAAGGGGTACCCCTTTGCTGTTTTTAAGCCGGAAAAATACAAAAAAAAAATTATTGCTCCAATTCGTAGAGTATCGTACCAATTGTGAATGGTTATTTAATTTTGAATAAAGATCCGTTTAAATTGGGTCAAAACATCGTCTAGTTCTCCTGTAATCGACGATTGAAGTTGTAATATAATCGGCCGATGAAATTTAAAAACTCTCCATAGGAAATATGAAATACCACACCTCCCATACATAATTTGCATATAATTTCCCTATCGGGTTGACAGTCCGAATATATAAAACTATATGCCGTCTAATTCCGGTAGAAAAAAATTTCGACTTATTTTTTCAAATTTGCAAAGGGGTACTCCTTTGCTGTTTTTAAGCCGGAAAAAAACAAAAAAAAATTATTGCTCCAATTCGTAGAGTATCGTACCAATTGTGAATGGTTATTTAATTTTGAATAAAGATCCGTTTAAATTGGGTCAAAACATCGTCTAGTTCTCCTGTAATCGACGATTGAAGTTGTAATATAATCGGCCGATGAAATTTCATACTCTCCATACAAAATATGAAATACCACACCTCCCATACATAATTTGCATATAATTTCCCTATCGGGTTGACAGTCCGAATATATAAAACTATATGCCGTCTAATTCCGGTAGAAAAAAATTTCGACTTATTTTTTCAAATTTGCAAAGGGGTACCCCTTTGCTGTTTTTAAGCCGGAAAAATACAAAAAAAAATTATTGCTCCAATTCGTAGAGTATCGTACCAATTGTGAATGGTTATTTAATTTTGAATAAAGATCCGTTTAAATTGGGTCAAAACATCGTCTAGTTCTCCTGTAATCGACGATTGAAGTTGTAATATAATCGGCCGATGAAATTTTAAAAACTCTCCATACGAAATATGAAATACCACACCTCCCATACATAATTTGCATATAATTTCCCTATCGGGTTGACAGTCCGAATATATAAAACTATATGCCGTCTAATTCCGGTAGAAAAAAATTTCGACTTATTTTTTCAAATTTGCAAAGGGGTACGTACCCCTTTGTTGTTTTTACGCCGGAAAAATACAAAAAAAAATTATTGCTCCAATTCGTAGAGTATCGTACCAATTGTGAATGGTTATTTAATTTTGAATAAAGATCCGTTTAAATTGGGTCAAAACATCGTCTAGTTCTCCTGTAATCGACGATTGAAGTTGTAATATAATCGGCCGATGAAATTTTAAAAACTCTCCATACGAAATATGAAATACCACACCTCCCATACATAATTTGCATATAATTTCCCTATCGGGTTGACAGTCCGAATATATAAAACTATATGCCGTCTAATTAAGGTAGAAAAAAATTTCGACTTATTTTTTCAAATTTGCAAAGGGGGTACCCCTTTGCTGTTTTTAAGCCGGAAAAATACAAAAAAAAATTATTGCTCCAATTCGTAGAGTATCGTACCAATTGTGAATGGTTATTTAATTTTGAATAAAGATCCGTTTAAATTGGGTCAAAACATCGTCTAGTTCTCCTGTAATCGACGATTGAAGTTGTAATATAATCGGCCGATGAAATTTCATACTCTCCATACAAAATATGAAATACCACACCTCCCATACATAATTTGCATATAATTTCCCTATCGGGTTGACAGTCCGAATATATAAAACTATATGGATATAATACTGCAAACTATATGGATATAATACTGCCGCAAAAGCATCCTGAGCAACGCATTTTCATTATGCACAGATTGACAGCTTTCCAGTCCCAGTTATACCGTGAAGCCAAGAAAATAAAATCGACATATAAATATAAATATTTGTGGTGTAATTATGGGCAAATATACCTACGGAAGTCGGCGGCTTCTGATGTTCATCGAATCCAATCGCACAATGATATTTTTCGGCTTCATCAGACAAATAATCCAAATGGGAGGAAAATCATCAGTGGATAAATCATCCGGGAATCTAAAATTATATAATTTAATAGGTATACAAATTTTCTTGTTATTACAATATCATTGTTTATTATTTAATTTTACTTACATCTATTCATTTTTTGTGATGATTTCGTCAAATCAATCCGCACTTGTCTTTGTTATTGTTTACAAATGCATGACAGCTGTATTTTTTATTATCAATTTTAATACTAATTTGTTGGTAGCACTGAAAATTAACGCGATCAATTCGAAACATCGGATGTGCTCTTTATTAGTGCTGTACTCGACTTTAAATTTTTATGTAATCAGTTGCTACAATTATTTTAATTTTGTTGCTATTGCTCGTAACGCGCTATTCATTACCCGCTATTATTTTTACTCGAAAAATACAGTACTAAAATGTAATTTATCATTGTTTTTGTATTTACAGTTTACTATATTTTTGAATATTTCTTTTATTGTTCATGGTTATGAGTAATATACAAAACGGTAATTTTAGCATATTGGTGCAAAACATTCGAAGTCTACGTGCAAATTTTGATACGTTTAGTGTTTATGTAGCAAGCCTTAATGAAATTCCTGATTTAATTTTTGTGACTGAAATATGGATTTATTCTAAAGAATGTTGTGAGTTTAGTTTACCGAGCTATAATTTTAAGGCCTGTTGTAATGACCGTTACCGTTCTGGTGGAGTTGGTGTTTTTATACGCGAAAACTTTGCAAATTTTTCAATCGAAGTTTACAACTGGATTACAGCTGATATTATCCGTTTAGATCTTGATCTTGCAGGGAAAAAGTGGTCATTCATTTGCATCTATCGATTGAACAACGGGTCAATTAATGCCTTTTGTGATGATTTGGAAATCTTATTGCGTACGCTTACAAACGATAACGTAGCTATACTTGGAGATCTTAACCTAAACCTGCTAGATATCAATGAAGCGTACGGTTACCAGACAATGTTGGCTTCATATGGTTTAATCAGCTTCTTAAACGAACCAACTAGAATGCAAGCTTGTTTAGACCATGTCTTTCTCAAAAGTGAACAAATATTTAACATTAACATTAGCAACCTTCCTATTCAATTTTCTGACCATAATTTGATTAAACTCCATATATCTCCATCTAGTTCAGTTACTGTCAACTATACGTCAAATTTATCACATGTTAATTACACTAAACTAAATGATCTTTTAAAGTTCGAAAATTGGGATTCTGTGTATTCCCAATCCGATTGCAATGTGGCTTTTGAAAATTTTGTCAATATTCTAAGATCTCACATGTCATCTTCCACTTCCATCTCTGAAAATCCAAAAATAAAAAACCGCAAACCTTGGATGAGTTATAATCTTTTGCATAAGATGAATAAATTGAAAAAATTCTCCAGGAAGCTCAAACGATATCCTGACAACAAGAGACTGGAAGAATATGTAGTCAATCTATCAAAGCAGGTAAAAATTGATGTTCGTACTGCAAAAAATCTCTTCTACAAGAATAAATTTGATTCATCCATTAATGATTCCAAGGCTACTTGGAAAATAGTGGATGAAGTGTTAGGACGTTTTTCTCATAATAAGCACATAACTCAAATATATCAATTGCGAACTGAAAATATCCTTACGTGTTCAAAGTCCATTTCCAACGAATTTAATAACTTTTTTGTAAACGTATCACAAGAAATAAATTCTAAATTTAGTTCGGTAAATAATGAAAATACTGATCATAACAAATTTATCTTTGGGTCTCTGTCAAAAAATTATGTCTCATCATGTTATTTTGAGCCTATAACTACTGCGGAAATTCTTAATGAAATTCGTAAGTTAAAAAACAAAAGATCTGAAGGTTCGGACGGAATTGATAACTTTGTTGTTAAAAACTGCGCTTGGTACTTAGTAGATATTTTAAAATTTTTGTATAACCTGAGCCTTGACAATGGGGTTTTTCCAAATATTCTAAAATTAGCCATTGTAATTCCAATTTTTAAAAAAGGCGATGAATTACAATTAAACAATTACAGACCGATTTCTCTACTAAGCACCGTATCTAAAATCTTTGAGAAACTAATAAAACGACGATTAGTGTGTTATCTTGATAAAATTGATTTTTTGCACAATAAACAATATGGATTTACTGCTGGTAAATCCACTGAAGAAGCACTGATTGATTTCCTTGGTCAGATACATTTGGCAATGAACGGTTCGCAGAGGTCTACAGCATTATTTGTGGACATTGCCAAGGCTTTTGATTCAGTCGACACTGGAATAATGCTTACTAAGCTACGTAATATTGGTATACGAGGTAAAATTTTAGGTTTGTTTAGAAGCTACCTTCAAAATCGGCGTCAGATTGTTAGAATAGGTGAAACTTTAAGTGACCCGTGCACGGTAAAATATGGCGTTCCCCAAGGATCAGTTTTGGGCCCGTTATTATTTTTGATTTACTTTAATTCGATTTTTGAAATTAATCTAATAGGATATCCGACTGCTTTTGCTGATGATTTAGCCCTAAGTTATGGAATGCCAACGACTGATAATACATATGACATCAGTCTTGTTCTTGAAAAGGATCTTCATTGTTTAAGCCAATGGTTTTATCATAATCGTCTCATGATCAGCGATAAATCAAAAATCATGTATTTTGGGCGACAGAATACTAGATTAGCGCAACCACAAACGTATCACATGTATAAATGCAATAGAAATCCATGCACGGCTCAGTGTTTTGTGCTTGAGTCTGTACAAGAATTTAAATATTTGGGCTTAATAATTGATTCGAAACTCAATTGGAAGTCTCATATCAATACCACAAGGAAGAGTGTGATTTGGGCCATATATAAATTTTATAACCTTAGAAAAGTCTGCCCTAGAACTACACTAAGGAAACTATACCATGCCCTAATAGAATCAATAGTAATGTATGGCATATCCAGTTGGGGTGGTACATATTTTACTAACATAGAGGACCTGTATATCGCACAAAAAAGAATTATTAAATTAATCTACAAACGCCCTCATACAACACCAACAGTTCCATTGTTTCGTGAGCTAAACTTACTACCATTTAGATATCTTTATATTTATCAAGTCCTCAAAATATTTTTTATTCGAAGTGATAGTTTTCACAATCGCACTGTACATATATACAACACGAGGAACCCCAATAACTTTGCCAATGTTCGTTGTTATAGCGAGAAATTTAGAAGATTTTATCTTTATATGGCACCGTTCTTTTTTCACATGCTACCAAACGACATTAAAGGTATAAACCCTGTACGTAAACACAAATTTAAGCGCGAACTTCGATCATGGCTGCTCACCATAGAAAACATTGAACAATACTTTTAATATTACAATACATTATATTTAGTTATAGAATCAAATCAATAATTTTAAGATAGTGTGTAAGTTTAATATATTTAGTAAATATGTGATATTGTAAATTTTGTCAACTAAAGATTTTGTATTACATAGTTTTAAGAAATATTTTTTTTTGTTGCTCCACGACAGATTGTAATCTAAAGGAGCTTTACTTTATTTCATTACACAATCAACTGTATGTATAAACTATTTTGTATTTTAACTGAAATAAAGATAATAATAATAATAATAATAATAATAATAATATGCCGTCTAATTCCGGTAGAAAAAAATTTCGACCTATTTTTTCAAATTTGCAAAGGGGTACTCCTTTGCTGTTTTTAAGCCGGAAAAATACAAAAAAAAATTATTGCTCCAATTCGTAGAGTATCGTACCAATTGTGAATGGTTAGTTAATTTTGAATAAAGATCCGTTTAAATTGGGTCAAAACATCGTCTAGTTCTCCTGTAATCGACGATTGAAGTTGTAATATAATCGGCCGATGAAATTTTAAAAACTCTCCATACGAAATATGAAATACCACACTTCCCATACATAATTTGCATATAATTTCCCTATCGGGTTGACAGTCCGAATATATAAAACTATATGCCGTCTAAAAAAATTTCAACGTATTTTTAGAAATTTGCAAAGGGGTACCCCTTTGTTGTTTTTACGCCGGAAAAATACAAAAAAAAATTATTGCTCCAATTCGTAGAGTATCGTACCAATTGTGAATGGTTATTTAATTTTGAATAAAGATCCGTTTAAATTGGGTCAAAACATCGTCTAGTTCTCCTGTAATCGACGATTGAAGTTGTAATATAATCGGCCGATGAAATTTCATACTCTCCATACAAAATATGAAATACCACACCTCCCATACATAATTTGCATATAATTTCCCTATCGGGTTGACAGTCCGAATATATAAAACTATATGCCGTCTAATTCCGGTAGAAAAAAATTTCGACTTATTTTTAGAAATTTGCAAAGGGGTACGTACCCCTTTGTTGTTTTTACGCCGGAAAAATACAAAAAAAAATTATTGATCCAATTCGTAGAGTATCGTACCAATTGTGAATGGTTATTTAATTTTGAATAAAGATCCGTTTAAATTGGGTCAAAACATCGTCTAGTTCTCCTGTAATCGACGATTGAAGTTGTAATATAATCGGCCGATGAAATTTCATACTCTCCATACAAAATATGAAATACCACACCTCCCATACATAATTTGCATATAATTTCCCTATCGGGTTGACAGTCCGAATATATAAAACTATATGGATATAATACTGCAAACTATATGGATATAATACTGCCGCAAAAGCATCCTGAGCAACGCATTTTCATTATGCACAGATTGACAGCTTTCCAGTCCCAGTTATACCGTGAAGCCAAGAAAATAAAATCGACATATAAATATAAATATTTGTGGTGTAATTATGGGCAAATATACCTACGGAAGTCGGCGGCTTCTGATGTTCATCGAATCCAATCGCACAATGATATTTTTCGGCTTCATCAGACAAATAATCCAAATGGGAGGAAAATCATCAGTGGATAAATCATCCGGGAATCTAAAATTATATAATTTAATAGGTATACAAATTTTCTTGTTATTACAATATCATTGTTTATTATTTAATTTTACTTACATCTATTCATTTTTTGTGATGATTTCGTCAAATCAATCCGCACTTGTCTTTGTTATTGTTTACAAATGCATGACAGCTGTATTTTTTATTATCAATTTTAATACTAATTTGTTGGTAGCACTGAAAATTAACGCGATCAATTCGAAACATCGGATGTGCTCTTTATTAGTGCTGTACTCGACTTTAAATTTTTATGTAATCAGTTGCTACAATTATTTTAATTTTGTTGCTATTGCTCGTAACGCGCTATTCATTACCCGCTATTATTTTTACTCGAAAAATACAGTACTAAAATGTAATTTATCATTGTTTTTGTATTTACAGTTTACTATATTTTTGAATATTTCTTTTATTGTTCATGGTTATGAGTAATATACAAAACGGTAATTTTAGCATATTGGTGCAAAACATTCGAAGTCTACGTGCAAATTTTGATACGTTTAGTGTTTATGTAGCAAGCCTTAATGAAATTCCTGATTTAATTTTTGTGACTGAAATATGGATTTATTCTAAAGAATGTTGTGAGTTTAGTTTACCGAGCTATAATTTTAAGGCCTGTTGTAATGACCGTTACCGTTCTGGTGGAGTTGGTGTTTTTATACGCGAAAACTTTGCAAATTTTTCAATCGAAGTTTACAACTGGATTACAGCTGATATTATCCGTTTAGATCTTGATCTTGCAGGGAAAAAGTGGTCATTCATTTGCATCTATCGATTGAACAACGGGTCAATTAATGCCTTTTGTGATGATTTGGAAATCTTATTGCGTACGCTTACAAACGATAACGTAGCTATACTTGGAGATCTTAACCTAAACCTGCTAGATATCAATGAAGCGTACGGTTACCAGACAATGTTGGCTTCATATGGTTTAATCAGCTTCTTAAACGAACCAACTAGAATGCAAGCTTGTTTAGACCATGTCTTTCTCAAAAGTGAACAAATATTTAACATTAACATTAGCAACCTTCCTATTCAATTTTCTGACCATAATTTGATTAAACTCCATATATCTCCATCTAGTTCAGTTACTGTCAACTATACGTCAAATTTATCACATGTTAATTACACTAAACTAAATGATCTTTTAAAGTTCGAAAATTGGGATTCTGTGTATTCCCAATCCGATTGCAATGTGGCTTTTGAAAATTTTGTCAATATTCTAAGATCTCACATGTCATCTTCCACTTCCATCTCTGAAAATCCAAAAATAAAAAACCGCAAACCTTGGATGAGTTATAATCTTTTGCATAAGATGAATAAATTGAAAAAATTCTCCAGGAAGCTCAAACGATATCCTGACAACAAGAGACTGGAAGAATATGTAGTCAATCTATCAAAGCAGGTAAAAATTGATGTTCGTACTGCAAAAAATCTCTTCTACAAGAATAAATTTGATTCATCCATTAATGATTCCAAGGCTACTTGGAAAATAGTGGATGAAGTGTTAGGACGTTTTTCTCATAATAAGCACATAACTCAAATATATCAATTGCGAACTGAAAATATCCTTACGTGTTCAAAGTCCATTTCCAACGAATTTAATAACTTTTTTGTAAACGTATCACAAGAAATAAATTCTAAATTTAGTTCGGTAAATAATGAAAATACTGATCATAACAAATTTATCTTTGGGTCTCTGTCAAAAAATTATGTCTCATCATGTTATTTTGAGCCTATAACTACTGCGGAAATTCTTAATGAAATTCGTAAGTTAAAAAACAAAAGATCTGAAGGTTCGGACGGAATTGATAACTTTGTTGTTAAAAACTGCGCTTGGTACTTAGTAGATATTTTAAAATTTTTGTATAACCTGAGCCTTGACAATGGGGTTTTTCCAAATATTCTAAAATTAGCCATTGTAATTCCAATTTTTAAAAAAGGCGATGAATTACAATTAAACAATTACAGACCGATTTCTCTACTAAGCACCGTATCTAAAATCTTTGAGAAACTAATAAAACGACGATTAGTGTGTTATCTTGATAAAATTGATTTTTTGCACAATAAACAATATGGATTTACTGCTGGTAAATCCACTGAAGAAGCACTGATTGATTTCCTTGGTCAGATACATTTGGCAATGAACGGTTCGCAGAGGTCTACAGCATTATTTGTGGACATTGCCAAGGCTTTTGATTCAGTCGACACTGGAATAATGCTTACTAAGCTACGTAATATTGGTATACGAGGTAAAATTTTAGGTTTGTTTAGAAGCTACCTTCAAAATCGGCGTCAGATTGTTAGAATAGGTGAAACTTTAAGTGACCCGTGCACGGTAAAATATGGCGTTCCCCAAGGATCAGTTTTGGGCCCGTTATTATTTTTGATTTACTTTAATTCGATTTTTGAAATTAATCTAATAGGATATCCGACTGCTTTTGCTGATGATTTAGCCCTAAGTTATGGAATGCCAACGACTGATAATACATATGACATCAGTCTTGTTCTTGAAAAGGATCTTCATTGTTTAAGCCAATGGTTTTATCATAATCGTCTCATGATCAGCGATAAATCAAAAATCATGTATTTTGGGCGACAGAATACTAGATTAGCGCAACCACAAACGTATCACATGTATAAATGCAATAGAAATCCATGCACGGCTCAGTGTTTTGTGCTTGAGTCTGTACAAGAATTTAAATATTTGGGCTTAATAATTGATTCGAAACTCAATTGGAAGTCTCATATCAATACCACAAGGAAGAGTGTGATTTGGGCCATATATAAATTTTATAACCTTAGAAAAGTCTGCCCTAGAACTACACTAAGGAAACTATACCATGCCCTAATAGAATCAATAGTAATGTATGGCATATCCAGTTGGGGTGGTACATATTTTACTAACATAGAGGACCTGTATATCGCACAAAAAAGAATTATTAAATTAATCTACAAACGCCCTCATACAACACCAACAGTTCCATTGTTTCGTGAGCTAAACTTACTACCATTTAGATATCTTTATATTTATCAAGTCCTCAAAATATTTTTTATTCGAAGTGATAGTTTTCACAATCGCACTGTACATATATACAACACGAGGAACCCCAATAACTTTGCCAATGTTCGTTGTTATAGCGAGAAATTTAGAAGATTTTATCTTTATATGGCACCGTTCTTTTTTCACATGCTACCAAACGACATTAAAGGTATAAACCCTGTACGTAAACACAAATTTAAGCGCGAACTTCGATCATGGCTGCTCACCATAGAAAACATTGAACAATACTTTTAATATTACAATACATTATATTTAGTTATAGAATCAAATCAATAATTTTAAGATAGTGTGTAAGTTTAATATATTTAGTAAATATGTGATATTGTAAATTTTGTCAACTAAAGATTTTGTATTACATAGTTTTAAGAAATATTTTTTTTTGTTGCTCCACGACAGATTGTAATCTAAAGGAGCTTTACTTTATTTCATTACACAATCAACTGTATGTATAAACTATTTTGTATTTTAACTGAAATAAAGATAATAATAATAATAATAATAATAATAATAATATGCCGTCTAATTCCGGTAGAAAAAAATTTCGACCTATTTTTTCAAATTTGCAAAGGGGTACTCCTTTGCTGTTTTTAAGCCGGAAAAATACAAAAAAAAATTATTGCTCCAATTCGTAGAGTATCGTACCAATTGTGAATGGTTAGTTAATTTTGAATAAAGATCCGTTTAAATTGGGTCAAAACATCGTCTAGTTCTCCTGTAATCGACGATTGAAGTTGTAATATAATCGGCCGATGAAATTTTAAAAACTCTCCATACGAAATATGAAATACCACACTTCCCATACATAATTTGCATATAATTTCCCTATCGGGTTGACAGTCCGAATATATAAAACTATATGCCGTCTAAAAAAATTTCAACGTATTTTTAGAAATTTGCAAAGGGGTACCCCTTTGTTGTTTTTACGCCGGAAAAATACAAAAAAAAATTATTGCTCCAATTCGTAGAGTATCGTACCAATTGTGAATGGTTATTTAATTTTGAATAAAGATCCGTTTAAATTGGGTCAAAACATCGTCTAGTTCTCCTGTAATCGACGATTGAAGTTGTAATATAATCGGCCGATGAAATTTCATACTCTCCATACAAAATATGAAATACCACACCTCCCATACATAATTTGCATATAATTTCCCTATCGGGTTGACAGTCCGAATATATAAAACTATATGCCGTCTAATTCCGGTAGAAAAAAATTTCGACTTATTTTTAGAAATTTGCAAAGGGGTACGTACCCCTTTGTTGTTTTTACGCCGGAAAAATACAAAAAAAAATTATTGATCCAATTCGTAGAGTATCGTACCAATTGTGAATGGTTATTTAATTTTGAATAAAGATCCGTTTAAATTGGGTCAAAACATCGTCTAGTTCTCCTGTAATCGACGATTGAAGTTGTAATATAATCGGCCGATGAAATTTCATACTCTCCATACAAAATATGAAATACCACACCTCCCATACATAATTTGCATATAATTTCCCTATCGGGTTGACAGTCCGAATATATAAAACTATATGCCGTCTAATTCCGGTAGAAAAAAATTTCGACTTATTTTTAGAAATTTGCAAAGGGGTACCCCTTTGCTGTTTTGCGCCGGAAAAATACAAAAAAAATTATTGCTCCGATTCGTGAAGTATCGTACCAATTGTGAATGGTTATTTAATTTTGAATAAAGATCCGTTTAAATTGGGTCAAAACATCGTCTAGTTCTCCTGTAATCGACGATTGAAGTTGTAATATAATCGGCCGATGAAATTTTAAAAACTCTCCATACAAAATATGAAATACCACACCTCCCATACATAATTTGCATATAATTTCCTTATCGGGTTGACACTCCGAATATATAAAACTATATGCCGTCTAATTCCGGTAGAAAAAAATTTCGGCTTATTTTTACAAATTTGCAAAGGGGTACCCCTTTGCTGTTTTACGCCGGAAAAATACAAAAAAAATTATTGCTCCGATTCGTGAAGTATCGTACCAATTGTGAATGGTTATTTAGTTTTGAATAAAGATCCGTTTAAATTGGGTCAAAACATCGTCTAGTTCTCTTGTAATCGACGATTGAAGTTGTAATATAATCGGCCGATGAAATTTTAAAAACTCTCCATACGAAATATGAAATACCACACCTCCCATACATAATTTGCATATAATTTCCCTATCGGGTTGACAGTCCGAATATATAAAACTATATGCCGTCTAATTCCGGTAGAAAAAAATTTCGACTTATTTTTAGAAATTTGCAAAGGGGTACCCTTTTGTTGTGTTTACGCCGGAAAAATACAAAAAAAAATTATTGCTCCAATTCGTAGAGTATCGTACCAATTGTGAATGGTTATTTAATTTTGAATAAAGATCCGTTTAAATTGGGTCAAAACATCGTCTAGTTCTCCTGTAATCGACGATTGAAGTTGTAATATAATCGGCCGATGAAATTTCATACTCTCCATACAAAATATGAAATACCACACCTCCCATACATAATTTGCATATAATTTCCCTATCGGGTTGACAGTCCGAATATATAAAACTATATGCCGTCTAATTCCGGTAGAAAAAAATTTCGACTTATTTTTAGAAATTTGCAAAGGGGTACCCCTTTGTTGTTTTTACGCCGGAAAAATACAAAAAAAAATTATTGCTCCAATTCGTAGAGTATCGTACCAATTGTGAATGGTTATTTAATTTTGAATAAAGATCCGTTTAAATTGGGTCAAAACATCGTCTAGTTCTCCTGTAATCGACGATTGAAGTTGTAATATAATCGGCCGATGAAATTTTAAAAACTCTCCATACGAAATATGAAATACCACACCTCCCATACATAATTTGCATATAATTTCCCTATCGGGTTGACAGTCCGAATATATAAAACTATATGCCGTCTAATTCCGGTAGAAAAAAATTTCGACTTATTTTTAGAAATTTGCAAAGGGGTACCCTTTTGTTGTTTTTACGCCGGAAAAATACAAAAAAAAATTATTGCTCCAATTCGTAGAGTATCGTACCAATTGTGAATGGTTATTTAATTTTGAATAAAGATCCGTTTAAATTGGGTCAAAACATCGTCTAGTTCTCCTGTAATCGACGATTGAAGTTGTAATATAATCGGCCGATGAAATTTCATACTCTCCATACAAAATATGAAATACCACACCTCCCATACATAATTTGCATATAATTTCCCTATCGGGTTGACAGTCCGAATATATAAAACTATATGCCGTCTAATTCCGGTAGAAAAAAATTTCGACTTATTTTTTCAAATTTGCAAAAAGGTACGTACCCCTTTGTTGTTTTTACGCCGGAAAAATACAAAAAAAAATTATTGCTCCAATTCGTAGAGTATCGTACCAATTGTGAATGGTTATTTAATTTTGAATAAAGATCCGTTTAAATTGGGTCAAAACATCGTCTAGTTCTCCTGTAATCGACGATTGAAGTTGTAATATAATCGGCCGATGAAATTTTAAAAACTCTCCATACGAAATATGAAATACCACACCTCCCATACATAATTTGCATATAATTTCCCTATCGGGTTGACAGTCCGAATATATAAAACTATATGCCGTCTAATTCCGGTAGAAAAAAATTTCGACTTATTTTTTCAAATTTGCAAAGGGGTACCCCTTTGCTGTTTTTAAGCCGGAAAAATACAAAAAAAAATTATTGCTCCAATTCGTAGAGTATCGTACCAATTGTGAATGGTTATTTAATTTTGAATAAAGATCCGTTTAAATTGGGTCAAAACATGGTCTAGTTCTCGTGTAATCGACGATTGAAGTTGTAATATAATCGGCCGATGAAATTTTAAAAACTCTCCATACGAAATATGAAATACCACACCTCCCATACATAATTTGCATATAATTTCCCTATCGGGTTGACAGTCCGAATATATAAAACTATATGCCGTCTAATTCCGGTAGAAAAAAATTTCGACTTATTTTTAGAAATTTGCAAAGGGGTACCCTTTTGTTGTGTTTACGCCGGAAAAATACAAAAAAAAATTATTGCTCCAATTCGTAGAGTATCGTACCAATTGTGAATGGTTATTTAATTTTGAATAAAGATCCGTTTAAATTGGGTCAAAACATCGTCTAGTTCTCCTGTAATCGACGATTGAAGTTGTAATATAATCGGCCGATGAAATTTCATACTCTCCATACAAAATATGAAATACCACACCTCCCATACATAATTTGCATATAATTTCCCTATCGGGTTGACAGTCCGAATATATAAAACTATATGCCGTCTAATTCCGGTAGAAAAAAATTTCGACTTATTTTTAGAAATTTGCAAAGGGGTACCCCTTTGTTGTTTTTACGCCGGAAAAATACAAAAAAAAATTATTGCTCCAATTCGTAGAGTATCGTACCAATTGTGAATGGTTATTTAATTTTGAATAAAGATCCGTTTAAATTGGGTCAAAACATCGTCTAGTTCTCCTGTAATCGACGATTGAAGTTGTAATATAATCGGCCGATGAAATTTTAAAAACTCTCCATACGAAATATGAAATACCACACCTCCCATACATAATTTGCATATAATTTCCCTATCGGGTTGACAGTCCGAATATATAAAACTATATGCCGTCTAATTCCGGTAGAAAAAAATTTCGACTTATTTTTAGAAATTTGCAAAGGGGTGGGTACCCCTTTGTTGTTTTTAAGCCGGAAAAATACAAAAAAAAATTATTGCTCCAATTCGTAGAGTATCGTACCAATTGTGAATGGTTATTTAATTTTGAATAAAGATCCGTTTAAATTGGGTCAAAACATGGTCTAGTTCTCCTGTAATCGACGATTGAAGTTGTAATATAATCGGCCGATGAAATTTTAAAAACTCTCCATACGAAATATGAAATACCACACCTGCCATACATAATTTGCATATAATTTCCCTATCGGGTTGACAGTCCGAATATATAAAACTATATGCCGTCTAATTCCGGTAGAAAAAAATTTCGACTTATTTTTAGAAATTTGCAAAGGGGTACCCTTTTGTTGTTTTTACGCCGGAAAAATACAAAAAAAAATTATTGCTCCAATTCGTAGAGTATCGTACCAATTGTGAATGGTTATTTAATTTTGAATAAAGATCCGTTTAAATTGGGTCAAAACATCGTCTAGTTCTCCTGTAATCGACGATTGAAGTTGTAATATAATCGGCCGATGAAATTTTAAAAACTCTCCATACGAAATATGAAATACCACACCTCCCATACATAATTTGCATATAATTTCCCTATCGGGTTGACAGTCCGAATATATAAAACTATATGCCGTCTAATTCCGGTAGAAAAAAATTTCGACTTATTTTTTCAAATTTGCAAAGGGGTACGTACCCTTTTGTTGTTTTTACGCCGGAAAAATACAAAAAAAAATTATTGCTCCAATTCGTAGAGTATCGTACCAATTGTGAATGGTTATTTAATTTTGAATAAAGATCCGTTTAAATTGGGTCAAAACATCGTCTAGTTCTCCTGTAATCGACGATTGAAGTTGTAATATAATCGGCCGATGAAATTTTAAAAACTCTCCATACGAAATATGAAATACCACACCTCCCATACATAATTTGCATATAATTTCCCTATCGGGTTGACAGTCCGAATATATAAAACTATATGCCGTCTAATTCCGGTAGAAAAAAATTTCGACTTATTTTTTCAAATTTGCAAAGGGGTACGTACCCCTTTGTTGTTTTTACGCCGGAAAAATACAAAATAAAATTATTGCTCCAATTCGTAGAGTATCGTACCAATTGTGAATGGTTATTTAATTTTGAATAAAGATCCGTTTAAATTGGGTCAAAACATCGTCTAGTTCTCCTGTAATCGACGATTGAAGTTGTAATATAATCGGCCGATGAAATTTTAAAAACTCTCCATACGAAATATGAAATACCACACCTCCCATACATAATTTGCATATAATTTCCCTATCGGGTTGACAGTCCGAATATATAAAACTATATGCCGTCTAATTCCGGTAGAAAAAAATTTCGACTTATTTTTTCAAATTTGCAAAGGGGTACGTACCCCTTTGTTGTTTTTAAGCCGGAAAAATACAAAAAAAAAATTATTGCTCCAATTCGTAGAGTATCGTACCAATTGTGAATGGTTATTTAATTTTGAATAAAGATCCGTTTAAATTGGGTCAAAACATCGTCTAGTTCTCCTGTAATCGACGATTGAAGTTGTAATATAATCGGCCGATGAAATTTTAAAAACTCTCCATACGAAATATGAAATACCACACCTCCCATACATAATTTGCATATAATTTCCCTATCGGGTTGACAGTCCGAATATATAAAACTATATGCCGTCTAATTCCGGTAGAAAAAAATTTCAACTTATTTTTAGAAATTTGCAAAGGGGTACCCCTTTGTTGTTTTTACGCCGGAAAAATACAAAAAAAAATTATTGCTCCAATTCGTAGAGTATCGTACCAATTGTGAATGGTTATTTAATTTTGAATAAAGATCCGTTTAAATTGGGTCAAAACATCGTCTAGTTCTCCTGTAATCGACGATTGAAGTTGTAATATAATCGGCCGATGAAATTTCATACTCTCCATACAAAATATGAAATACCACACCTCCCATACATAATTTGCATATAATTTCCCTATCGGGTTGACAGTCCGAATATATAAAACTATATGCCGTCTAATTCCGGTAGAAAAAAATTTCGACTTATTTTTTCAAATTTGCAAAGGGGTACTCCTTTGCTGTTTTTAAGCCGGAAAAATACAAAAAAAAATTATTGCTCCAATTCGTAGAGTATCGTACCAATTGTGAATGGTTAGTTAATTTTGAATAAAGATCCGTTTAAATTGGGTCAAAACATCGTCTAGTTCTCCTGTAATCGACGATTGAAGTTGTAATATAATCGGCCGATGAAATTTTAAAAACTCTCCATACGAAATATGAAATACCACACCTCCCATACATAATTTGCATATAATTTCCCTATCGGGTTGACAGTCCGAATATATAAAACTATATGCCGTCTAATTCCGGTAGAAAAAAATTTCGACTTATTTTTTCAAATTTGCAAAGGGGTACGTACCCTTTTGTTGTTTTTACGCCGGAAAAATACAAAAAAAAATTATTGCTCCAATTCGTAGAGTATCGTACCAATTGTGAATGGTTATTTAATTTTGAATAAAGATCCGTTTAAATTGGGTCAAAACATCGTCTAGTTCTCCTGTAATCGACGATTGAAGTTGTAATATAATCGGCCGATGAAATTTTAAAAACTCTCCATACGAAATATGAAATACCACACCTCCCATACATAATTTGCATATAATTTCCCTATCGGGTTGACAGTCCGAATATATAAAACTATATGCCGTCTAATTCCGGTAGAAAAAAATTTCGACTTATTTTTTCAAATTTGCAAAGGGGTACGTACCCCTTTGTTGTTTTTACGCCGGAAAAATACAAAATAAAATTATTGCTCCAATTCGTAGAGTATCGTACCAATTGTGAATGGTTATTTAATTTTGAATAAAGATCCGTTTAAATTGGGTCAAAACATCGTCTAGTTCTCCTGTAATCGACGATTGAAGTTGTAATATAATCGGCCGATGAAATTTTAAAAACTCTCCATACGAAATATGAAATACCACACCTCCCATACATAATTTGCATATAATTTCCCTATCGGGTTGACAGTCCGAATATATAAAACTATATGCCGTCTAATTCCGGTAGAAAAAAATTTCGACTTATTTTTTCAAATTTGCAAAGGGGTACTCCTTTGCTGTTTTTAAGCCGGAAAAATACAAAAAAAAATTATTGCTCCAATTCGTAGAGTATCGTACCAATTGTGAATGGTTATTTAATTTTGAATAAAGATCCGTTTAAATTGGGTCAAAACATCGTCTAGTTCTCCTGTAATCGACGATTGAAGTTGTAATATAATCGGCCGATGAAATTTTAAAAACTCTCCATACGAAATATGAAATACCACACCTCCCATACATAATTTGCATATAATTTCCCTATCGGGTTGACAGTCCGAATATATAAAACTATATGCCGTCTAATTCCGGTAGAAAAAAATTTCGACTTATTTTTAGAAATTTGCAAAGGGGTACCCCTTTGTTGTTTTTACGCCGGAAAAATACAAAAAAAAATTATTGCTCCAATTCGTAGAGTATCGTACCAATTGTGAATGGTTATTTAATTTTGAATAAAGATCCGTTTAAATTGGGTCAAAACATCGTCTAGTTCTCCTGTAATCGACGATTGAAGTTGTAATATAATCGGCCGATGAAATTTCATACTCTCCATACAAAATATGAAATACCACACCTCCCATACATAATTTGCATATAATTTCCTTATCGGGTTGACACTCCGAATATATAAAACTATATGCCGTCTAATTCCGGTAGAAAAAAATTTCGACTTATTTTTTCAAATTTGCAAAGGGGTACGTACCCCTTTGCTGTTTTTAAGCCGGAAAAATACAAAAAAAATTATTGCTCCGATTCGTGAAGTATCGTACCAATTGTGAATGGTTATTTAATTTTGAATAAAGATCCGTTTAAATTGGGTCAAAACATCGTCTAGTTCTCCTGTAATCGACGATTGAAGTTGTAATATAATCGGCCGATGAAATTTCAAAAACTCTCCATACAAAATATGAAATACCACACCTCCCATACATAATTTGCATATAATTTCCTTATCGGGTTGACACTCCGAATATATAAAACTATATGCCGTCTAATTCCGGTAGAAAAAAATTTCGACTTATTTTTACAAATTTGCAAAGGGGTACCCCTTTGATGCTTTGCGCCGGAAAAGTACAAAAAAAATTTATTGCTCCAATTCGTGGAGTATCGTACCAATTGTGAATGGTTATTTAATTTTGAATAATGATCCGTTTAAATTGGGTCAAAACATCGTCTAGTTCTCCTGTAATCGACGATTGAAGTTGTAATATAATCGGCCGATGAAATTTCAAAAACTCTCCATACAAAATATGAAATACCACACCTCCCATACATAATTTGCATATAATTTCCTTATCGGGTTGACACTCCGAATATATAAAACTATATGCCGTCTAATTCCGGTAGAAAAAAATTTCGACTTATTTTTACAAATTTGCAAAGGGGTACCCCTTTGATGCTTTGCGCCGGAAAAGTACAAAAGAAATTTATTGCTCCAATTCGTGGAGTATCGTACCAATTGTGAATGGTTATTTAATTTTGAATAATGATCCGTTTAAATTGGGTCAAAACATCGTCTAGTTCTCCTGTAATCGACGATTGAAGTTGTAATATAATCGGCCGATGAAATTTCAAAAACTCTCCATACAAAATATGAAATACCACACCTCCCATACATAATTTGCATATAATTTCCTTATCGGGTTGACACTCCGAATATATAAAACTATATGCCGTCTAATTCCGGTAGAAAAAAATTTCGACTTATTTTTACAAATTTGCAAAGGGGTACCCCTTTGATGCTTTGCGCCGGAAAAGTACAAAAAAAATTTATTGCTCCAATTCGTGGAGTATCGTACCAATTGTGAATGGTTATTTAATTTTGAATAAAGATCCGTTTAAATTGGGTCAAAACATCGTCTAGTTCTCCTGTATTCGACGATTGAAGTTGTAATATAATCGGCCGATGAAATTTCAAAAACTCTCCATACAAAATATGAAATACCACACCTCCCATACATAATTTGCATATAATTTCCTTATCGGGTTGACACTCCGAATATATAAAACTATATGCCGTCTAATTCCGGTAGAAAAAAATTTCGACTTATTTTTACAAATTTGCAAAGGGGTACCCCTTTGATGCTTTGCGCCGGAAAAGTACAAAAAAAAATTATTGCTCCAATTCGTGGAGTATCGTACCAATTGTGAATGGTTATTTAATTTTGAATAATGATCCGTTTAAATTGGGTCAAAACATCGTCTAGTTCTCCTGTAATCGACGATTGAAGTTGTAATATAATCGGCCGATGAAATTTCAAAAACTCTCCATACAAAATATGAAATACCACACCTCCCATACATAATTTGCATATAATTTCCTTATCGGGTTGACACTCCGAATATATAAAACTATATGCCGTCTAATTCCGGTAGAAAAAAATTTCGACTTATTTTTACAAATTTGCAAAGGGGTACCCCTTTGATGCTTTGCGCCGGAAAAGTACAAAAAAAATTTATTGCTCCAATTCGTGGAGTATCGTACCAATTGTGAATGGTTATTTAATTTTGAATAAAGATCCGTTTAAATTGGGTCAAAACATCGTCTAGTTCTCCTGTAATCGACGATTGAAGTTGTAATATAATCGGCCGATGAAATTTCATACTCTCCATACAAAATATGAAATACCACACCTCCCATACATAATTTGCATATAATTTCCTTATCGGGTTGACACTCCGAATATATAAAACTATATGCCGTCTAATTCCGGTAGAAAAAAATTTCGACTTATTTTTACAAATTTGCAAAGGGGGTACCCCTTTGATGCTTTGCGCCGGAAAAGTACAAAAAAAATTTATTGCTCCAATTCGTGGAGTATCGTACCAATTGTGAATGGTTATTTAATTTTGAATAATGATCCGTTTAAATTGGGTCAAAACATCGTCTAGTTCTCCTGTAATCGACGATTGAAGTTGTAATATAATCGGCCGATGAAATTTCAAAAACTCTCCATACAAAATATGAAATACCACACCTCCCATACATAATTTGCATATAATTTCCTTATCGGGTTGACACTCCGAATATATAAAACTATATGCCGTCTAATTCCGGTAGAAAAAAATTTCGACTTATTTTTACAAATTTGCAAAGGGGTACCCCTTTGATGCTTTGCGCCGGAAAAGTACAAAAAAAATTTATTGCTCCAATTCGTGGAGTATCGTACCAATTGTGAATGGTTATTTAATTTTGAATAAAGATCCGTTTAAATTGGGTCAAAACATCGTCTAGTTCTCCTGTAATCGACGATTGAAGTTGTAATATAATCGGCCGATGAAATTTCATACTCTCCATACAAAATATGAAATACCACACCTCCCATACATAATTTGCATATAATTTCCTTATCGGGTTGACACTCCGAATATATAAAACTATATGCCGTCGAATTCCGGTAGAAAAAAATTTCGACTTATTTTTAGAAATTTGCAAAGGGGTACGTACCCCTTTGCTGTTTTGCGCCGGAAAAATACAAAAAAAATTATTGCTCCGATTCGTGAAGTATCGTACCAATTGTGAATGGTTATTTAATTTTGAATAAAGATCCGTTTAAATTGGGTCAAAACATAGTCTAGTTCTCCTGTAATCGACGATTGAAGTTGTAATATAATCGGCCGATGAAATTTTAAAAACTCTCCATACAAAATATGAAATACCACACCTCCCATACATAATTTGCATATAATTTCCTTATCGGGTTGACACTCCGAATATATAAAACTATATGCCGTCTAATTCCGGTAGAAAAAAATTTCGACTTATTTTTACAAATTTGCAAAGGGGTACGTACCCCTTTGCAGTTTTCTCGCCGAAAAAATACAAAAAATAATATTGCTCCAATTCTTGGAGTATCGTACCAATTGTGAATGGTTATTTAATTTTGAATAAAGATCCGTTTAAATTGGGTCAAAACATCGTTCGGTTTTCCTGTAATCGACGATTAAAGTTGTAATATAATTGTCTGATGAAATTGCATACTCTCCATACAAAATATTGAATACCGCTCGTTCCATACATAATTTGCATATAATTTCCTTATCGGGTTGACAATCCGAATATATGAAACGATATACCGGTTAGTTCCGGTAGAAAAAAATTTCAACTTTTTTTTACAAATTTGCAAAGAGGTACCCCTTTGCAGTTTTCTCGCCGAAAAAATACAAAAAATAATATTGCTCCAATTCTTGGAGTATTGTACCAATTATGAATGGTTATTTAATTTTGAATAAAGATCCTTTTAAATTGGGTCAAAACATCGTTCGGTTTTCTTGTAATCGACGATTAAAGTTGTAATATAATTGTCTGATGAAATTGCATACTCTCCATACAAAATATGGAATACCGCTCGTTCCATACATAATTTGCATATAATTTCTTTATCGGGTTGACAATCCGAATATATGAAACGATATACCGGTTAGTTCCGGTAGAAAAAAATTTCAACTTTTTTTTACAAATTTGCAAAGGGGTACCCCTTTGCAGTTTTCTCGCCGAAAAAATACAAAAAATAATATTGCTCCAATTCTTGGAGTATTGTACCAATTATGAATGGTTATTTAATTTTGAATAAAGATCCGTTTAAATTGGGTCAAAACATCGTCTAGTTCTCCTGTAATCGACGATTGAAGTTGTAATATAATCGGCCGATGAAATTTCATACTCTCCATACAAAATATGAAATACCACACCTCCCATACATAATTTGCATATAATTTCCCTATCGGGTTGACACTCCGAATATATAAAACTATATGCCGTCTAATTCCGGTAGAAAAAAATTTCGACTTATTTTTTCAAATTTGCAATGGGGGTACCCCTTTGCTGTTTTTAAGCCGGAAAAATACAAAAAAAAATTATTGCTCCAATTCGTAGAGTATCGTACCAATTGTGAATGGTTATTTAATTTTGAATAAAGATCCGTTTAAATTGGGTCAAAACATCGTCTAGTTCTCCTGTAATCGACGATTGAAGTTGTAATATAATCGGCCGATGAAATTTCATACTCTCCATACAAAATATGAAATACCACACCTCCCATACATAATTTGCATATAATTTCCCTATCGGGTTGACAGTCCGAATATATAAAACTATATGCCGTCTAATTCCGGTAGAAAAAAATTTCGACTTATTTTTAGAAATTTGCAAAGGGGTACCCCTTTGTTGTTTTTACGCCGGAAAAATACAAAAAAAAATTATTGCTCCAATTCGTAGAGTATCGTACCAATTGTGAATGGTTATTTAATTTTGAATAAAGATCCGTTTAAATTGGGTCAAAACATCGTCTAGTTCTCCTGTAATCGACGATTGAAGTTGTAATATAATCGGCCGATGAAATTTTAAAAACTCTCCATACGAAATATGAAATACCACACCTCCCATACATAATTTGCATATAATTTCCCTATCGGGTTGACAGTCCGAATATATAAAACTATATGCCGTCTAATTCCGGTAGAAAAAACTTTCGACTTATTTTTTCAAATTTGCAAAGGGGTACCCCTTTGCTGTTATTAAGCCGGAAAAATACAAAAAAAAATTATTGCTCCAATTCGTAGAGTATCGTACCAATTGTGAATGGTTATTTAATTTTGAATAAAGATCCGTTTAAATTGGGTCAAAACATAGTCTAGTTCTCCTGTAATCGACGATTGAAGTTGTAATATAATCGGCCGATGAAATTTTAAAAACTCTCCATACAAAATATGAAATACCACACCTCCCATACATAATTTGCATATAATTTTCTTATCGGGTTGACACTCCGAATATATAAAACTATATGCCGTCTAATTCCGGTAGAAAAAAATTTCGACTTATTTTTACAAATTTGCAAAGGGGTACCTCTTTGCTGTTTTGCGCCGGAAAAATACAAAAAAAATTATTGCTCCGATTCGTGAAGTATCGTACCAATTGTGAATGGTTATTTAGTTTTGAATAAAGATCCGTTTAAATTGGGTCAAAACATCGTCTAGTTCTCCTGTAATCGACGATTGAAGTTGTAATATAATCGGCCGATGAAATTTCAAAAACTCTCCGTACAAAATATGAAATACCACACCTCCCATACATAATTTGCATATAATTTCTTTATCGGGTTGACAATCCGAATATATGAAACGATATACCGGTTAGTTCCGGTAGAAAAAAATTTCAACTTTTTTTTACAAATTTGCAAAGGGGTACCCCTTTGCAGTTTTCTCGCCGAAAAAATACAAAAAATAATATTGCTCCAATTCTTGGAGTATTGTACCAATTATGAATGGTTATTTAATTTTGAATAAAGATCCGTTTAAATTGGGTCAAAACATCGTTCGGTTTTCCTGTAATCGACGATTGAAGTTGTAATATAATCGGCCGATGAAATTTCATACTCTCCATACAAAATATGAAATACCACACCTCCCATACATAATTTGCATATAATTTCCCTATCGGGTTGACAGTCCGAATATATAAAACTATATGCCGTCTAATTCCGGTAGAAAAAAATTTCGACTTATTTTTTCAAATTTGCAAAGGGGGTACCCCTTTGCTGTTTTTACGCCGGAAAAATACAAAAAAAAATTATTGCTCCAATTCGTAGAGTATCGTACCAATTGTGAATGGTTATTTAATTTTGAATAAAGATCCGTTTAAATTGGGTCAAAACATCGTCTAGTTCTCCTGTAATCGACGATTGAAGTTGTAATATAATCGGCCGATGAAATTTCATACTCTCCATACAAAATATGAAATACCACACCTCCCATACATAATTTGCATATAATTTCCCTATCGGGTTGACAGTCCGAATATATAAAACTATATGCCGTCTAATTCCGGTAGAAAAAAATTTCGACTTATTTTTAGAAATTTGCAAAGGGGTACCCCTTTGTTGTTTTTACGCCGGAAAAATACAAAAAAAAATTATTGCTCCAATTCGTAGAGTATCGTACCAATTGTGAATGGTTATTTAATTTTGAATAAAGATCCGTTTAAATTGGGTCAAAACATCGTCTAGTTCTCCTGTAATCGACGATTGAAGTTGTAATATAATCGGCCGATGAAATTTCATACTCTCCATACAAAATATGAAATACCACACCTCCCATACATAATTTGCATATAATTTCCCTATCGGGTTGACAGTCCGAATATATAAAACTATATGCCGTCTAATTCCGGTAGAAAAAAATTTCGACTTATTTTTTCAAATTTGCAAAGGGGGTACCCCTTTGCTGTTTTTAAGCCGGAAAAATACAAAACAAAATTATTGCTCCAATTTGTAGAGTATCGTACCAATTGTGAATGGTTATTTAATTTTGAATAAAGATCCGTTTAAATTGGGTCAAAACATCGTCTAGTTCTCCTGTAATCGACGATTGAAGTTGTAATATAATCGGCCGATGAAATTTTAAAAACTCTCCATACGAAATATGAAATACCACACCCCCCATAAATAATTTGCATATAATTTCCCTGTCGGGTTGACAGTCCGAATATATAAAACTATATGCCGTCTAATTCCGGTAGAAAAAAATTTCGACTTATTTTTAGAAATTTGCAAAGGGGTACCCCTTTGTTGTTTTTACGCCGGAAAAATACAAAAAAAAATTATTGCTCCAATTCGTAGAGTATCGTACCAATTGTGAATGGTTATTTAATTTTGAATAGAGATCCGTTTAAATTGGGTCAAAACATCGTCTAGTTCTCCTGTAATCGACGATTGAAGTTGTAATATAATCGGCCGATGAAATTTCATACTCTCCATACAAAATATGAAATACCACACCTCCCATACATAATTTGCATATAATTTCCCTATCGGGTTGACAGTCCGAATATATAAAACTATATGCCGTCTAATTCCGGTAGAAAAAAATTTCGACTTATTTTTTCAAATTTGCAAAGGGGGTACCCCTTTGCTGTTTTTAAGCCGGAAAAATACAAAAAAAAATTATTGCTCCAATTCGTAGAGTATCGTACCAATTGTGAATGGTTATTTAATTTTGAATAAAGATCCGTTTAAATTGGGTCAAAACATCGTCTAGTTCTCCTGTAATCGACGATTGAAGTTGTAATATAATCGGCCGATGAAATTTCAAAAACTCTCCATACAAAATATGAAATACCACACCTCCCATACATAATTTGCATATAATTTCCTTATCGGGTTGACACTCCGAATATATAAAACTATATGCCGTCTAATTCCGGTAGAAAAAAATTTCGACTTATTTTTACAAATTTGCAAAGGGGTACCCCTTTGATGCTTTGCGCCGGAAAAGTACAAAAAAAAATTATTGCTCCAATTCGTGGAGTATCGTACCAATTGTGAATGGTTATTTAATTTTGAATAAAGATCCGTTTAAATTGGGTCAAAACATCGTCTAGTTCTCCTGTAATCGACGATTGAAGTTGTAATATAATCGGCCGATGAAATTTCAAAAACTCTCCGTACAAAATATGAAATACCACACCTCCCATACATAATTTGCATATAATTTCCTTATCGGGTTGACACTCCGAATATATAAAACTATATGCCGTCTAATTCCGGTAGAAAAAAATTTCGACTTATTTTTACAAATTTGCAAAGGGGTACCCCTTTGATGCTTTGCGCCGGAAAAGTACAAAAAAAAATTATTGCTCCAATTCGTGGAGTATCGTACCAATTGTGAATGGTTATTTAATTTTGAATAAAGATCCGTTTAAATTGGGTCAAAACATCGTCTAGTTCTCCTGTAATCGACGATTGAAGTTGTAATATAATCGGCCGATGAAATTTCAAAAACTCTCCATACAAAATATGAAATACCACACCTCCCATACATAATTTGCATATAATTTCCTTATCGGGTTGACACTCCGAATATATAAAACTATATGCCGTCTAATTCCGGTAGAAAAAAATTTCGACTTATTTTTACAAATTTGCAAAGGGGTACCCCTTTGATGCTTTGCGCCGGAAAAGTACAAAAAAAAATTATTGCTCCAATTCGTGGAGTATCGTACCAATTGTGAATGGTTATTTAATTTTGAATAAAGATCCGTTTAAATTGGGTCAAAACATCGTCTAGTTCTCCTGTAATCGACGATTGAAGTTGTAATATAATCGGCCGATGAAATTTCAAAAACTCTCCATACAAAATATGAAATACCACACCTCCCATACATAATTTGCATATAATTTCCTTATCGGGTTGACACTCCGAATATATAAAACTATATGCCGTCTAATTCCGGTAGAAAAAAATTTCGACTTATTTTTACAAATTTGCAAAGGGGTACCCCTTTGATGCTTTGCGCCGGAAAAGTACAAAAAAAAATTATTGCTCCAATTCGTGGAGTATCGTACCAATTGTGAATGGTTATTTAATTTTGAATAAAGATCCGTTTAAATTGGGTCAAAACATCGTCTAGTTCTCCTGTAATCGACGATTGAAGTTGTAATATAATCGGCCGATGAAATTTCAAAAACTCTCCATACGAAATATGACATACCACACCTCCCATACATAATTTGCATATAATTTCCTTATCGGGTTGACAGTCCGAATATATAAAACTATATGCCGTCTAATTCCGGTAGAAAAAAATTTCGAATAATTTTTACAAATTTGCAAAGGGGTACCCCTTTGTTGTTTTTACGCCGGAAAAATACAAAAAAAATTATTGCTCCAATTCGTGGAGTATCGTACCAATTGTGAATGGTTATTTAATTTTGAATAAAGATCCGTTTAAATTGGGTCAAAACATCGTCTAGTTCTCCTGTAATCGACGATTGAAGTTGTAATATAATCGGCCGATGAAATTTCAAAAACTCTCCGTACAAAATATGAAATACCACACCTCCCATACATAATTTGCATATAATTTCCTTATCGGGTTGACACTCCGAATATATAAAACTATATGCCGTCTAATTCCGGTAGAAAAAAATTTCGAATAATTTTTACAAATTTGCAAAGGGGTACCCCTTTGCTGTTTTGCACCGGAAAAATACAAAAAAAATTATTGCTCCGATTCATGAAGTATCGTACCAATTGTGAATGGTTATTTAATTTTGAATAAAGATCCGTTTAAATTGGGTCAAAACATCGTCTAGTTCTCTTGTAATCGACGATTGAAGTTGTAATATAATCGGTCGATGAAATTTCAAAAACTCTCCGTACAAAATATGAAATACCACACCTCCCATACATAATTTGCATATAATTTCCCTATCGGGTTGACAGTCCGAATATATAAAACTATATGCCGTCTAATTCCGGTAGAAAAAAATTTCGACTTATTTTTACAAATTTGCAAAGGGGTACCCCTTTGTAGAGTATCGTACCAATTGTGAATGGTTATTTAATTTTGAATAAAGATCCGTTTAAATTGGGTCAAAACATCGCCTAGTTCTCCTGTAATCGACGATTGAAGTTGTAATATAATCGGCCGATGAAATTTTAAAAACTCTCCATACGAAATATGAAATACCACACCTCCCATACATAATTTGCATATAATTTCCCTATCGGGTTGACAGTCCGAATATATAAAACTATATGCCGTCTAATTCCGGTAGAAAAAAATTTCGACTTATTTTTAGAAATTTGCAAAGGGGTACCCCTTTGCTGTTTTTAAGCCGGAAAAATACAAAAAAAAATTATTGCTCCAATTCGTAGAGTATCGTACCAATTGTGAATGGTTATTTAATTTTGAATAAAGATCCGTTTAAATTGGGTCAAAACATCGTCTAGTTCTCCTGTAATCGACGATTGAAGTTGTAATATAATCGGCCGATGAAATTTCAAAAACTCTCCATACAAAATATGAAATACCACACCTCCCATACATAATTTGCATATAATTTCCTTATCGGGTTGACACTCCGAATATATAAAACTATATGCCGTCTAATTCCGGTAGAAAAAAATTTCGACTTATTTTTACAAATTTGCAAAGGGGTACCCCTTTGATGCTTTGCGCCGGAAAAGTACAAAAAAAAATTATTGCTCCAATTCGTGGAGTATCGTACCAATTGTGAATGGTTATTTAATTTTGAATAAAGATCCGTTTAAATTGGGTCAAAACATCGTCTAGTTCTCCTGTAATCGACGATTGAAGTTGTAATATAATCGGCCGATGAAATTTCAAAAACTCTCCATACAAAATATGAAATACCACACCTCCCATACATAATTTGCATATAATTTCCTTATCGGGTTGACACTCCGAATATATAAAACTATATGCCGTCTAATTCCGGTAGAAAAAAATTTCGACTTATTTTTACAAATTTGCAAAGGGGTACCCCTTTGATGCTTTGCGCCGGAAAAGTACAAAAAAAAATTATTGCTCCAATTCGTGGAGTATCGTACCAATTGTGAATGGTTATTTAATTTTGAATAAAGATCCGTTTAAATTGGGTCAAAACATCGTCTAGTTCTCCTGTAATCGACGATTGAAGTTGTAATATAATCGGCCGATGAAATTTCAAAAACTCTCCATACGAAATATGAAATACCACACCTCCCATACATAATTTGCATATAATTTCCTTATCGGGTTGACAGTCCGAATATATAAAACTATATGCCGTCTAATTCCGGTAGAAAAAAATTTCGAATAATTTTTACAAATTTGCAAAGGGGTACCCCTTTGCTGTTTTGCACCGGAAAAATACAAAAAAAATTATTGCTCCGATTCATGAAGTATCGTACCAATTGTGAATGGTTATTTAATTTTGAATAAAGATCCGTTTAAATTGGGTCAAAACATCGTCTAGTTCTCTTGTAATCGACGATTGAAGTTGTAATATAATCGGTCGATGAAATTTCAAAAACTCTCCATACAAAATATGAAATACCACACCTCCCATACATAATTTGCATATAATTTCCCTATCGGGTTGACAGTCCGAATATATAAAACTATATGCCGTCTAATTAAGGTAGAAAAAAATTTCGACTTATTTTTACAAATTTGCAGAGTATTGTACCAATTGTGAATGGTTATTTAATTTTGAATAAAGATTACTCTTTGATCATCGTGATGTCCTAAGGTAAGTGAGTCAAATCGCAACTAATTTGGTCATCGAAATTGTTTAGTTTTTATATAAACCCTTTTTGCGTTTTTAATTTCTAGGCCTCGCGCCGATTATGTAAGCATAAAAAGTACGACGTCGTCGACTCACACACATGTTGACAAATGTTCGACGGAAAAAAATAAAAATTATCATGACTTGTGTTTGTGTCTAGAAATTAAACATCTGCCAGTAAAACAAGAACAAATAGTGGCAATTACGACACACCAAATTGCGATAAAAATACCTTTTGACGACGTTTGGCGTAAGCCGTAATATGTTTACATAATTAGCCTCTGATCATCTATATATATACGACTTACAATAAATGACGTCAAAGGAATTTTTATTTAAGGCATTTTGGTGGGTCGTAATTTCGACTGTTTGTTATTGTTTTACTCGTACACATTTATAATTTCGGGATCCAAGTCGTAAGGAATATTTTTTGTTTGTTTGAGTTGTATTCCGTACTCATAATGTTTACATAATCAGCCTCAAGATCTCTGTGCTCGCTCAAACGTAATATAAAAAAAACTCGTCAGTACTCACATGTTGAGGTTTCACTCGTTCCAAAATAAATTAGGTATATTGCTGTGCGATTCCGAACATTCTGTTATTTGTGCCTTAAGTTTGTTTGATTGACATTGTAAAATCATCGAGATCTTAATTTTCAATGTTCAAATGAAAAAACTAAACGAAATGCTTTTATTTTGAATTGCTGAAAAAATGTTTGCTTTTTTTAATTTTAATTTTATTCGATTTTAATGTTATCATTCATTAAACAAATTAATATTTTCATAACTCTTTTTTTCTGTTTTCTAAGGAGCTTGTAATCTACATAATATTAAATAACCAAATTTGTTTTATACAAAATAATAACAATAATTTAATTACACTTATATATAAAATCTAAATATTTTTATGGTTTTGTAATTGTTTGATAAATAATAAAATAATAATTTTTATGCATCACACAGATATATCTGCGGTCTTAATCAAGTCGACAACGATTTTATACGCATGAGGGAGTTATGATTTTTGATTAACTCCTCATGCGATAAATTTACAATAAAATAATAATAATAATTAATGTGTATACTATTTCTCTGCGAATCTAGTGTTCAAATCTCTCTCGATGGTATAATATAAGGGGGACTAACTAGTGGATAGCTAAATATAGTGTAAGTGTGTATGGCTTGCGGAAGACTATATACTATTTAGTAGTATGTAACACGAAGCTTAATAATATGAGAATAGTTTAGCTCGATTATTGTCACGAAGTAAAATGACAAAATCGAGAAATGAGCCGCGCTTCGTGCATATAAACCAGTACTTTTGAACACTCCAGTGAGGTCTCTTAGATAACAATGTAATTTTTACTGTCTTTTTTTATAATATTGTATATTGTATATTTATATAAATGTAACTCTTTATTTTATTTGTTTGTTCAATTTGCTGTGTTAGGCGACGGCAATCAAGTGTGGCCGGCCACAATAATAAAATAACACAGAATTGATTATCTGATAAATTTTCTTTATAAATGTTAATTATGATTATACGATTTTTAATAATTTACGCCTTTTTCTCCTTTTTATACGCTTCCGAATTCTTCTCAGTGACAGTGTTCCGTAACGTCGACCGCAACCGATTTTTTCCATCCGAATAAAAAAAATCCTGTAGCGGCACCCAAAGCAACAGCAATACACAGCCAAATGTTATAAGTCATGAAGATTAACATCAGTAAAAACGAGAGGGTTACTTGCACTATATGAAGAAAGGTTTGGAATATATGCATTTTTGAGAACATTGTTGGCCTAAAATACAACAAAAAAAATTATTATTAAATTCAAATATTTTTTAATTTATCAAACTTACGGTTGCTTATGGACGACCTCTCCGACCATACTAAAAATATAATCAAAATTGTGTACTTCCAAATGATAAAGACTTAACAATTTGTTTTTTACTCACTGTACAACTCGTTCATTTCCTTCGGGAATCGAATTTTTCTCTGGCATTGATACGGCTCGATATTGTAGCGAATTATACGTCTTCCAAAATAGGTATTCCCGGAAATATTTGAGACCTTCGTACAGCGCAGCTGCCACAAATATTAATAGCATTGAATAAATTAGGCCGCTGATAGTCTCGATTTTCCACCATGTGAATAGAACCGTTTCGTCATAGCCGCCATGGAATGACATCGACATCATGTGACCCATTGGACCGTGATTGGCATGGGCTGAATGTTCCTGGTGTCGGCTTTGGCCCATCGGATTATTTTGATCCATGTGATTAATATTATCGGTGTGATGAGCATGTTGATCTAAATGTGGTGATTCATCTACCTGTTGTGTCAATATTGGGGCTATCGTTGAGTTGATAAAATTTGTGATATTGGCTAAAACATTAGTTGGATCATGACTGTGATCATGATCATGGTGCATATTATGATTGGCATGATCGTGATTCATTTGGCTATGGTCCACATGATCATGTGTATGATCACCGTGCCCGCTCATTTTATGGTTGCGTTTATTATTGAAGTTTGATGGTTACTCTGTGGAATAAAAAAAATTAACGATTAACTAATAATATCTCGAAAATAGTTTTAAATTAATTATATTAGTATGAAGGCAATTGTGCGAAAAATAGACACTTCCTTAAAATTTTGATATTCTAAAAGTATTCCACGACGTATTGATCAGAACATCAAATAAACTCACAATCGAGGGGCTAACTGCTTTACCTAACTATTAAAAATCACACCATTCAGAAAAATTGGTGTTTGGCTAATATACTGATATTGGTCCGCACTACTAGTTCATAGATGTCACCAATATACATAAAAATGATAACTCTTTCATACCACGCTATAAGAGGAACTCTTGGAAAATGTGATAAGTAGAAAGGTTTTAATATACAAAAGTCAGCAACTATTCAGGCTCGGAACATCCACCCACAGTATAGACTTGAGTTGTAATTCAATATGCCATCTATTAACAACTAGTATAATTAAATTTTAGTTAAAAATTTACTCAAATAATCGGTGTCAAGTGCACGAAAAAGGGGTTTATAAATTTTTCGAAGGTGTGCTAGAATCGAAATAAATCAAATGGGGTAGAAATTTGGTAGCAATACGATACTAAAATTAATTTAATGGTCTAGAATACAGACAACTGGACCGGAACTAGGCCAACACTTAATAGATTAATTAAATATTGTATTGAATATGTTGTAACTAACTGGACCATATTATGAAACGCAACGCATTTTTGCGATTTTCAATAATAATACCAAAATGCGACTTCGCATGAAAATACTGCGAAATCACCCTGATCGCAGCCATAATTTTGAATGTATAGCTACATGGCATACAGGGCAATCTAATGAGTGACACCACTTCACTATGGCTATAAACTGCAAGAAGAGCGTCAAGAAAGGGTCGACAACGAAAGTGAACATTGTGTCACAATAGTCAACGCGTATTTTATTAGGTTGACCACCAATATGACCAAAAGTATGAAGGTAACAAGTGGCAAATGGGATGCGATAACCTCAAACTGCCTTAAGTGCTATTATAATTATATCTGCATCGAAGGAGTGTGGTCCCATTATCACGAAATTCAAAATATTACAGATCTGAGAAATTTTGGACATTGATTTTGGAGAACGTTTCAGTACCAGTGTAAGCCAACGAAATCGTAGTGTCTCAGAATTGTAAAATAACTTCCAAACCGTGCTCAGCATTTGAATGTTAAGGCGAAAGTTCACTTAAGAGTTGGCTGGCTTATATTTATCATCAAAAAATTTCGATGTAATTTATAGCATTGGAAGCAATCGGAGTAATGATCTGAACTGACTATTCAAACTGGATTAAATTAATGTATTGAACGGAACACAAATCCGCTACCAACCGTCGAAGAAAAAAGTTCGCGCTACTTTTCGGCAGTAAAAAATTTAGTAAAATCGAGTTATCGATGTGAAGTGCGTCAGAACACACATAAAGGGATAATCATTTTCAATTTTTTCGCTCCTGGATTCTACATCTTTCCAGAAATTGCCATACTAGCTGGCCATGATAAAATTTTAGTTCAATAAATAAAACTTCGAGTGCCGTTAAACCGTATTTTAAACGTAAATGTCATATACGAGCAGTGGACACCTGCTACCCTATTTCGTGCGGAAATTGAGAGACGAAACCACAAATTTGTGTATACGTATACGACGTACACGTCATTATACAAGTATGTGTGTTGGTTTTGTGATCATAAGCATCAACATTTATCGAACCGGGCGGAATCGGTTCAATTTGTTGGTGCTTCCACTCCTATTTTGAGACATTTTCCCATGGTATTGATATGGGGAATTTAACTTTTCAGTATAAATTTGAACATTTCAGTATTTCGAGCTTATCGTTAAAGCAAAATCGTTAAAGCAATTGGTTTTTCGCATTTATTTTTTAATTTTATTTTATTTTTTGAGTGTGAAAAGGTGTGGCGCGACGTTCGAACAAGCTACACGTGTTTACTAAAACAAACAGATTTATGCAACACAAATTGCGCGTTCCGGTAATTCTTCTCTCCTGTCATTATTTTTGGACCAAAATACAGGCTTTGGTCATATTGTTACGATCGCCTCATTGGCAACAATAATTAACCAAAATTGGTCCCTTGCGCTTTAATTAATTAGTGAAACGTGCGACATCTAAATTTGGATACTAGTACGCGTTTGGATCTAGATTTGGATAATGAGCATTATTGTGCGATATTTCTTGCTGGTCGAAAACATTTTCCTCTATATTGTTATGATCTCGCCAATTGGTTTGATGAGCAAGCACTTCAGCGTGCGCGAGACATTTATTAAAAAAAAAAATTGCTCATTTAAGATTTAGAAAATTAATAACATTTAATTTGATTAGTGACATCTAGGTTTAAGTAGTAGTATTATGCTCGGTCTTCACTCGCGTAATTTTGTCTTGACTCTAGAATGCCATGACAAAATGTATTTATATTGAATCTGCATTACACCTTGACAAGTGAGGACAAGCGAGTGAAGACCTAGCATAGAGGTAGTTTTATGTTATTGCAGATTAGTAGTTTAAAACGGAATCGCCCAGAATATTACATCTGTATAAATCCAGGTATGTCTGGAATTTTCGATCGATATGTAACTACGAGTGAAATGAACGCAATGAGTGAGTCATTTGGAGGATTCGGTACACGAAAGATTAAAAGCGAAAGTGAGTAGTGGGAAAATAATAAATGGCGTAAAACGAAAATAGTGGTATAATTAAAAATTGTAAATTGTGTATTAAGTGAATTAATAAGTAATTGTGGAAATTAGTTATTGTTGTGATTTAGTGTTGGTAAAATAGAGTGGGAAAATTTTTACGGGAATATCCCACTAGTATCATAAGTATTCCTTAAATATTTGGAAATTATTCAAAGATTATTTGTAGTATTTTAACGAATATTGCGGAAGCAGTATGAATTACGAGAATTGGTGTAACCATCAAATTCTATAACGGTATTCACCATCCAGTGATACGAATCGGATTTGACAGGGCAAATCCGTAACAATTGGTAACAGCGGTGTGATTGTGAATATTAGAAGATGGGTGTTAATGATTTAACGGTTACGGAGATAGAATTCATAATAAGCAGCATAATATATGAAATTATGAACTCATAATAAATCTATGAAATTTATGAACTCATTTAAAGAAGATATTGGGCCAAACGAAGAATTAGCAACAGTTTGTAAGAACTGAGCTCGATTATTTGCAAAATAATTGATACTAAAATCATCAACGCATTCGCCATATCAATACGCGACATTCAACCGTGCGACATTTAGTAGTATGCGATATTTAATAACCGACATTTAATAATCAACTTTCATAAACAACCGCGCACGAGCGCGCGCACTCATGAATTGGCCACATACACTGGCATTGATTTCTCGATTTTTCTTGATCGTCTTAAAAAATGTCACAAACAAAAAATAAAAAAATACTCCTCTTACGTCTGTCATCACCTAGTTAACACAAGCGCGCGCGCGCGATTAAAAATAATTTTACAACTAAATACACGAGGTGAAAATATATATTAACGTGTATAACATGTGAAAAGAACGCGCTATAAATTAACACACACATACATATTTTACAAGTTTTAAGCCAAATAGAAGCCGTGCTAAACTCGATGCCTATACTTTCGGCCAATTTTCGGTTATATAATCAACCTGGAAGTTCTCATCCCAGGAAATTTTTAATAGGCTCATCAATAACCATAGTTCCCGATATGAATTCATCAGATATAAATATTCACAGACTTTTATGATGGCATGGCAGTAGCTAGGAAAAATTAAGCAAGACTTTTGGAAAAGATGGAGTAACGAATATCTTCGGACACTACAACAACGACCAAAGTGGTTACAGATAAAACCACAAATACAAGAAAACTTACTCCCCTCGAAATGGGTGCGAGGTAGAATTGTTGAAACTCATCCGGAAACAGTTGGACACATACGAGTCGTCTCCGTAAAAGTCCATGGAAATTCTCTACAAGCGAGCAATAACAAAGGTAAATAACAAACACCAGCAAACACTGATAATAAGAATCTATGGATAATATTGAAGTAAAGGAAACACCTAAGCGAATGACAAGACGATCCACAACCTCAAAATTACTTCTTCACGCGCTCTCAATATTCTGTATGCTCGGACTAGCATCTTCCAACATAACAAGGTTTAATGCCCATCCTGGCATGTATTTTGACAAAATCGGACTAGGAAGTTTAAACAACGAGGAGTGGAAAATCATCACGAATTACAATCTTACTCTTTACTGTACTGGGCAGAATTGGATCACGTAACGCATTGTGCTCAACAACTAGATAAGTTATGTTCAAATGTAACACTAAGTACTCAAACTACACTCAATCATTGCACATCCATAATTTCCCAAATAAAAGCATCTTACCTCGATATAAAGGAACATGATGAGGTATTGAATGCGTTAGGCGGAAAAAATGTTCGCAGACGAAGCTCACCTTTTAATATTGTTGGAACGGTCGCGAACGAATTATTCGGTGTACTCGATCAACGAGCCGGCAATGCTTACAAAGAGAGCACTGAAAAGCTAAATTCCAACCGACAATACCAACAAAAGCTTCTAAAACAAGAAATGTCGATTTTGGAATCCACGGTCAATTTAATAAAACACAACTACAAAGAAACTAGCCAAAAGATTTAGACATTCAACGCTATTCTTGCCACCATTATGTTTCATGAGCAATTCATAGATCTGGCTCTCCACTCTCTATTGGAAATGATAAGACTACGAAGTTTTCAATCTGCAATAATCAATCCCTATTGATGGCAATAACCAAATGGGAATACCCAAATGGCAATAACCACTACAAAGGTTCATCAAGGCAGGCTAGATTCACTCATATTAACACCAAAGCAACTTCAGGAGCAGATTCGTCAGATCATTCATCATCTGCACTCGAACCAAGATATACCCTTCCGAAATAAGGACATAACAATCATGTACAAGATAGTTAACATCAAAATCAAAACTAATAAACTAGGAAACACGAATATTTAAAGTAAAAGTTCCCTTAGACCAAAGAGCAAGATTCATTATTCATCATGTTATACCAATTCCAACAATGCGTTAACTTGAATATGAATATATAAAAGTTTGTGCCTTGATGAAGAGTATCTTTGCGACATACAACTACCATTGTATGACTCTAATAGAAATGAAAGCAACTGCGAAAACTAATTGTTTAAGCAAAACGGGAGGTTGACAACAAGCTATCAAATAAACAAGACGGACATTACAATAATATGGATTCCATTACGCAGATATAATACATGGATCTTCGTCACAAAATACAGAACAAGCTGCAATCTAATATGCGAAGAACGCGCGGCTCGAAGGACCGAAACAGCACCCACATTCATTGAAGGAGAGAGAGGGAGTTCAGGGAGTATCAGATCACAGATCATCTAGCAGTAAATTAGAGATCTCGTTTCTACCACAATTCAACCTAAGCGACGTGATTAATCACGAAAGGCGACTCCGACCATTCAACAACACAAGGAACAGCTGGAGCTTAGGAAAGTAAACTTAGGAAAGTACTAATTTTTCTATTCGTCAAAACACATGTGTTTCAATTCAAAACACTTGTTCTTATAAATTCCTGTGTTTTTGTGTATGGTAAAAGACATTAAATTTAAATTAAGTAATACTCAAGCAGATCGAATTATCCAATTTAGAAATTTTTAAATTTTTAAAACAAACTGAACTGCATGAATTGATTCGAATCAATTAAGCGTATAACAAAACTGTTTTGGGTTAATGTCCGATTTTAAGGTATGTGACGATCTGTCTATTATTGATTTTGTACAGTGCCTTGCTTAAGTGTTTATTGTGATCACTTAATTCAATAACTTGTTTTTAGTAATTAGAGTATTACAGACACGTCACTCCCATTGTTACAATAACAAGACGATGAGCACAAGAGAGCAGACATAATTTATCCTATTTGTCATATTGTACGCAGACCTCTTTGTCATATTGTAAGGCTCTCCGAATATGTGTACACCTAACCCCAACTTTGATGAATGCTAAGTACTTATATTCTGTTAGCGTATTTTTAATCCAACTACCTAGTCGTTTTTGCTCACAGCAAACTAACAAAATTATATTTTTAAAAGAGCAACTTCGGTAGTTCCATCATCTATTGAAGTAGTGAAAGAACGTGTGCCAGCTGGTAAAATTAAACCAAAATGCTTCGTTTCCCGCCACCTTAAAATTTTTAATATGTGGAAAATAAAGGGGATCGAATTAAGGTAAATGTTGACATTAAAAAATAACTTATTGGTAATACAAAAAAAATGCTTAATAAAAATTGAAAATATCCAGGAACGATACCAAGCGTTCTAACCAAGCTTGTACGCCTGAAAGTTGATGATATTATAAGGATTGTTCCAAACAACCCCAACTTTGAGAAAAGTTGAACTCTTAGATCAAGATTGAGGCCGAGAATGGTATATAAGGGAAAATCCAGCTACCTATAGAATTAATGAGGATTCTGCCGAGCCATCCTGTTGGATCCTATTGCTGCTATAATAAGAAGAGACTGGAGTTGCAGGAAGCAAATCAGACCAGGTGCCACTGCTTAGGTTGTGGATTGATTAAAACATCGGCAACCATATCCTTTGTCGAAATTTATTCTGTTTTAAGTTTTAACTGATATTTTACGTCGACGGGGTTTCGTCCGCGGATGATATGTTGTATTCGATCCACTTAAGTCTATTACGCTTTTATTATCACAATAAAAAAATATCACGCGCAGCGCTTCTGAAAAAATTTCGGATTGTACTTTGTTGAGCCATAATCCTTTCTGTGTTGCTGCTATGCTGCTAAAATTGACATGTACTCGACTTCGGTTGTTGATAAAGATATTGTATCGTCTTTGAGTTCCACCAAATTAGCCTACTCAGCATTGTAAAAGCGTAACCAGTGGTTGATTGTCGTGATCAAGGTCGCTCGCCTAATCTGAATCACAATATCTAATCGTTTCTGCATTACCACTTTTGTTGAATTTAATTTTATGGATTGATGTTATATTTAAGTACCTCAAGATTGTTGTGACGGCATTTCAATGGGCCAAACCCAGATTTTGAGTAAACCGGCTTAATTTATTGACGGCATACGATATACTGCCAATTGCCTCATTATACGGAATATTTTGCGCTTTAATTCCATCATTCTCGTTTATTTGGACTCATCTCGTTGGACAGGACTTGCTTAACACCAGTGATGATGGAATTGCAATATGTCATGTAAACTTTGGTAAGACATCATGTATCAATGTACTTCTCTTGAGACAATGTTATCTTTCCTTCTTTAAGATTCCTTTAAACTTGTGCTCCGAGTACATGGCTTCACTGATATCTTTCATGTGCAACGTGCTCATCAAATTCTTTTTCAACTCCGTCAAATCATTTTCGGCAAGGTTTTTGTGCACACCCTTCGATCACTAGTCTCACTTTATCCTGGCTATCCTACCCACAACATCGCACTTCATTTTAAATACTCATTTATAATTTATAGGGTTTCCATCAACTGGTAAACCAACAAGGAGCTGCCCCATGTATTATTTTTATCAACGACTAGTATTCAGATTCCTTAACTTACTTCCACGTATCAGAATCCATACTATTTAACGCTTCTTTTACAGATGTTGGATCTTTGTTATATGAATTGATGAACTCATTAATTGCACGATACGACTCTAAATCTGTCTTTTGGAGTTATATAATCGGCATCTGAATCACTTGGTTCGCCCAAAAAATCATCTCCATCCACAGTGTGCTGTGAATTATTAGTACTATCGTTTGTGATTTCTACCAAAGATCGTTGAGTTTCTTATGACGGAACTAATTCAATCACATTATCAACTTCTATTTCACGTAGCTGATTGTTTATCTTTCCTTCTAATTCAGTTTCTGAAAACATATCAAAAAAATAATAATTTTCAGTTATATTTAACCGTTTGAGAAACTGATTTTCCATAAACACAACATTACGTTTGGATCCCATAAAAACACAATTCTCTGACAGAGAATCTAACTTTCATTTTTCATCTCGCGTAATACAAATACATCCAAAAACTCTTAAACGTTCCAACTGTAAGTTTCTCCCCGACCAAACCTCTTCCGACGATACAAAACTCAACATTCGATTTGGTGAACAATTTACCAAATATGAAGCAGTGTAGACACGTTCTGCCCAAATTTTTATTGACAGATTAGCCTCGATTAGAATACCTGGCTTTTCGACGAGGGACCTGCTCATCGGTTCACACAGTCCATTTTGCTCAGGCTTATAAGGTATTAGTCTTCTGATGTTTGTAATACCAGATTTATTTCGTTTCCAACCAAACTCTTAAATTGAATAAAACTGTTTAGTACCTGAGATTTGGTTTCAAACAATAAACGAGCACTTTTCTCGAATAATCGTCTACAAGCAGAAAAATAAACTCGTCACCTAGTGATACTTCTTCAATGAGGCCTCACAGATCTACATGTACCAATTCCAACAAATGATTTGCTTGTGTACCATTTCTTGGAAAAGGTAACCATGTTTGTTTACCCTGAATACCCGTTTCACATCTATTTTCATAATCTGTGTTGGGAAAACTGAGTATCGCCTGCATTAGTATGGTTGAGTTGCGGTTCTAACATTTATTTTGGGAGAAACCCCGGAATCCGTCGATACTGGTTACATTTTGTCTAATTATCATGAATTGAGTTTGATAGGATTTAGATGGAATTGTTCATGAATTTTAAAGGAAATTTCGTATGTTAGCCAACATTCATTTTGAGCCTTTGAAAACGTACTTGATATACTCAGTGTGCGATAAACTCTCATAGATAACCAATTATAGTGAAGAAGCCACATTTATTGCAAAAATAATAACATTAACTTGCTCTTCGGAACGCCTTTGGGAATCATAAGAGGATAAACAGCAGTACCCACGAAAGGCAACACAGTTGCTTTAGTAGTATATAGACGGCGCTTGATATAGAGGGCGCCTTTAATAATGTTAGAAAGGGCTGGTTACCCCCAAGAATTATCTCTAATAGAGGCGGACTAGCATACCGAAAGCTATCTATTTAAACGGTTGTTTTAAGAATGAGTGAAAAATTGAAGTTTCCTTAGATTCAATGCTCTAATAATAAAAACTAATTAAACACACCAAAAACATTCACAGTTGAATAAACTTTTGAAAACCGGAACTTTTAAATATAATAGAATATGAGAAATAATCAAAAAATCAGAACGAGACATATGAGAACATCATGTCACACGATTAACCAAATTCCATATTCATTAGTATTGTCATCTATCGGAAAACTTGATAAGTGCAATTCACACTATTCTACAAAAGATGGCAGCAGTGACGCCGAATAAAAATAATTTGAAATAGTTACCAAAAATAAACATTGTAATGAGTTCCTAAAATGTAAACAGTTCTTATGAGTACATTATGGAATTTTTAGAAAAACCACATTCATTAGTGCTGTAGTCTTTCGAATAGCATGATCTTTAGAAGGACGATAGAGAAACTGTGAGAACCCTTACTTCTTTTTAATTTTATTTAACGAATATTAATCGATGATTACATGAACTGAACATCGCGGCCACATATTTAATTTTCCTTATGTCAATTAATTTTTCCCTCGGAGGAAAAGGACTAACTTAAATGAGAAATTGCACATTTTATCTCGTTAGGTTATATACAAATATACAAAAATACATTCTCCTCATATAGGGCAAAGCACTTTTGTATATTTTCATAAATTAGACAACATAATAAAACATCAAGATTCTGTATTTACTTTTCCAGCCATCAAAAATAAAAAAAATAAATTGTTTTCAAATAATTTTTAGGTTATGTTTAGTTTAATGTCAAACTTTCCCCAATATTTTATACTACAAAAAAGATTCTGTTTCACCCGCTCACATGTAAAATTTTGTCAGTTTTTCAAATAAAGTATAGTAATCATGAAAAATTTTGATCTCGAAATTTTTGTAGATTTACCATTCGCTATATCGCCGAAGACAATAAAAGTCCTTTTAAAAAATTCTGTGTGTGGTTGCAGATTAAATGCCTGGGCTCTCATTATAGTCCAGACTATCTTTATGAAACTTCATACATAAAGTTTTTTCATAAATTGTGATCCAAGCGATTTTTGACCGAAATCGGTCGACCGGAAGTGGCACCTTCCATAGAAGCTTTTGCTGTTTTGCAAATATTTTTAAAAGTATAGCATTTAAGAGACAAAAGTATAGATTTTAAAAGATTATACATTAAATTTGCAACAATATCGACACATCATTTTCCCAAAAATTAACTGGAAATGACGTCATCAAATAAATCGAATCTGTTTAGTTCAGACGGATTAATTGATCGGGATGAAATTTCATATTTAAGCTTTTTCTACAAATTGGAAGATTCCAATGACTTTTGGCTGACATTGGTCCATCGGAAGTGGCAGCTTTCATAAGAGCTTCTCGGCTTTTGCAAAATATTTTGAAAGGTACGTACAGAAATCAGGCCTAAATACTCCCAAAACGGATTGATTGATCGGAATAAAACTGCTTAAATAATCATTTTCTACAAATTTGGTGATCTCAGAGCTATTTGGCCAAAATCGATCCACCGGAAGTAGCACCTTCCGTAGGAGCGTTTTTGTTTTCTGCAAATATTTTGAAAAGTATCTCAATTATGAGAAAACCGACAGTTAACTAAAAGATTATAAATTAAATTTGCAACAATATCGGTTCAGATCAATTTAAAAAAAATTTAAGCGAAGTGTTCGATTTTTGGCAAAAAAAACAGAAATAATGAAAAATGTTGCCCTCGGAATATCGCCATATCGCCGGCCATATTCGCTATATCGCCGGTCCAAAAACATAATTTTTAAAAAAAATTCTGTGTTCGTGTGCAGGTGACGATGTGCGTGTGGGCGTGCAAACCAAATGTCTGTATCCTCTCTACAGCCCAGACAGTTGATCTGATCGGAGCGAAAATTCATTTATAATTTTTTTTTCAAAAATTGAAGATTCCCGTGATTTTTGGCCGAAATTGGCAAACCGGAAGTGGCAGCTTCCGTAGGAGTTTTCTCGTTTTTGTAAATATTTTGAAAAGTATTTATATCGGTCCAAATCAGTTTTCGGAAATTTAAGCGGAAATAACGATTTTTGACAAAAAAAACTGTCTTTCGATAAAAATTCGGCTCAAATGGATTGATTGATCGAGATGACACTTCATACCTAAGCTTTTTCCACCAATTGGGAGATGCCAGTGAATTTTGGCCGAAAGGGCCATCGGAAGTGGTAGCTCCTACAAGAGATTTTCGTTTTTCCACCGGAAGTCACACCTTCAATAGGAGATTTTTCGATATTTGCATGTATTTTGAAAAATAAATCATTTACTGGAGAAATGGTTATTACCTAACAAATGCTAAATTAATTTTGCTACAATACCAGATCAGTTTCGCAAAATGTAAGCGGGAATTATGATTTTTGTCAAAAAAACGGGTTTTCAGTAAAAATTTGGTCCCTGTACAAGCCCAAACCGATTAATTGATCGGGATGATACTTCATAGTTTTTATCATAAATTGGGAGATCCTAGCGATTTTAGCTCCGTATGAGCTTTTAAATATTGTAAATATTTTCAAAAGTAATAGCATTTATAAAAAACAAGATTGTAAATTAAATTTCAAACAAAATCAGTTCATATCATATTTTAAAATAGACCGGAAATGACGAGTTTTGTTGATTTTATTTTACCAAATTTCCGCATTTCATACCGACCAGGCGGATTGACTATACTCGAAATAAAACTTCTTACTAAAACTGTTTTCTGAGATGCATGAGAAATATGGAGGACAACTGTGTACCAGAAGTGGCCGCTTCCTTGCAAACTTTTCAATTTTTGCAATGAAGATTAAATGTGTAATTCATCATGAAATACCGCCATAAAAGTACTCAAGTCTCAGATTTATTTTAGCACCATAAAATGTTTAAGCAAGTATCTGACAATTTCTAGCACTAATTGTGAAAGACAGTTATGTATAATAAATCCGGAATCCGGATATTAATCGATATTAACACACAGTAAATGCAAAGTAGAAAATAATGTTTCTTGTTTAATTTATCGTGCATTGCGATAATTTTGCGTTGACTAAAGTATTTTATACGCACAAAAAAAATTCGAGATAAGTAAAATTTTGAATATTGTAGTTGAAGCGGGGGTTGTTTTGCTATCAATTGAACCAAACGCGATGCATACTCGTAGATTGATACTGGCGTCTCAAACATTTTATTTAATTATAGATGCGGACTATTATTCAACTTTCCAGTATGTAAAACCGGTGTTCAGCGCAAAACGTGTACTATCATTTTAATCATGAAGAATTTATAAAAAAATTAATTGACCGAAATAGTGCATTTGCGATTTATTACGGTTGCCAAAAATTAGTCAAGCATTCACCAGACGTTTTTTGTTTAAAAATGTATAAATTTACTTGATTGATAATAAATACTGATAAACTGCATTTTAACAGTCCTTCGAAAAGTAAATCCATAAATTTGAATGTAATTAATTGTCAAAAAGTGTAAGTGCACGTGTATAACCTCGTATAAGGCAGGCGTTTAAAACTGGAGCAATCAGCTTCAATTATATAATGTTTGGTTTTCTGAAATGGCGGTACAAAAGTAGACACAGTGGACCAATCCATAAAAAAATGTATTCCCATTTTAGAGTCGCTTCGCAATCGAATTCGTGACCTCCAAATACCATTAGCTTACGAACGTAGTGTAAACACTTACTATGATATTGACGGTAACAATTCTGAGTACAAAGAAATGTTCAGAGTAAAGTATTTTAAGTGGTTTCCAACATAATTTGATATCTTAAACGGACTACTTATGTATGTATCGACGGGTGAAAAACCTAGCCGAAAGATGGTAATGCATATATGTCGATAATGCAGATTGTATCGATAAGAAGTTTAATTTCAATATTCAACCGAAAAATACCGGCAATACCGATGTACAAGTAACAAATGAATTATCAATTTTCTAAAAAAAAAATAACAGACATCTATACAATAGTCACGTTTAGCTGATGAAAGGTTTATATATCAAGATTTTGATCCAATCTGACTGTACCAATTTGATAAACCATGAACCTAAGTAGGATTTGATTATATGTTTGGAGTGGGTTTGATGAGGTTGTATTGGTGAAATGTTCCACTTTCCATTGTTTCGACGATAAAACTGTTCACCTATCGAGATTTTGAAAACTCTATAAAATTCGACCTAAGATTTCAATTCTAAGTTTAGGCTGAAAGATTATGAGTGAAACATTTATTTTCCTCATGTTTTGTCGATAAAATCATTCATGATGAACAATTTTTATCGTCAGAAGAATAGAAAAATAAACATCCTCATGAGCGAGGAGACTTCAAAGGCAGAAACCGCTGGATCCGGGCAGTTCTAAATGAGTAACCAATAGGTGACTCATCTTAATCCGAGAAACTAATTTAAGATAGATAAATTACTGAAGATCTCTGAATCAGTGTAAGTTCAGCTCGAACGAGTTTGATGCAAACAGCTAAAGAGAGACTTGTTGTGATTTTAAAAGATTTTAAAAATAATGTTGAATTTTGGTTGCAGGATCTGAAAAATTGCTAATTTGGTTAAAGCTACATCAGTTGCATTTTTTTTTTGAATAAGCTGTTGTGTTTTGTTCCTAGCGTGGACAGTTGTTAACGATAACCATATCGGAACGTAACAATATTTTTTCTAAGAACGAAAATGTTCAGTTTTGTGCCAAACAAACAGCATTTGCGGGAAGCTTTGCTTTTCTGCTTCAACTTGTAAAAAGCAGCTGAAGCACGTCATTTGCTTGCGGAGGCCCCCGGCGAACATGCACCATCGGAAACTATCTTTGAAGATTGCTTTAAACGCTTCAGAAGTGGCGATTTCGATATTGAGGACAAGAAGCGGTCCGGAAGACCAAAAACATTTGAAGACACCGAGCTGCAAGAGTTGTTGGATGACTCGTCAAGGTATTTCCAAATGTTTACATCTATGGGAAGAATTCGAAAGGAGAGAAAATGGATACGGCATGAGTTGACTGAGAGACAAATGGAAAATCGAACAGCCACGTGCGAAATTTTACTTTCACAGCATGAAAGAAAGAGCTTCCTGCATCGAATTGTTACGGGAGATGAGCAGTGGATCTTTTTAAAGAATCCCAAACGCAAAAAAAGTGAATTTCACCTGGCGAAGCATCAACATCGACCACACGGCCTAATCGCTTCGGAAAGAAGACAATGCTCTCCGTTTGGTGGGACCAGAAAGGAATCGTGTACTATGAGCTGCTGAAACGGGCGAAACTATCAATGGGCAACGCTATCGACAACAACTCATCAATCTGAACCATGCATTTTGCTCGAAAAACGGCCACAGTGGGACACGAGACACAAACGAATGATATTGCAGCACGGCAACGCTCCATGCCATCGCACTCCCATCGACTAGGACACCATCAAACCGCTAAGATGGGATCTGCTACCGCACACACCTTATTCGCCAGACTTGGTCCCCTCAGATTATTACTTGTTCCGATCGATGGCGCATGGCATGACAGGGCTACACTTGGCAAGCTTGAAAGAAGCACAGAATTGATTAATGGTCTCGGTTCGGCGTCGTTTTATCGTCGTGGTTTTCATGTATTGCTAGAGAGATGGCAAAAAAAGTGTAGATATCGAAGGACGATACTTTGAATAAAGCATTTTTTATATTTCTACCGAAATTTTCCATTCTTTATTTTTCAAAAAGACCCGGAAATTTAGTTGCGCACCTAGCAAGTATTTTACTTTGTACGTATTCAAAAACATGTTAATGCATAAATTAATTAGAAAAATAAATTATTTCATTTACATTATAGCAAAATTACTATAAAAACCATTATACAAGGTGAAAATACAGCACACCCTTTAGGTCCGACATAGCACATAATTGCAGCCTCGAAGGCCATTATTATGACGCTAATTATGACTAATCCTAGTTTACAATGTTCAGTCTGCCGCTTTTAAAATTTATCCGATTCAAAAAATTAACACGGCATATTTGATGATATCGTGAAAATGTATCGTACTGAAGTTATGTCCGGTTTATATCGTGGGTTCATTCAATGGTATAATGAATATAGCAAGATACCCAAAACTGGCAAGTGACATAAAACTGACAAGTGAATCTAAATTTAATTCACACATTGGCTGCGTACCCAATAGTCAAGTAAATCGTTTACTACGATAAAAATCGATTTTAGTATAGAGTTTTCGATCAGTTTACCATAGAGTTTTACCGAAAAATTTACTTAAATCAACTTTTACCCGATCATTGGGACACAGCCATTATATGCGCGTGAAATATTTCCTAAGGTTTAGCAAATATTTCACACCCCTGTATACCGGAAATAATTCCTAAATAAATCCTTCCTTCCGGAAAAATTAGGGGAACACCGAGCATAATATTCAAAAGTTGTAGAGGTAAAAATCGAAGTAATAACTCTCTGCCCTAAGATGCATCTAAGACGTGCCAACTCTTGAGATAGGTGTTTTCACTTTGTACTAGACCCAATTTAACACAAACCATGAGATATCCGGAAAAAATAGGGGAACACTGGGATTAATATTCAAAAGTTGGAGAGGTAAAAATCGAAGTAAAAACCCTCTGTCCTAAGATACTTCTAAGAGGTTATAACTCTTGAAATAGACGTTTTCACTTTGTACTAGACTTAATCCAACTAGAAAACATGAGTTTTCCGAAAAAATTAGGGGAATACTGGGTTTAATATTCAAAGGTTGTAAATATAAAAATCGAAGTAAGAACCCTCTGTCCTAAGATACTTTTAAGAGGTTACAGTTTTTGAGAAAGGGTTTTCACTTTGTACTAGACCTAATCCAACTAGAAGTTTTCCGAAAAAATTAGGGGAATACTGCGTTTAATATTCAAAAGTAGTAGAGGTAAAAATCGAAGTAAGAACCCTCTGTCCTAAGATACTTTTAAGAGGTTACAAGGCGAGCTAGGTGTTAGCACTTTGTACTATACCCGTTCCAACTAGAAAACATGAGTTTTCCGGAAAAATTAGAGGAACAGTGGGTTTAATATTCAAAGGATGTAGAGGTAAAAATCGAAATAAAAACTCCCTATCGTAAGATACTTCTAAGACGTAACAACTCTTGGAATAGGTGTTTTCACCTTGTACTAGACCCAATCCAACAGAAATTATGAGATTTCAGAAAAATAGGAGAACACTGGGATTAATATTCAAAAGTTGTAGAGGTAAAAATTGAAGTTAAAACTTCCTGTCCTAAGATAATTCTAAGACGTAACAGCTCTTGAGATAGGTGTTTTCACTTTGTTCTAGACACAATTCAACTAGAAAACATGAGTTTTATGGAAAAATTAGGGGTACACTGGGCGTAATATTCAAAAGTTTTAGAGGTAAAAACCGAAGTAATAACCCTCTGTCCTAAGATACTTTTAAGAGGTTACAACTCTTGAGATAGGTGTTTTCACTTTGTACTAGACTCAATCCAACTAGAAACCATGAGTTTTCCGAAAAAATTAGGAGAGCACTGGGTTTAATATTCAAAAGTTGGAGAGGTAAAATTGTAGTAAAAACTCCCCTAAGATACTTCTAAGAGGTTACAACTATTGAGATAGGTGTTTTCACTTTGTACTAGACCCAATCCAACTAGAAAAAATTAATTTTCCGGAAAAATTAGAGGAACACTGGGTTTAATATTCAAAAGTTGTAGAGGTAAAAATCGAAGAAAAACCCCTCTGTCCTAAGACACTTTGGAGAGGTTACAAGGTGAGATAGGTGTTTGCATTTTGTACTATACCCAATCCAACTAGAAAACATGAGTTTTTCGGAAAAATTAGAGGAACACTGGGTTTAATATTCAAAGGTTGTAAAAGTAAAAATCGAAATAAGAACTCCCTGTTCTAAGATACTTCTAAGACGTAACAACTCTTGAGATAGGTGTTTTCTTTTTGTACTAGAGACAATACAACCAGAAAACATGAGTTTTCCGGAAAAATTAGGGGAATACTGGGCTTACAACTAAAAGTTGTAGAGGTAAAAATCGAAATAATAACCCTCTGTCCTAAGATACTTCTAAGAGGTTACACAACTCTTGAGATAGGTGTTTTCACCTTGTACTAGACCCAATCCAACAGAAACTATGAGATTTCAGAAAAAATAGGGGAACACTGGGATTAATATTCAAAAGTTGCAGAGGTGAAAATCGAAGTAAAAACCCTCTGTCCTAAGATACTTCAAAGAGGTTATAACCGTCGGGATAGGTGTTTTCACTTTAAACTACAGTGCTGGGAAAAAAAATTAGGCAAACATATTTTATTGCAAATTGGAGTCTTTTTTGTTAAAATTACAAAACTTTTGAAAGTAATTGGCTTATTGTTTCATTTTAAATACATGTTTGACGTAATTTTTTGAAAAAAAAAATTTACCTACAATTTAGGGGAAATACCCCAAAAAATGCCAAAATATTCAAAATACGTTGATTGGAGTTAAAGTAATGGAATAATTTAAGCACCTATTTTTTAATTTTTGGTTTGTTTTTTATTGATTTATAGAAGTTCTATCTTTAATATTAATATTTTGTTGAACCGCCTTTTGTTTTTATTACACCGGTACAACCCCGCAACTGATGTGCAAAAAAATTGATCAAGCAATTATTTTATTTTACGCCACCGTTCTTGGCCGTCATTAGGGTGCAGATATTTTATTGCCTGTAATTTTTTTTATTGAGTATTAATAGTGCATATTTTGTAAGATTAAGTTATTCTGTAAGTGATGCTAGTCAAATAAAGAATAAAGTGCCATTTTAGTTTAAAAAAATGGGAAAAGTTAGTGAGCAGCGTAAAAGCAATATGTTGATTTTGGCGCAAGAAAATTTAACAACACATGAAATAGCAGAAAGATTAAACATTCCTAAAAGTACTGTCGCGTGGAGTATTAAAAAAATGCGAGAGATGGGCAGTGCACAAAGAAAGAAAGGCTCTGGAAGGCCCAGAAAGACAACGCCAGTGGAAAATCGTTTCATAATGTTACAATGTCGTTGGAACCGTTTTAAAACTTCATCGGACATAAGACGGGATGTTGAGCGAGCAACGAGAAAAAAAATTTCAGCCAGCTTAGTGAGAAAAAGACTTGTTAAAGCTGGTTTGAGAGCACTTAAACCAGTCCAGAAGCCTGAGTTCACATTACTAGTCAAAAAAAATGTTTGCTATGGGCCCAGGAGCATGTTTCTTGGACTCCAGAGATGTGGAATGATGTGATTTTCTCCGATGAATCAAAATTCAAGCTGCATGTTGGAGATGGAAGAATTCTCGTAAGAAGAAAACCGGGCAAGAGGCTTAGCAACGAATGTCATTTAAGACTTCCACCGAAAATTGAAGGAATTATGGTCTGGGGATGCTTTTCTGGAAATGAAACCGGTCAATTGTACTTCCTTAGTTCCAGCATTACAGCAGCTGTTTATCTGCAGGTCCTACACAACGAATTTGAGCCTTCTGTGTTAATGCTTTTTGGCGAGACTTGCAAATTTATTTTTCAACAGGACAACGCTCCGTTCCATACCGCCAAAGTTGTGAGTTATTAATTTTGAATTGTAGATAGAAAAATTGGCTTTCAGATAAACATAAATAATTTGTTAACAACTTGTTTTTTTTTCTTATCTCTTCATTTAAAAATAAAAAAGTACTTCGAAGAACGTAGTATCGATGTGTTGAGCTAGCCCTCGTATAGTCCAGGCTTAAATCCAATTGAAAATATTTGGCCTATCATGAAGCTAGAAGTAGCAAGAAAGTGCCCAGAATCGATTCAAGCTTTAAAAAGTTTGTTTAAATCCATACATCCTACGACTTTGAAAAATTTATCAAATTCAAATCGGAGGTGTATCGCTGTAATAAAAGTAAATGGCGGTCCAACAAAATATTAATATTAAAGCTAGATCTTCTATAAATCAATAAAAAACAAAACAAAAATTAAAAAATAGGTGCTTAAATTATTCCATTACTTTAACTCCAATCAACGTATTTTGAATATTTTGGCATTTTTCGGGGTTTTTCCCCTAAATTGCAGGTAATTTTTTTTTTCAAAAATTACGTCATACATGTATTTAAAATGAAACAATAAGCCAATTGCTTTCAAAAGTTTTGTAATTTTAGCAAAAAAAGACTCCAATTTGCAATAAAATATGTTTGCCTAATTTTCTTTTTCCCAGCACTGTATACTCAATCCAACTAGAAAACATGAGTTTTCCGAAAAAATTAGGAGAACAGTGGGCTTAATATTCAAAAGTTGTAGAGTAAAAAATCGAAGTAATAACCCTCTGTCCTAAGATACTTCTAAGAGTTTACAACGCTTCAAATAGGTGTTTGCACTTTTTACTAGACCCAATTCAACTAGTAAATATGAGTTTTCCGGAAAAATTAGGGTAACACTGGGTTTAATATTAACAAGATTTATTTGCACCATCGTATTATTTGCATTGTATTATTTGCACCATTGTACGAGTATAATACTAAAACTATTGTTTATATTCTCCCGCAGTTCATAAATAAATAATTCCAGTAACATTTTCGAAATTAAATTCATTCTTTGTAATTTTTTCAATTTGACTAAATTAATAACTATCAAACTAAATTTTATGCCGATATGTTTAGTTAACATCATTGCCGCTATCGATATCTATTTCATAATGCAAGAACCCTTTAGATCGGTGTCGCTTACATCACATTTTTCATCCACCTAAGTTAGGTCAGTTCACACAAAAAAGTTACCCTACCTAATTTGGGTAACATCCGTTTACATCATGTTACTTATCCAGTTTAGGTCAGATAACTACCTCAAAGTTTTGTTCTAAAGTTTTTTTTCTAAATTTCCCTACATTTTATCGGGGTATCGGCCACCACATTTCAAAAAAACGCAGCTATCATATATTTTCAATACAATTCCGACCGTTTCAGAAGAAACACGGTTTATTTGATAAAAATGGTCAATGGGATGAAACTCTTAGCCAATTTGAATGCAACTCTATTTTTTTATGGTCTAACTAATTTTTTGAAAAAGCTTCTTTAGCTATTTGAAAATGTTGAAGAATCAATATTTAATCTTGAACTAACGAATTGAGATATAGTTTTCCCTTATCATTAATAATAGCTCCAACAGTTTATAAAATATGAGACAAAGTTTCTTATCATGTTTCAATCTAATTACATAACATTCATGTTTTACTCATCAATTATTTACAGTAAGTGATATGAGACAGCATAAAGGCAGGGTTTAACTATAGTCGAAGATTGGGTGGAATCAACTGAGCTTGCATACCGTACTACACCGCACATCTTGCTCACGTGCTATTAAACGTGTGTTTTTCAATAGAATTAATAATTAATTCGCACTGTGTCCGCTTAACCGCACGATAAAATTGTTTGTTTGATTACACCTCAAAAATGCATGTCCGAACATACCCCTCAGCCTACATGAATGATATTCTGAACACTGTAAATATTCTATGATCTATACCATCATAAATCGGTGCTACGCATCAATAATAATACGTTGCAATCTATTGTTATGATTACAAAACTACTTGTTACAATAGAGAATTATACTTGAGTAATAAATCACCTGTTTAATGCACTCACACAAATTCACATCTTATGCTTTATCTATTCAAAATCAACAACAATATGCAAATTTATTATCTAATCGAAAAAAAAAACCCGCAATACGGAAATTACCTTTACAATACACCTAAAGAATTTTAAACGCGCACACTTTTAAACAAGTAAAAATATTTATTATTTAAGACGCATACTATAGCGCTACAGATACTTTCTAAGAAATAATCGTAAGATATAAGATACATAAAATTTGGATTTTCACAGTAACATGAAATGTACCAACTCGACAAAATAATTTACTTTCATTTTAGAAAGTAAATCATTTTCCATCCATAAACGGGATGAATTCCAAATATTGATTGACAAAATTGTTTAAGACAGAGTTATTGGGACACACTTAAATAGTTCGTGTCGTCATAATTTTATCATTCCGTTGGCGCATCAGCGTAAACATGAGCGTTTTAGGAAATTATTCCAAACGAGTACAAATTTTTTAATTAAGACGTTGGTGCACTCTCTACGACGTAAGTCGAGTGCAATTTGTTATTAATTAAATATTATTTATCATTTTTTATTAAACCAAAATTGATATTATTATTTTATGATGTACTTGCTTTAGACTTATTATTTTATTAAAGCCAATTGCGCTCGAGAACAGTCGAACAATTTTTTATTAAGTTATTTTTCAATTACTTACAGTGGAGAATTTACAGTGTTTTATGAACTCAGTTGGAAACTATATTATATAAATTGTACACATATGTATATTTAAAGATCAATATTATTTAAATATTAAATAAATAAGATATTGACAATGTAACTATAAACTGTCTGCACTAAAACTAACTATATACATAAAAACACTAAATCAACGAAAATAAATGTCTTAAAATATAACAAAATCAAAATACGTCCATACCCTCAAGGTATTCGAATAAAACTAAAAACTATTTTAAGAAAATCACAATGTTCGAGTACAAAACAGTTAGCGAGAACTAATAATTGCATTCATCATTGCTGTGCACTACAATTCAAACACACAAGGCACTTGTGACATATACCATACACACAGATGTATACAGACCGCAAACACGTTTGTTTGTAATTTCGAAAAATACTAAAAGAATATGATAAAGAAAAAATTATAAAACAACAAAATGCTGAAAATTGATAACAACAAAACCATAAAGTTGATAAGAAATGTGATGACCATGTATGTACTGTATACGTCTATGAATAATAGACGTTTAATAATTTTGTGTGTGTGTGTGTAACTGTGTGTCTATGTAGCCGAAGTTAAGCGAGAGAATTTAATAACGATTTGGATATTTTATATTACAACAAAACGTATTTGATCAATTTATTACACAAAAGTTGGTGTGGTAGTAAAAGCTTTGTTGGTTTTTCTTAGTTCTGTTTTGCGTATATCAAACCAATTTAATTGATACTGAGAATTTGATGTTTTATGAATCAAGTTCAGCGCGAGTTTCTTATGCTACTGAAGTTAGCAGAAAAATTCAACTGAAAAAAACTGCACATCGACCTCCTTTATTTACATTGGTAGAAAAGGTCAGCAGACATTTTTTGTTGTTTTTCACCATTTTCTGTATGAAAACAGTATTACCAAGGGTTTCAAAATATTACATGTGCAAGTAGAAACTCGGCTCTGAAGGTGGTTGGGTGGATGTCTAAAATGTCTTTAGCAATCCTACATTTCCCAATGTTATAATTTATATTCGTGACCCCGCTAGCGAACATCTAACGCAAAAATCAACAATAAGCGGCTATAAATTAAAAAAAAAAGTATTACTACAAAATAACATTTAAAGTTAAAAATGAACAACATATAATGCTACTGAAGTTAGCAGAAAAAACTGCATTATCGACCTCCTTTATATCCAGGGTGTCCCAGAATGAATGGATAAGCCTGAAGCACCTTCTAAATTACACCCCAGCATCCCCATCAGAATTTCTTCACAATTAGGCCGAGGGGGGAGGTTTGAGTGGTTGCTTACTGCACACTTAGGCCAATTTGTATGTCCATTGTGATACCACTCATTCACTCCACATCATTAACCCACCTACTTCACCTACTCACACAACTACAGTATACCACCTGCACATTGCAAGCTCCATGTCAACCTGTACATTGACATGGAAGGTGGGTCGGCGCGTGACACGGAATTCTGCACTCCATCAGAGGGTCTTAGTTGTATTTATTAGCATCACCGATCGTAATCGATGATGAAAATTCGATTTGCGTCTAGCCTCTGATGGGATTCGAACCCAGCACCTCCCGGTCCAAGTGCCGAAGCTTTAACCACTGCACCACTGGTCCGGTCAATTAGGCCGAAGTTGACCAACATATTGGCCTATCAATTAACCATAGTGGCATCGATGACAAAGCATGTTAATCTTGAACGACAAGCCATTCAATGCATTTTCGATATATTGAAATAGAGAATTTTTGCAAAATTACACCCCTGCATCCCCTCCAGAATTTCTCAACAAAATGGATGCTAAGTGGATGCAAATTGGATAGCAATGGATGCATTGCTTGGATAGCAAAAACAATATCTGCATTACCATCTTTCGGCTGGGATAGCGAAGACACTATGCATCAACTTTCGACTGGGATAGCAAAGACACTATCTGCATTACCTCTCGGCTGGAAACTTTCGGCTAACTTTAACAGTATGTTGACCGATGGATTTAATTTATTTGTAGCTGTGGTGATCGGGAACGTAAAGTAATGTGAAAAAATGGGAAACTTCGGATATATTTTTTTGTATTTTATTATGAGCGCCCAATAGCTCTACTATAAAACATTATTAAAGCCGAAAGTTTCCAGCCGAAAGGTAATGCAGATAGTGTCTTTGCTATCCCAGTCGAAAGGTAAAGCATAGTGTCTTCGCTATCCCAGCCGAAAGATGATAATGCAGATATTGTTTTTGCTATCCAAGCAATGCATCCATTGCTATCCAGTTTGCATCCAATTAGCATCCATTTTGTTGAGAAATTCTGAAGGGGATGCAGGGGTGTAATTTTGCAAAAATTCTCTATTTCAATATATCGAAAATGCATTGAATGGCCTGTCGTTCAAGACTAACGTGCTTTGTCATCGATGCCACTATGGTTAATTGATAGGCCATAATGTTGGTCAACCTCGGCCTAATCGTGAAGAAATTCTGAAGGGGATGCAGGGGTGTAATTTTGCACAATTTCGCTAATTCATCGCTAATTCAATATATCGATATATGACCATCGATATATTTAATATATGACCTATCAAATAACCATAGTGGCATCAATGACAAAGCACGTTAATCTTGAGCGACAGGCCATTCAATGCATTTTCGATATATTGAATTTGCGATGAATTAGCGAATATTTGCAAAATTACACCCCTGCATCCCCATCAGAATTTCTTCACAATTAAGCCGAAGTTGACCAACATTATGGCCTATCAAATAACCATAGTGGCATCAATGACAAAGCACGATAAACTTGAGCGACAGGCCATTCAATGCATTTTCGATATATTGAATTAGCGATGAATTAGCGAAATTGTGCAAAATTACACCCCTGCATCTCCTTCAGAATTTCTCCACAATTAAGCCGAAGTTGATCAACATTATGACCTATCAATTAACCATAGTGGCATCAATGACAAAGCACGATTATCTTGAACGACAGGCCATTCAATGCATTTTCGATATATTGAATTAGCAAAATTGTGCTAAATTCACCCCTTCATCCCCTCCAGAATTTCTCAACAAAATGGATGCTAACTGGATGCAAATTGGATAGCAATGGATGCATTGCTTGGATAGCAAAAACAATATCTGCATTATCATCTTTCGGCTGGGATGGCGAAGACACTATATGAATTACCTGTCGGCTGGGATAGCAAAGACACTATCTGCATTACCTTTCGGCTGGAAACTTTCGGCTTTAATAATGTTTTATAGTAGAGCTATTGGGCGCTCATAATAAAATACAAAAAAATATATCCCAAGTTTCCCATTTTTCCACATTACTTTACGTTCCCGATCACCACGGCTACAAATAAATTAAATCCATCGGTTTTTTTGTGTTATAATATTCTTAATGGACTATACTAATAGATATACAGTAAATAGTATGAGTAGCTGTTGCACTTTTTTTGAAGAAAAAAAGCTAAACTTCAATTTTCAGCATGAAATATGGTAAATATTTTTTTTATAAAAGTTTGAGCGTCTTTGGTGAAAAAAAAAATGTATGAGAACCTAAGTGGCCAACTATTTTAAAATCATGCAGATTCTAAAATGGTATAATACATCCTTTTATCTAATGTAGATACGAGGTTATTGCTATTCGTATGCAGAAGGAATAAATTCGATTAAATAGCAAAATTTTGAAAAATTGGATTATTTCTTGTCTTAAACTGTACCTGATAATAAGGGATTTATAAACTTGATATTTGCTATACCTAAGCGTGCTTTGCGCTACCCATCTTAAAAATAAAATGTATTAAACGGTAAATAATTAAACATTAACATTAATCAGTATACGTCACAAAAATACGAAAACATGCGTTATATTTTTGGTGAATGCAGAAGTAACGCAAATGCAGCTGCAGCCCTTTATAGGGAAAGATACCCAAACGCGCATCACACGCAATATCTTGTATTTACCAGAGTCCACAGTTGTTACTCGGAAGGAAGATTACCTGGCAGCGGTGTTGGTGGTACTAGCAATGTAAGAGTCGCTAATATTGACACTGAAGAAACGGTGCTTGAGGGAATTGAGCGACATCCGGCTACCTCTACAAAAGCAATAGCACGACGCACTGGAATCGCAAAAACGAACGTGCACCGTGTATTGAAAAAAAAAAATAAGTTCCACCCCCACCATATTAGATGCGTGCAAACTCTGGAACCAAGAGACTACTACGCAAGATTCTGTTTTTGCCGACAGATGCTTGAGAAAATATATAGAACAAGATCCGCAATTCTTTAATAATATTCTATGGAGCGATGAATCAACACTGAATAGAGATGGATGCTTTAACATGCACAATCTTCACAGCTGGCAACTTTCGAATCCTCATCTAATGTGAGAAAACAGATCCCAGTACAAATTCAAAATAAATTATTGGCCGGCATATTGAACGGAAAGATAATTGGCCCATTTGAACTACCCGGGAACTTATCTGGCCAAAGCTATTTGGACTTTCTTCAAAATGATCTGCCAAATTTATTGGAAGAGGTGTCCGAGGAAGTGAGAGAATCCCATTGGCTCCAGAATGATGGGTGTCCTGCGCACTATGCAGTAAACGTTCGGGCGTATTTGAAGTCCACATATCCAGATAGATGGATTAGCCGTCTGGGGCCCATTTTGTTCGAGGAAAATCGAGGATGTACGACAATCGGTTCGATTTTATCACCGAATGCACATTGCATAGCTCCATGCCAGCCTATACTGCCATGGAAGATGGGTCGACCCATGAGTTTTGCACTCCAACAGGGGGCCATAATTGTGTTCCATTGCATCACAGATCGTAATCTGTTGATGAAAATTCCCTTTTGCATCCTGCCCCTATCGGGATTCGAACCAATGTGCTTTAACCAATGTGCCGTTTGGTCGGTAATAAACCACAAATCATTATTACTGTTTCAATTTCAGAAAATGAGCAAGGTTAACCCTTGTTGAAAATTTAATAATTAAATTTATTTTAATCATTTAATTCTTTGCCGTTTTTGAAGGCCCTTGTTGGATGAATATTATGTCTTAATTTATTTAAATTTTTTATCGGTTTTTGTCAATGCTAAACTTTTCAACATCATTGCAAAAATTGAAAAAACTCCAATGGAAGCTGCCACTTCCGCTACACAGATATCCACCAAATTTCGCAAGGATCTCCCAATAAATGAACTGTAGAGGAGAAATTTTTGAATTTGTCTAACTTCAACCAATTCATATTAGCTTTCACATGCATCCAGCTTTTAATTTATTTGTCTATGGTGCCACATAAAATATGACCTGATTTTTGGCACAGGTGTTAATAAATAAACTTGGATTCCAGGAATTTTCAAATTTTTCTAACTTCAACCAAAGTTCGTAAAATATCATAAACCTCAATATTAAATAGTGGGAATTCCCACGATCAGCGGGTCGTAATACTCGCACGCTAGTTAGACATAGGGGTCCAGAACTTATATAAATGAACAAATTTTCGGAACTTTTAAACCCTAAGGCTGGAGAATTTTTCTACTTTCTACTTCTAATTTATTATTAAAACAGTTTTGTGCTTATGTGAATGCATTTTTGTATTAAACAATTGAAATTTACTCGAATTTCAGCCGAAAACACGCTTACATAAAGAAAATTGAGTCAATTTTTCTACGACTATTTTAAATACGTCGATAATATAGTTTTTCTACAGAAAACCGTCAAAAACAACATAAAATTTCTGCTGACTTTTTCTACCAATGTACATAAAGGAGGTCGATAATGCAGTTTTTCTACTGAATTTTTCTGCTAACTTCAGTAGCATCAACATATATACAGATGTGGCCAAATTATTATCACTCATATGAAATTCATGGTAATGTGATTTTCAAAGCCCGAACTGCAACCTCTCGTATAGTTGCCACGTCATAAAGGTAGATATCGACCAATCCAAATACGCCTTTTATGAGTCATTAATGCCTGAGAACCCTTTTCGACAAAATATGAATTCCGAGTATTTATTGTCCTGTTAATTAGTTTGACCTCCGAATTGTTTTGATTTTATGACAACTAGGTAGTATTTAAGAATTACGAGTAGTATTTTACTGAAGAATTTCAGTCTCGTTTGTGACTTTGAAAAGTGAAAGTGGTTTTTGTAATATTAGTAAAATTCACTATGGGTAAAACAAAGGAAATCAGTGCTGTCATTGCAGAGCCAAAATTTCCGATATTTATTTATTTTATGATATATTTAGATATTTAGTTTAACAATTTAATTTTTTCACAAATTCATACCAGACCAATCCATCTCATTTTTAAGCAAGAGCTGCTTATTTACAATGGAGGAGGCAGCATAGAACGAACCGATCAATTTGAGTTTAAAAAAAATGATCATTCAAATAGCATGGACCACATATAACACGAAGCTTTGGTAGTATTTAATTTAAAATGGACTTCAGGATTTATTGATCGATGCTGATTTCGTATTTGTACTTTGTGGTGGCCAAACAACATCCTCTATTTATGTTTACCTTTCTGATAGTAAAATGCTGTGCTTTTATTTTAGTGAAAAATTTGCGACCTCTTGACTCAACAGTCAAAGCCGACTAATTTCGACGTATTTGGAAGTAGGCGAGTATATGCATGCGCAAATAGCCCAGAAAACAGGTGTGAATGGATCATTCGTCAGCAAATTTTCGCAAAAATTAACATCTCAGTCTTTAACAAGTCCTAGAAGAAGAGGAAAATGTGGTCGCGATCGTAAAACAACAGTCAGCCAGGACAGATTGCGGAAAACTAAAGAATATCGAACGTTATCCAGTAAGTATCTGAGACTTTTTCAATATGGGCTATGTGCAAGACGACCTTGCAAGAAGCAAAGGTTAAACGCTAGGATGATACAACAAATAAAAACATGGGCAAATGGACATTTTACATAGTCTAAACAATAAAAGTCCTTCTTTTTCTAAATAATATTTTAAAATTACACTTTTCAATAAATCTCTCTTTCAACTTTATCTTTTTCTATTTCTTGATAAGGTTGTATTCAGTGACGAGACTATGATGACTTTGATATTGCCAATATCCAGGACCGTTCGTAGATCAAATGGAGAAGAATATTTACCTTCCTGTGTCAACGTCCGAGTAAACGGGATAATGAACGCGAATCAATATTTAACTGTTCTGCAATCATAACTGGTACCGACTATATGAATGAAAAATTCAATGGAGACGGAGTTTTTATGAATGACAAGGCTCCTTGTCATACGGCGAAAAAAGTCACCGTATATTTAAGGACCAACGGCATCCAAATCCTTTATCGGACAGCGAATAGCCCAGATATGAATCCCACCGAAAATATCTATGGGATATTATTAAAGAAAAAGTAACAGAAACGTGCCCGCGAACTAAATCAGAATTGATCGAAGCGATGAAGGAGGTCTGGGGAAATGACGCCGATCTACTAACCAAAGCCACAAATGCAATAAGTGGAATGCCTCGTAGGATACAATTATTAAAAAATGCTACTTACAATGACTTTGGAATGTACCTAATGATCATTAAAAAAATCACATTTTTAAATCTCATGGAACACCCTGTCAGACCCATTAGAAAATCGTAAAGCTTGCTTGAGACACTCGTTTTTGTTTCAGTAGACCACCAGTATCATTGAAGTTCATGTTAAATGCTTAGAAAATACTTAGAATGACTTTCGAATGTACCTAAGGCCCATTAAAAAAATAAAATTTTTAAATCTCATGGAACACCCTGTCAGACCCATTTAAAAATCATATAACGTGCTTGAGACACTCTTTTTTGTTTCAGTAGTATACCAGTATCACTGAAGTTCATGCTTAGAAAATTCTTAGAATGACTTTGGAATGTACCTCAGGCCCATTAAAAAAATCATATTTTTAAATCTCATGGGACACCCTGTCAGACCCATTAGAAACTCATATAACTTGATTGGGATACTCTTTTTTGTTTCAGTAGTCCACCAATATCACTGAAGTTCATGCTAATTGCTTAGAGAATACTTAGAATAACTTTGGAATGTACCTAAGGATCATTAAAAAAACAAATTTTTAAATCTCATGGAACATTCTGTCAGACCCTTTAGAAAATCGTAAAGCTTGCTTGAGACAATCTATTTTGTTTTAGTAATCCACCAGTATCACTGAAGTTCATGCTAAATGTTTAGAAAATACTTAGAATGACTTTGGAATGTACCTAAGACCAATTAAATTACATCTCCTCTAAATTACTCAATATAAATTCGCCTGAATGTTTACTTACACCAATACTATTACAATAAGTGTGTTGTTGTTGTATTTTTTCAACTAGTTTGGATAAACTTCATTAGCATATACATTCACTAGCTTAACAAAAGAAAAATACAAAAACATAATTGTGTGTTATACACTATGTATGTATTCGATTTTTTTGCTTCACTCATTTTAAATGAGTAACTCACGGGACAAAATCGATACTCTGGTTTTTGCTTTTGTTTCTTGTTTTGTGTTCGGTTATAAAAATAAACACAATGTCACCAACACCAATTAAAGTTGGAACTGGCGACGCTAAACCAGATACTTCTAACACTGAACCACAAGTTGTCACGACCGATGACACAACAGCCAGTACTGCTCCATACCAACTACAGATGGAATCGCATAATTTACCATCGTTTTGGCATGGCAATTCAAGGTTGTGGTTTAAACAGACGGAATTGATAATGGCTTCCGCGCGTATCGCATCAGACGAGCAACAGTTCAATCACATTATCAAATATGACGAGAAGCCTATACAATTTTGGTGATTATAGCACTCACCGGAATGGTATAAACAGCGTGCAATTTAAGCTCTTAAGAGGCAACTCCTTTCTTTAATTTAGTAACAATTCTAGCGGATACCGAATTAATTCTAGTGTTGATATAACTTGATATTACAACTGGCAAATTATCAAAATAAAACATGTAGTTTTGTGGTTACAAATTACTTTCTAAAGAATTTCGTATCAATATGTGTACTCCAAAATATTTCTTGTGGTGTAACCAAAGAATTCAGATAAGACAGTAATTTTACTACCGCAAACCTTATAACACGGGAAAGCAGCTCTAACAAAACATTTTTATTGAGGTTTACAGAACTAAAACACAAATATTTTGGGAATGATATGTATAGCATCCGATTGCCACAAATTTTTAAAATCTAACGATAAAATGTATATTTTAAACGAAGTTAATATACCATAATATTGGCTTGTTTAGTCAAATTTGTTATTATTATTATTATCGAACCACAAAAAGCTGATTCGAGAATCCGAAAAATTATAGAACACTTAAATTTTTATACGGTTGGTATTGGTATCTATATGGCTTTTATAAAAAAGACATTAAAAATTCGGAAAAGAACAAAAGGCTCAGATATGAATCTGGAATAATGTGCGGATGTAATTGCATTGCCATTAATTTTATCAATGAACAAACGTGTTGCAAAACTATTAACGCAAGCCGATAATTTATTGAACAACATAAAACTGTCACAAATTCATTTACGACATAATATAAGACATTTGAGAAACATAAATTAGATAACTTAGATAACTGCAAAAGCCGAAATTTACATCAATTATCTAATGAAATGATCTTTCCTTCTTTCAAACCGGCATGGCGTAAAAATCATTTTAAAGCAATAACTCTACTTGAGAGTAAATCCTGAAAAATGAATGGTTAAATTTCAGCCAATCTGACCTACCAAACCTTCCTCCAGAATATGTATCATTAAAATTCGTGTTAATCTTTTAATTCTAATCCATTATAACTCAACTTTTTTTTCTTTATTAATATTCAATTACAACAGGAATATTACAATTATCAAAAACATTTGTTTGTTTAAGTTGCTGTAACCCGAAGGGTTTTATGCAACTACTGTTTAATTTTACATTTAATACTGTGGGCAAAAAATAGTAAGACTTTGTTCATAATTTTAAAATTCTTTATTTATTTCTCAAAATCTATTTCGTCCCCCTCAAAGTAATACCCCCCGGCCTCAATACACTTGTGCCAACGTTTTTTCCAATCCTCGAAACAGTTGTTAAAGTCAATTTCCGGAATAGCGTCCAATGCGAGTAGCGGTTCACGTTTAATGACTTCAATTGACTCAAAACGGTTTCCCCGGAGCGGTCGTTTGAGTTTTCTGAACAGCCAGAAGTCACACGGAGCTAAATCAGGCGAATACGGTGGTTGCGGAACGATATGGGTGGAAGTTTTGGCGAAAAAATCACGTAAAACCAATGCAGTATGAGAAGGTGCATTATCGTGGTGCAAAAACCAAGAGTTGTCGACCCATAATTTTGGCATCTTTTTACGAATAGCTTCGCGCAAACGACGCATAACACTCAAATAATATTCCTTGGTGACAGTTTGGCCGGTCGGAAGGAATTCGAAGTGCACCACACCTCGATAATCGAAGAAAACTGTCAACATCACCTTGAGTTTTGACTTGCTTTGACGTGGTTTTTTTGGCTTCGGCTCACCTTTGGCACAATATTCGGCCGATTGATCGTCTGTTTCTGGGTTCCAGGTTGCCTTGTTCTATTGTTGAATGGTTTTCTCAATGTGGAGGAACAAGATTTCTTTCTACTATTATTGGTTTTAGTCTCTTTAGGAGTAGTTTCTCGAATAATTTTGAAATTATTGGGAGTAAGGAGATCGGCCTATACGAATTTTTGTCATTAAGTGGTTTGTTTGGTTTAGGTATCATAATTACTTCTGCTACTTTCCATTGACTTGGAACGTGTTTAAGCCTGAACAGTACATTAATTATTTGGAGTAGTTTACGTAGTCCTTTTTCAGGAAGAGCTTTTACTATTTGTCCTGTAATTAAGCCATATCCTGGAGATTTCTTTGTAGTTAGGTTGGATTGATTTCCTCTTTTAATTCTTGTAGTGTGACAGGAGATATATTGCAGTTATCCATTTTATATACTGGTTGTATGTTTTCCTCTGCAGTTTGGCTAGGTAGAGGCTGAAACGTGTTTTCGAGGTGGGTTGCAAACAACCAAGCTTTTTGCTTTGTACTTATAGCCCATGTGCCATCTTCATTTTTTACTGGTGGAATTTGTAGTTTAGATCGTTTTAAACTTTTTGTCGCTTTCCAAAGGGAGTACTCGGTATCTTTTTCCCCAGTAAGGCCACTCAAGTATTTATTAATGGATTCGTTTTTGATTTCTTTAATTAGCAACTTTAGTTTATTGGATAAAAAATTAAGAGTTGTTTTATATTCTGGCGCTCGACTTCTATGCCAGGCCTTTCTTGCTTTTCGTTTTGCTGTAACCAGTTTCCTAACTTCTAGAGGATAAATAGCATTTCGGCGCATTTCCTTTGAACTTGAGGGGGTACTACTTCACGCCGCTTCTTGTATACTGTTGTTGAGTTGTTCTAGTTCTTCTTCTAGCTCTATCGGGTTTTTCGGGTTTCGCTCTACCTCTTCGTCCAGGTTTCTTATGTTCGATGTGAATATGCTCGTATTGAATCATCATCATCATTATTGCCATGACTATGTCTTCCGTTTTCTACAATTGCTTGCCGGTGTGTCTGCTCCAACTGTTCGGTCCATGCTTTCCAATTTGTGTCCGTAAAAATGTACCATAATCGTCTCCGCTTCACCTCATTTGTGCCCGTTTCCAGTTCACCCAGCTCTCTTACCACTATGGTTGGTGTGTCACTGTTGTATATTCTCGTCCTATATTCCCAGCATCCATCGATTGAGTCGATTCCCTTCTGAGTCATTTGCTGTATTACCCCAATTTCTATGTCTGGCATTCAGGTCTCCCGCTATTATATATGTAGTAATTATTTGGATTTTGTAAATTTAGAATTTGGAAAATGTTGCTCCACTCTTCAATAAAACGTTCATCCGTGATTTCATTTGCATTGCCCGTGCAGTAAGTTGATGCCCACACAATTACTGATTTCTTGCGGTGCATATATTTTAAATTTTAATCCGTTTCTAATTAGTATGGCTGTGTCTCCACCCTGCTTAGCATTCACCCAATCCCGTCGTATCTATCATCTCATAATTTTTAAATTCAATTTTGTGACTAGAATTTAATTTTGTTTCATTCACCAGTAGACAATCTGGTTTTAGAATAATTTTTTCAAATTTTATCTAGTTGCCTTTACTTAAATATTACCTTCCAGCAGGAAAGCCATTGACGACACACTAATTACTAATTTACGTTTGTTACCAGTCTGAGATGAATCGTTTATGACAAGTCTAATACGAGGTGACAAGTCATAGACGAGCCACATGTGTCATGTCTGAGATTAATTGTATGTGATATATCCCCAGCAAACGTAGAAGAAGTTCCAGAACTAGTGCAAAAGTAGTGATAAAAGTATTTGTTTCCTTGTGAAAAAGGATGGGCGTCGGGAAAAATTCATCAGTTTTATAAAAAAAATTTAGTAAACATACGAAATTTTTGAGAATTCTAAATTATTTAGGATGGATATTTTAAGGGATATTTGAATGCAATCCGGTAGTTAATCTAGTTTATCTGGTTTTTTTTTTTTTGCTATTTTGTGTTCGCCCAATTCAACGGTTAAATACTAATGAATTTTAGAGTTATTTTGAATGTAGTTCAAATAACTTTGGTTTCAGGAAATTCTACTGTAAGTTGCGGAGTTGCAGAATGATTAATTTCAGGAAATTTACAGATGCTTGTGAATTAATGCTTCATTGTAATTGCTGATTGTGTAGTTTAGAATTGTGTTGTCATTTTATTACTAACGACTTTACATAGGTGTCTGTAACGGGTCGAGTCAACCAATTTTGGTTAGGAAGCCGAAAAGTATTAATAGAATTAAATTTCAGGAAAATTCCAGATGCATGTGAAATAATAATATTTTTTCTTAGGTTGCCGTTTTAAAGAAGCAACTGTTGAAGACCAATACCATCGTTAACCATTAACCTATTAAGCCTTTATCCTTCATCTAGTAGATTAGAATTGTGTTGTCTTTGTGTTACTAACTATCGGCTATACCTAGGTGTCTGTAACCGGGCCGATTCTGTCCCACTTAACTAATCTATCCAATCCTTCGGTTTTGTTATGTGTAAAAAAGGGTGTACGGTGGACCCGGCGTCATCCGGGAACTCAAGCCTAAGAACTTGGTCGTACATTCAAAATCAATCAATCAATCAATCAATTCACCAGTACACAATCTGGTGAATGATGTTTCAAAAATTTCAATAAATTTAAACTCCTCTGAACGCCCACAATCGAATTTGCATTTAATGCTATAATTTTAAATTTATTTACCATGAGACAATGATCTGGAGAAGTTGCGCAATTTGCTCGCTTTGTTGTTGTATGGTACGGGCCATATTATCCACTCTCGTTGTTAATTGATGTATTGTTGTATTATATTGAGCGCCATTATATGCTTGTTCCTGTTGTTGCTGTTGTAATGGGATTGCCCTCCCTCCTTCAGTCTATCGGCTATTGCCCCGTTTTCCTTTGTTACAGGTATAGATGTAAATAATCTCGGTCCTGGTGTTCGTTGTCGTCTTTCTTGGATCTTTTGCTTTAATCTTAGCATCATTGCCTGGTATACCGGGCAACCCTTATATAGGGTTTTCCAATAGGAATGATATGATTTTTAAGTGACGTTTCGGCCATTTGTAATATGTCATGATCTGTCATTTTATGTTTCATTGTATTCAGTTATGTTTACAATTTCATCATGGTGAGATATACGCAAGAACAACGTTTACAAATTATTCAGTTTTATTATCAAAATAATCGTTCTCAAGTTGCAACTTTTCGTGCGCTTTTGCCATTTTCTAGTCGTAATAATCGTCCAAGTGTGCTCGCTATTCGTCGAATTGTTGAAAATTTTGAGCGTACATTTTCTTTATATAATGTTGAAGTGCCAATAAGAGAAAGATTTGCTCGAAGTAATGCAAATATTGCTGCCGTTCAGGCAAGTGTTGCTGAAGACCGCAATTTGTCGATTCCAAGACGTTCTCAAGAATTGGAACTGTCTCAAACCACAACCTGGCGGATTTTGAGAAAGGATTTGGGTTTGCATCCGTATAAAATTATTCTCACTCAAGAACTGAAGCCATTGGACCACCGTAAACGTCGTGAATTTGCTGATCTTGCCTTGGAACAACTTGAAAACGATAACGATTTTTTTAAGAAAATCATCTTCTCCGATGAGGCTCACTTTCATCTGAGTGGTGCGGTAAATAAACAAAACTGTCGATGCTGTTGCGAAGAAAATCCACAAATTATTCATGAAAAACCATTACATTCACCTAAATTGATAGTTTGGTGTGGTTTTTGGTCTGGTCGAATCATCGGTCCGTATTTTTTTCGAAATCAAGCTGGTAACATCGTTACTGTCAATGGAGATCGGTATAGATCGATGATAACCAACTTTTTATGGCCAAAATTGGAGGAAGTTGATCTTGACAACATTTGGTTCCAACAAGTCGGGGCTACGTGGCACACAGCAAGTGCAACAATTGAATTATTGCGAGAAAAGTTTGGAGATTCGATTATTTCAAGAAATTGTGATATTGAATGGCCTCCAAGAAGTTGTGATTTAACACCATTAGACTATTTCTTGTAAGGTTATTTGAAGTCATTGGTCTTTAGCAATAAACCAAACTCTCTTCAAGCTTTACAAGTCAATATTGAACGTGCTATTCATGACATACGACTTGATTTAGTGGAAAACGTGCTCGAAAATTGGGTTCATCGAATTCGTTCCTGCGGAAGAGGTCGTGGAGGCCATTTGAATGACGTTTTATTCAGAACTTAATTGTATCGATTGTACTTCACATTAAATAAAAAACATTTCAATTTCCTTAACAATTAGTGTTTTTTTTAAAGAAATCATATCACTCTTATTGGACAACCCTATATATTACTTTTTTATGTAGTCTGTAGGTATTCAGTTCTTGGAGTACCCTTTATTATAAATGAGCTTGAGCTCAATGTGGAGGATATTAGCATACAGTCGACTTGTTTTTAAAAAAGTACGTATAACCCAAAAGCCAGTTTTATAACCCGAGAATTATTACCATTTGATTTGATTTTGTCAGAAACCGAAATTGTTGGTCGTATATCGTTAATCGTTAAGTAGTATGATAAATAACCGTTTTAACCATTGCTAGCGCAACTAACTCAAAATGTGCATACTCTCGTTTAACAGCTGTCAAAATTTCTCCACCTTGGGAAGAGAGCAATATCAGTCAGTGATTCGATTCCATTTTTCCAATGAGAAATTGTGTGAACAAATCAAAGTGTATGTAGCAGTTCACTTCAAATCATAAAGTTTTTACCGAAATTGCGCCCTATTTTAAAGAGTTTGATAACTCATATTTTTGCATGGCTGAAAAAGCTGGAATAAATGTAACGAGCTGAAAGGAGACTGTGTCAAGAGACAAATTAAAAAAAAAATTTAAACGTGTTCCATTCGCTAGCACGCAGTATATCTCATTCTCTTAGTAAGTATATTGATTAAAATTACTCATTCGGAAAAAGATGATAATAAAACATTGTACATCAAAGTTTAATTGATAATAATTTAAATCACAACTATAAAATCGGAATTTTTATTTGTAAACTATTTACAAGTTTCTATAAAAATTCCCATTTTCATTCAATTTGTAAATAAATGTACGAGTTAAGATTTTTTGCGATTATAATTATTGTACGTTTATTATATGTAATGACATTTTTGAGTTCAGATGTTCTTTGTTATGATGACCCTAATGTTGCACCAGCACTTGTAGCACAATCCAATGAAAATGGTACTGGAATTTTTTACAAATTAATTACAACATATCGGCATGTTGTAATTAATACGGAAAGCGTGGTGTGATGAAAAATATATTTGTTTTTTAAATTACACCTCTTAGGGGTAATTTTTGGGGTTGGGCTATGACAATATGTTGTAATTAATTGGTAAAAAATTACAGTACCACCCCCAGTACGATACAACAACTATTAATTGAAATGCAAAATGCATGGTTTAACGAAAAATATGGTTTTTGAAGAATTACACTCCTTAGAGGTAGTTTTTGGGGTGTTCAACTATTCCAATATATATTGTAATTAATTTGTAAAACATGCAAGTAACATTACAAGAAAATGCGATAAGAAAAGCGATAAGCATGTTGTAACGAAAAATATGGTTTTAGAAGAATTGCACCCCTTAGGGGTAATTTTTGGGGGGTTGAACTATGACGATATGTTGTAATAAATTTGTAAAAAATTCCAGTACCACCCCCAGCACGATACAATAAATATTAACAAAAATACGAAAAGTGTGGTGTAGCTTTGTCTAAAGCCAGCCCACACACGAATTGTAGGATACCGGGACTTGTAAAAAATTTTCTAACTGTGTAACAAATTTGTAATTAATTTGTAAAAAATTCCAGTACCATTTTCATTGGATTGTGCTACAAGTGCTGGTGCAGCATTAGGGTCATTTTGTTTTGTCGAGTATGTATAGAATTTCTAAAGCACAAGCGGAACCATGAACTCAAACTAAATAAAATGTAGAACCGGGCAAAAATAAATTATGTTAACCTTCACAAGTGATGTCACTGTAAGTTAAGGCTTAGCTCAATTTTACCTCATGGTACTTTTAGCCAAACCTCATATTTTCTTAGATATCACAATGCTTTCCAAAACATGATAAATAATACTACACGAAACAGTTTTATTTCACCTTCAATTACACAAAAAACTATAAACTATGATCGAGTATTTGCAATAAAGTTGATTTTGATTGGTTAATCATTTCAAATACAACACGTAAGACACAACCACAATAAACTTTTATTATTTATAACACAGAAACTAACATTAATAAATTATAACACTTACATTTTTCTTTCGAATTAAATTCCGAATACATAGTACGAGACGAGGAATTCAATATTAACAATCAGTACAAAAATATCAGTAAATGTGCTTTTAAGACCCGTTCACCTTGAAAAGTTACTCAGAGCTTTCTATTATAAAATATTACCATGTGTGTATAAAATCATAAAACATAAAACCATAAAAAATATTTTCGAAAAGTAAGGCTTTTGAACTTGAGATTGTCAATTGTAACAAAACAAAAAGTCAAGAAACTAGTTTAATAATCTCCAAAGATACATTTCTCTTTTTCTTTTAGTAAAGAAATAAAAAACTGTTAACCATGTCTTAAGGTAAGTTGTAAATGTTTAATTATAAATAAACCGTAAATCTAAAATATTTGATTCACACAAAGCATAAACTACGCATACTCAAAAGTTATCTAATACATATTGTTCGGGCAATTTTAAAAAGAGAAATTATTGCTTACATTGCTGAAAATTTCGTAAACTGTTCGAACTGGTTTTTAGAAATAGATTTATAAGTAACGTACTTGTACATAAAGCAAAATTATTAATGCGATAATTAAAACTGCTGATAAGCTATAAAAAATAGTCTGCTGCGTGTCTACCAAAAACAAACGTTTTCTTTGTAATGTAAAAAATTGACGAATGAATATGTTGTGACTAATACCCGAATTTCTTTTACCACGAATATATGCATAGATCTCGAATAGACCACACTTGATTTCTAAATCAAAAAACTTTTGGTAAAACTGTCTTGTATATTCAAAAATCATTATTCCTGCTTAAAGTACTCAACTTGTCAAAAACGATGTGTACTAGAAATCCGTTTTTTGGCTACAAAAAATTACCAATTGATCATTCATTAGTATGAAGTTAAGGCTGTATGGTACTGAGAAAAACAAATTTCTTTTTAGTATCAATATTTAGATGCCCCTAAATGTATGTACTGGTTTGTTTCTTTAATAAGTTTGAGTACCGTAATTTCGTATAATTTGCTTACTAAACTTAACTTATATGGTTTATATATGTAAAATTAATTAATAAATTTATTATTTTTCACTATTACTGAACTAAACATTGCTTATTATGATAAATTAATAACCACTTATCTTGGACACATTTTTTATATTGTAATTTGCCATCATTGCGGCTTAAAAACAAATAAACTTATCGTTTGCCGTAATTGTAACGTAATTACAATAAACACATGCCAATAAAAACGGATATGACACAACATTAATCAATAGAACACAAAGTGAAAACACACAAAACTATACAAAAAACCTTCAACAAACTCGGATATAAAATAGCAACAGAATACAGAATAGAAGTAACAACAGAATACAACAAAACCTAAAAATTCAGCTACTTAGACAATCCTTACTGACTGACTGCAACACATTTTACATAGGACAACAAGAGGATCAATTCTAACAAGATTTAAAGAACATGTCAACGACATGAACGCAACAGATCCAAAATCGAACTACACACACCACGTCAAAACAGAAAAACATCAATTCACAGACTTTGACCACAACTTAACAATATTGCTTAAAGCCAGAAAAGGACACACACTCTAAAGACTTGAAGAATTCGAGAATTACAAATACAAAGACAATAACATATTACTAAACGACAAATTGAACACCGAAACCAACAGGATCTATGACTTATTATAGACAACACTAACCACAGTAGAAGGAACATAACAAATTGGACCTAGAATTAGTATATAAGCAACATGAACCCGGCATCTCCCGATCTAAACGCCAAAGCTTTAACCACAGTGCCGTTTGGACGGTTCCTTAAGGTTGTATGGTACTGAGAAAAACAAATTTCTTTTTTATTATCGATATTTACATGCCCCTGAATATATGTACTGGTTCGTTTCTTTGATAAGTTTGATTACAATAATTTCGAATACTTTCCTTACTAAACTTTACTTATATTGTTGATATGTGTAAACATAACATTCACATACTAATGGCCACCATAAACAATGGTTGTATCACCAAGATGCGAATTGTGGTGGACGCCAAACGAAGTGGTTTGCCGCTTCTCATTGCCTCACACAGATTGTTAGTGATTGCACATTTGAATGTTAAAATAAAATTCTACACGAGTCCATATTCCGGACCTTTCTCACAACAATCCCCCATTCATGGACCAACGAATCGAGGCTTGAATGAGAAATTATAGCCATAATCTGGAGTGTTACATGGAAAAAATAAATATATCAAAATATTCTTTTTTCAAAAGAAGCCACCAGACAAGATAAAACTGCAAACAGGAAATATAAGTGTAAAGAAATTTATTTTGACGAATATAAGAACACGCGAAACTCTTGTGAAAAAATATGTGCCAAGGAAGCGAAAAGAGCCAATAATAAGAAAGGCTTCCAATTTGAAAATCTGCGATCGCATCTTTTATTAGATGGTCGCTTCGGGTGGATCAATACTTGCAGTACGACATACTGGCAAATACCGTCACATCGACTCGACCTTAGTTGTATCCGATGGAGTTACGCCTGAAAGACAATGGACATAAGTTGAAGACAATGGACGTAAATAAGGCCACCGGACCTGACGGAATTCCAGTTCGAATATTGAATTGTTACATGGCTCCAATGTTAACATAAAAAATTCTAGCTATTCCTATAAGCAAAGTAAATACCCGAACGCCTGGAAGAGTGCGACGACATAACCAGTTCTGAAACGTCGTTTTAATAAAACTGACCCCAATATCAATTGTCAGCCGTCGCCAAAATTTTTAAGAAATAAAAGCCGCTCCACAACCGATCTCTTGACTTATGTCACAAACAAATGGAATCTCGCTCTAGAACAACATGGAGAGGTCTTTAACAATCTTGGCTTGGATTCGATGGCCATCAAGTGAATAAAAGCTTTCTCAAAGACAGTCGTTGATGATATTCCGTTTAACACAACATTATCAATGTTGTGCTAAACGGAATATCATCAACGACACACTCGGAGTCCCTCAGAGTTCACTTTTGCCACCGAGTTTGTTTTTGTTATACGTCAATGATTTGCTGGATATTAACAATATCCATAGCTTTGCTGATAACGCCACATTGCGCTCTTCTATTTCATTAGAGGTGGACCCTACTCCTTCAGAACTAAACGGTAACCGGTATGAAGTTAATCACTTCGCTTATTTCCGATTTGAGTGCAATATTTGAGTGGAGGGAAACAAATCAGGTCAAGTTTGACGAGAAAAAACACAAATATACACATTCCCGGATGAAATAAGTCACAACACAACTAACACTCTTTTGTGGTAAAAGACCATTTCTCGTGGGTTGTGACTCAATTCGTTTGCTTGGTGTTCAAACAAGGAACAAATAAACACTTGGCATTGGCCAAGTCAACTTCACGAAAACTTAGCTTTATCAATAGATGCAGAAGATCCTTTAAAACGCATCAGGTTTTCCAGATGGGTATATAAAACCTTCATTAGACCATGTATAGAGTATTGTTGTCAAGTTCGGGGTGGAGCATATGGTATAGTCCTCCTGTTACTGGATAGGATTATGCGGCGTATCATACGAATAATACGCAATCCCAGCCTTACAACAAAAGATCTAGATAGCATATAATACTGCACAGATGTTGCGAACTCTGTGTTCCACAGATTAATGGATAATAAATGTTCTGCAGAACTAAAGGAGAAAATATCACCATTCGTTATACCAGGAATGGTAAGAAGGGGAACGATAAATGCACACAGGTATACGGTGAAACCTCGAACTGAGGAAGCCAAGCGCGAATTTATTTATCGAATATCTAAGAAGTGGAATTCGCTAAACGGTTTCGAATCTATGTTGCACTATAAAATGCACAAATTTAGAGCAGCTACCAACTTTTATTTGAAGGATCCCACTTCGGATTATAGAATAATGAAGAACCAAAACACGCATTTTAAAGGAGCTGTTGAGATCGCGACCAAGAATATTTACCTAGAGACAGCTAGAGCTACTTGGACATCCCAGATTAATGTTTTACCATTATCAAACCTTTGCTCATCTATGGAATAAGAGATCCGTCTAAGATTATCTGATAAACGTAGAAAGATCATTTAGATATAGATTGAATATATTCCAATAAACAATCGTTAAAGTTTACGAAATTAAGAATTGAAGCTTGTGTTTTGGAAATAGAACAGAAAGATCATTAAATTTATAGGATTATTGCATGCAAATTATGTAATATCCAATAGAGATTAAAACGGCAGAGATTAAAACTAAAATAATAATTCGCTCTCTGAAAAGATGTAACAACCCGATCGCGAGCTTAATTCGTCCGAGTCGAAACTTTTAAAATCGAACCTCTAGGACAGCTCTAATTTGTTCCATCTTCGTCTAAAGGGTTTAAGTGGCTCGATATTTAAGCTGTTCTCCAATTAACTGAAGAAGAATCCATCGCCATGGGCTCCAAATATCAAGTCTCTTATACACTTTGCGTTCCTAAATAAAATTTTCCCCCGCAAAAGAGATTTCTATTTAATGAAACGAATCTGACCAATAAATTAATAATCGACCATCTAAAATATTAATTAAATAATAATTTCAAATTACAGCTTACCTTTAAATTTCTCTTCAGCCACTATTCGCAATTTAAAATACTGCGTTTCTTCTTAACACGGCTGGAAGATAGAAAATGAATTCTATATAATAATTTCAAATGTATCATCGTAAACAAAAACAAACACAACAACAAAATAATAATAGAAATGTTTAATACAATTTTTTTTTATTATTAATTTTAACAATTTACATTAGAAATTATTTAAAAAAAAGGTTGCAGCTTATTTAATTTTTTATTAATAATAAGAGAATAATAGGGATGGGTTTAAGGTTTTTACATTAATTTGGTTACCATCTCAGTTCTAAAAAAATTTAAATTTAAATAATAAAATTGAATTTGATCGATTCATAAATAATATTAAAAAAAGGATTACACCTTAAATATTTTTTTAAAAATAGTTTTAAATGTTTCTTTCTTTTATAGAAAAACACAAAGAGATTTGAAAAATATTTCTTTTAACATTAGCATAATTATAAATATGTTTAATACAAAATAATTAAATAAAATTAAAAAATAAATTTATGTATTTAAAAAAAATGTCTGATTCCTAGCCTAACTAAAAAAAAAAATATATAATAGCAATATTAATTCGACCAAACTATAGAATTGAATCATTTTGATAAAAACTATCATCTGGAATATCACCTAAACTTATATCATTACTATCGATATCAAATTGTGGATGTCTTTTTTGAAAATTTATGAACCATTTGCGTCCCGCCTTGCCATTTCGGAATGGATGCTTTATATTATGCTCTTCACAATACGCGTAGACCATTTCTAGGAATTTCCGTTTTGTTATTACCGCACCATTTTGCTTGAGAACCTGTAATTTTGAGAGCAAATCAAATTCTTCTTCCAATTTTAATATACCCTTTTTAAAATCTTCGGATGTCTCGAGTAATATACTTTTCCAATTTTGTATCGTCCTCCGCGGCACCTTGTACCGATCTGAAACGACCGCAACCGATTCCCCAGCCGTAATGCACTCCATTATTCTTTGTTTTGTCTCGTTGTCCCACCGCTTTCGTTTCGCCGCATTCAAATCATCATTCTCGTTCTCGTAGTAATTTGTCACGTCATTATAAAAATCCGTATTCAACAGACTATAATCAAATTTCATATCGTCATCATCTTTATCCCCATCGGTTTGTAAATCGTTTATAATATCGGTAGCACTAGCATCATCATAGGTGGCAGCACCCGCTGAAAAATCATTACTTTGCGAACCGTCCGGATGATGTTTTTTACTCGGCGGTTCCTCATTATTTGTATCATCGTTATTTTGATCGTCATCGGAATCGCTCGAATCATTATTATCCTCGTCAATTTGAAGTTCACGCTCATCACCATCATCATCGGACGGCGCATTACTAGCTTGTGACGAATTTTGTTCCGTATTATCATCGCCATTATTATCTTCTTTGGCATTATCATTTTCATCATCATCATCGTCGTCATTATTATCATCGTCCTCTTGATCTTGATCATCCTGGGTACGACTAAGTTCATCACAATTTGTATTTACATTTTGATGCACAGCCGCAATTCGGAGTGGTGTACTTTGATTAGTACTCCGATTAAAAAATGTTGCTCCCTGTTTAAAATGTGTTACATGATTGGTATTATTCTGGGGCCTCGTGGCAGTGTTATTATTTGTAGTGGACGCATTTTGGCGTTCAGTCACAATATTCAAATAACTATATGTTTCAATAAAATTCTCGTACCAATAATTAAATTCATCGTCGTCGTCATCATAGTGATCGGTGTTATCGTCTTGGTTCGTGAATTGAAATGGTATAAAATTTTTTTCGCAATACTCGTACAGTAAATTTTTGATTGACGCCTTGGTGAGCATCATTTGCTTAATCGAATTCACAAAATATAATTCATGCTTTTTATTTAGAAATGTTTCGATTGCATACCACTTTCTGAGTATTTGATATGGTAAATTATATTTAAGGGCCACAATTCGTACGGGAATCCCTGATTTTATATCTTCAGTCGCATCTTTTATATTATTAAGAGAATTTTTAAATTCCTCATCATCCCTATTACTATTATTATTGTATTTACTATTGTTATTCTTATTATTATGATTATGATTACCATTATTAATATTATTGTTGTTATTACTATTATTTTTATTATGCAGATCGTACAGTTGCAGATAGTATTGCGATACGAATTCTGTAATCCAATCGTAACCACTTTTGTGATTATAATTTATACCCAACAAACTCAGGAATGATATAATTTCGGCCCGAATTTTTGATTTCGTCAGGATAATTAAACTCGGCGAGGTGGGAAATTTAAATGTGTTCAATTTTTGGATTAATTTAATTTCCTGTTGATTCGATAGCAATGGTTTTATAAGCGACTCCTTTTTTAGCCGGGCACACAAAATTTCCTCGTTTATGTTAAATTTTTTCGCAACGATATTAATTTTGCCGCCCGATTTTATTGTTAATAGCGCATTATTTATTACTTCTAAATTATTATCATTATTTGTATTATTTAAATCATAAAATTCGTTTGATATAAATGTAAAGAGTTTACCTAGGTGCCGATTACGATATAAAAACTTATCTAGCCAATCCGCATCAACTTTGCCATATTCAAAATTATGTTCGATATTATACTCATCGAGAAAATCGTAGGCGATCTCTTGCAGTTTTTCTTCTTTGATGGAGGCCTGATTGAATTCACTTAATCGTTGAATACGTTCATACAATATTTTTTCCTGGTCTTTTGTTAACGTGCAATTACTACTTGCATTTAATTGATTACTACTATTGTTTGCGTTCCCGTTGGCCATACTCATGAGGTATTGCTGTTTAATTGCAGCGGGTGCTGTAACATTTGGCGACGATTGTGTTGAACTTAGATTTAGGGTACGGTTACTGCCTCCACCGCTTCCATACGAATTATTAATGCCACGACTTTTCCAATTTCGTATCGTACGCCGTGGTATACCATACCGATTTGATAGGACGCCGACGGAATTACCCGCATCTAATTCCAATAATACACGCTCCTTTACTTTACGATCCCAGTGACGTGATGTTCGTTCTGGCAACCCAAACGGTATTTTTGATGATGCTGGTGAAGAGGTTTGGGTCGTTTGAGATTGCGGCGGTAGCGATTCCTCTGATGAATCCATCGTTAGATAAATATTCCTTGGCAAATTTTTTATAGTTCTATCTCATCTCGTATCTAACATTTCTTGTGTTTATATTCGAGTCTCGTGTCTCTCTGAAAGTTGAGAATAGACTCCCATAAAATTTTTTGACCATTTATTTATTTCATTTGTTTATTTATATTATAGGTTTTTTATTTGATGATTTTATTTTTAAAAAAATGAACTAAATAAATAAATTTAAAAACTAAACAATTTAAACAAAAACTTCTTGAAACGTCTAACAAAAAACTACTCCTAATCTAATGCTAACTGAAAATCTTGCATTTCAAATCAAGTCGATAAGTTTGGTTGGTTGAGATGGTAACCGCATCAGTATTAAATTAATTAAAAATCCACAAAAGCATTTAAATCAAAACCATTTTAGAGAGGATCAGTTACAAACACTGAATTTGCAAAAAACAACAAAACAAACTCCTTCAAATGTTCGCATACAACAAACAAACAAATAAAACTCATTCAAATGTATACAAAAAAAAAATTATTTAAATTCATCCAGTTAAAACAGTCTGCATGATGGCTAGGAAATTTGACTGCGATTAACGCGCGCAACCCTAAAACCATATAAAGCAAGAAACTTACAAAAAAATCGATGCCACAGAGTGTTCAGGATAATAGCAATGTTCCAACATAAATTGGAAGTTGAAAGTGTGTGTGCATCTAAAAATATAAAATTAAAATATTTATTATATTTTGAGAATATGAGTGCAATTTAGAAAGATATATTCACTAACCACATACAAAAATTAAATTATAATCAGCCGCTCAGACACAAGTAAGCAAAAAAAAAATGCGAGACGAGAATTTAATTAAAAGCAAGTCTCGTCAAAAAAGTGCACACACACACGAGAAGTTCTACAAATGATGGGTCATGCGCATTCAATTATATTACAAAAGAATACTGGCCAAAGGCCAAAGAAAATTTCCAGGTCACGTTATTCCAAAAATTAATAGAAAAATCAATAAGAAAATTCCATCAAAGTACTTATTATGCCAAATGAAATCGGTTTGATTGTGTTTAAGCAGAAGATACCATATTTCATAACAATTTGGCATCTAAGAACTGGCCACTTAGGTTGTGAAACATTTAATTATTTATTATCTTCTTAACGAAATGAAATTAGTTCAATAATTCATGTTTGATTTGGGTATAATAAATTGAATGTGAGACGTATCAAAAAATCAGTTCGAATTAGATTAGATAAAATTCGTTTTAAATTGTAAGGCCAATTTTATCAGACTTTTCTAGTTTGTGTTCATACAAAAGAGAACAACATAGAAAACTATATGGATATTGAACCGTACAAAAAATGTATCTAAAATGTAATTGCAAAAATAAAAATCCGATGCATGAATTTCAAAATCCCATAATTCGTATACACATTTTGACACTTAATTACTCTCGGCGGGCTCAAAATATCTTGTATGTCTTTCGGAACCCGGATACGAATGTAAGATATGGGATCCCGGTTTCTTATTTAAGCCTAAAAAGTCATCCATCCGTCCATATACTGGTTGGTTAGAATTGTTAAAAGATATTTTGTAATTCCTGAAAAGTCGCACGTTTTAAACCTGCTGCATACACCTGGACCATATAAACTTTTGAATTTGTAATTTTCGAAAAATTATGTTTATATTCCTTTCTAAAAGACAGGAAGTCCTAATAGGGTTTTCTTACTGGCCGGATTTACAAAGACTAAAAGGGCAGTACCAACCAAATAGCGGGATTGATGCAAATGGTCAACTACTGCATGGCCCTTTATAAAAATATTAAAAAGTCTACCATTCCCTTAGGAATATGATTTGCTGGAAATGATAATTCATAGTTTCAGTAGCAATGGTGTCTGACTCTGCCCATTCATTTAATGAAACATAATACTTGCTAAACTGCATACATATGGCTTCATTGAACCCAGACAACTTCCACCAATCAAACCATTAATCATTCAATTCTCCTAAGAAATATATAAAGATTGGCTGGAAATGATCCTGAGACCTTGTCCTATGGCCTCATATAAAAAGAAAGTGTGTTGTTCTTCTAGGAATATAACGGAAATGACTATTTATGGTTTGATTATATTATAAGAACTGACTCTAGCAAACCGGGTAATACAAGCCGTGTAAAATTAATAATTACAATATCAAGCAATCGTTGCTTGCGTCGTAATGTAGTTTACATCATCATATTTAGTCCACGGTCTATATACTATCAAGTTCGAAACTAAATTTTCGGGTTTCACACATAGATGGTGCTAGCGACACATCTAGTTGTCATTTATGTCAGAAGTTGTGTTTTGTTCATAGCGTGGACAGATGTTAACGATAACCAGTTATAATGCCAGCGCACATATCGCAACGCAAAAATATTTTTTCTAAGAACGAAAATGTCGGGTTTTGTGCCAAACAAACAGCATTTGCGAGAAGCTTTGTTTTCTGCTTCAACTTGAAAAAATGCAGCTAAAGTAGTGCGAAGATTGGTTTAAACGCTTCAGAAGTGGCGAATTCGACATTGAGGACAAGAAGCGATCCGGAAGACCAAAAACATTTGTAAACACCGAGCTGTATTTCCAAACATTTACATGCTATGGGAAAAATTCAAAAGAAGGAAAAATGGGTGGTGCATGAATTGACTGCGAGACAGATGGAAAATCGAAGAGCCACAGTTACGAAAAAGTGCAAAATTGTTTGGATGAATGGTTTCGGTCCAAAGACGCGTTGTTTTATTGTCGTGGTATTTATGTATTACCATAGAGATGGCAAAAATGTGTAGATAGCGAAGGAGAATACGATAGGTAACATGATGTAAACGCTAGTTAGCCGAATTAGTTTGGGTAACTTAAAAATTTTGATGTAAACGACATCGACCAAAAGAGTTTTTGCATCTTGAAATAGATGTCGGTAGCTTGATGTTAACTAAACATATCGGCATAAAATTTAGTTTTACAGTTCACAATTAGGGCCCCCTATCGGAGTGCAAAACTCATGGGCCGACCCATCTTCCATGCCAGTATAGGCTGGCATGCAGCTATGCAATGTGCAGATGATGATAAAATCGGACCTATAGCCGTACGTCCTCGATTTGACTGGCGACTGCGTAAGGTAAGGACGTGAAAAGCGAACTGCGAAAGAGGTTGGAGTGCTTCGGCCCCAGAACAGATTGCAATGATTAGTTTTTAAATTACACTTATTAAATTACTTGAATTTAAAAAATTAGAATGAATAAATTTAATTGCGAAAATGTTACTGGAATTGTTTATGAGGACAATATGAACAGTGATTAGAACAAGGCAATACTTTTAGCATTATTCAATAGATGGTGCACATAAATCTTGTTATGTGTTCCAAATGTGACCTATAATTATTGCGTTGTAAACGATTGATAAGTGAACTAAAATAGGTCATTGCACTTTCACGATGTAAACTACTTCAATGCAAATTTGAATGATACATATCACATAGAGCAGCATAAAGCGGATCTTACACGGTCAGTAATACTGTCATTATCCTAAAACATCGTTACCTAAAAAATTCACATTTTAGTTGCGAGTTCTAAGTTTAATTGTAGTCGTTTACAATGACTATGAGAACAGTCCCAGGCATATGATAGCAATGGTACGAACGACCAACGTCGATTCAGCCCTATTTAAAAATATCAGAAAGGCTCTTATGTTATGGTTCTTTATGGTTTGAGTAGCCTATGTCGGGAACTGAGAATTGTCGGCCAACTTCAACACGGCTCATTAAAAAATGCCAAGAACTACATTTACCGAAAATGATTAATACTGTTTTGCGCTGCTAATTAGAAGGGTTTACAAAGTCTAAGATGGCAGTACCAACCGAATGGTCGGATTAATGTAAAAATATTAGAAAAGCGTGTCATTCAAATCGTGCGTCAAAATGCGATAAATGGACGAAATAGGTAATTGTTCTTAAACTGATAATTAGTGCTGAAGCTCCAACAAAGATATTGTCCGCCATAAGGCGGTTATTATCCGCTCGGTTGTTCTTTAAGGCTACTTAAGCCATAAACAATGATTTCCGGCAAATAATGAAGATTATGAAGAGTATTTCTAATCGCTTGATTATTCGTAATCTATACATCTTTTTTATTGCACCGACCATCGTACGAATAAGTTCGTGCGTTCAGTTACAGCAAGACCAGATATTTGCGTACAAAGCTGGCAACTAAATGTAATAACAGGGCGTATCAGCATCTTGTAAATTTGCAGATTAATTTTATGCGATATTTGGCAAGACTTGAAGATTTTAATATAAGCGTTTTCTCATATTAAACGTCATTCAAAAGAAACTCAAAAGCAACCATATATTTGGTTTTTGCTTCGATGATCTGAAGGCCAATTTGTTGAACTGATAATCCCAATGTAAGAACTTCTTTAAGGAAAATAATGTTGCGACCAAGTATACATATGACATCAGTGTAAGCCAAAATAGCTGGCTCGGTACGATATAAACAATTACGGGGTAATATTTGGTTGGCGAATAATCTAATCCCAGGACAAGTTAAGATTTCGGGCCTTAGGGATCTTGCCGCACTTCCGATTCTATTTCGGCGATCTAAACATTCGGAGAACAAGCTTCGACTATCACCTTGACTTTTGCTGGATGACTACAAATAGACAATGACCAAGGATGTCCTTCTGGCAACGAATTTTGCTAAAACTGTGCTGGTTAGAACTTTCTATCATGAATTCAGCAAACTTATTCCGCGATAATAGCAGTTAAGTTAAGCTGATTGACCTTCTTGTATAGTCGAGAGATTTATAACTGTCTTCCACTCTTCTAAGTTCAAGCATGTGATAAAGGAGAATGTCAAGTCGTCTCAACGCTATTAACGTGCTGGTGAAATACTGTTCGTTCCTTAGTGAGCGGTGCTTATTTGATAAAAAGTGTTACAACTAATTTAACTATGTTTCGCAGTCGATTTAAGTATTGACCAGTAATTTTCCAGAGTCGTTGCGAATCGCGTTGCTGCATGGATGGTAGTGTTTTATTCGTTTGCACATTTGGTCGAAAATTATCTGTCACGTAATCTTGATGGGATTGTATTGTATTTTGAGATAGATATTGCGGTCAGGTATTATTCGGTTCACCGCTACACCTTCGTTTAATTTCCATATGACTTTATGCCCCGTTTATGACGGAAATATATGCTCCCAATCACCAAATTTTAGGGCATGAGATCATTGGTACATGTCACATTGTTGTTAGAAACGGATTGTATTGGACCCAGACCGATTAATGTCCGAGGGTTATGACTATTACACCTCGACTGAGGAGTTAGTGGACCGGAGAGTAATTGACTGAGTGTACAGGCGTTACCAAATATCGCCCATCGGGCGAGATGGTACTCGTCCCGTATCCGACAGTAGAGGAAGTAGATACAGTGTTTAGTAGATTAAAAATGGAAAGGCACCCGGTCTTGACGGAATCCCAGCAAAATTATTAAAACACAGAGGAGCTACTCTTGCATCTAATCTATATAAACTTATCGTTGCGATCTGAGGCCAAAATGAGCTTCCCGAGAAATAGAAGATAGCATTCATATGTCCGCTGCATAATAAAATACAAGCGTCTCAAATCTGAAAATTATCGTGACGTAGCTCTGCTAAACACCGCCTTCAAGTGCTTGCTAATTTTCTACTTGCCCGAATCATCCCCCTAGCCGAAAATATCATCGGCGACTATCAATTTGGTGTCCGCCCCAACCGACCAACCACTGACCAGTGTTTCGCCATCAGGATGAATCCTGGAAAAAGGTTGGGAGTACAACATAACCATTCACCAGCTCTTTGGATAGAAACAAGCTTCTCTGGGATTTCGGGACAGGTGAGCGCAAAGCTTGTCACTCTCTGTAATTTAACAACATCTGGCTCGCTGTGTAGAATGGCAGTGGAAGGGTCTGTGTCTGATCCTTTTGAGATAACATCTGTTGTGCGACACGGAGATGCTAGTGCCTATGCTGTTTAATCTGGCGCTCGACCACGTGGTAAGAAAAACTGAATACTTCGCGCAAATGATATCGTGCTTCTTGGCCGGAGACCTTTTGATATCAAAGACAATTTAATATGCTTATCATCTACGCAAAACGACTGGCTCTGAATGTAAACAGCAACAAAACTAAATGTCTATCAACACCAAGGAGCATCCATAAGGTAAATTTTGGAACGGGCCACCATAACTTTGACAACGAGGAACACTTCAAATAGCTCGGGTCATTTATAACATCAACAAATGATGTTCAGCCAAATATTAAAGTCCGTATAGCAGCCGGACATCGAGTTTTCTACACGCAGTCAAGGTTGTTGCAATCAAAATCTCTTTCGCAGTTGTATAAGCTCGCAGTTTATAAAGCACATAAGACGAGTGCTAACTTTTGGCAGCAAAGACACAGATAGAACCCGAGTGGTGCGACTGTATTATGAACTAAAGTTTAAAATTTTGGTAGGGAGAGCATACGCCATCCTGCAGCTACTTATTGAAGATTATTTAATACAATTTACTGCGTTGAAAAGCCTCTCTAATATATAATTCACGTCATAAATGGTCTTCAGAAGTATTTCAAAAAATGAGCGCCTAACAAGTACGGCTTCAATAGGTAATAATTATATTCATGAGTTAACCCTTGTTTTGCAGAGCTTCAAAAATTTCGATTATCAGCGATGTTTTTAGGATAGAACTATTTGTATGATTGAATGTAGCGAGAGAATGAATTGGATATTTAAAACTGGAGGAAGTAGACCTATTTTTTACTGACTTAAAACAAAAATAATAATCACAAATCGAATAATAGATATTTCTACAACTAGGTGCCTTTTAATTCGCATAATAGTATTCGGATATCGCATTTGCATTGTGAAAATTCGTAATTCAAAAGTTTTGATTGGCAATAAACAAAAAATGAACACCTAAATTACATCTTAACTATTTGGCAGATACAAATTTTTTAAGAGGAATAAGATATGTGATAATCCGATTTCATAATACACCAATACGAAGCTCGCTTTTATTGAATCGCAAATAATGTGAAAACCGATCAGCATCGCATCGGGTTCATAATACGCCTCCTACATGTTAAACACAGCAGTAAGATATCAGATACTAGTAGTGTGCAACAGCCTCGAGGAAGCTATTATAAGTTTGTCCTGTTTAATGCCAAACGTTAGTGAGCCTAAACAAAATCGCCTGAGATTATTGGTCCGTGCCGTCACGTTCATCTTCTTTACGCGACCATATTTGGCTAGAATCTTTAGGAACAAATAAAACCCTTTGTACACAACAAGATAAATTGCACAAATATTTATCTTTAAAATATACACAATTTAAATTTTGAACTCGCTTTAAGCTTAAGAAGAAAAATGGGACCAATGTATTTTCCTGTACAGTTTAATCTTAAGCATTTTGTCGACCCGCTGGTACGAGCCTAATCGGAGCCCATAATAATTATTCTTACCAAAAATCGATGTTACCCGATTAACTATTCCGACAGTTATCATAGAGAATACAAGAATTAACAACGGCGTTAATGATCATGATGACGGCAAGTGATGACTTGGAATGATCGCGAATACAACTACATGCAAGTGATTTAAAATTGAAATGAGATGCGTCGACGGATATAATAAATGGAATAATCTCAAACAGCTTGAACAAGTATATGAGCGCGACAAATTTGCAGTGCAAAAACATACCCAAATATTAAACATGATGTTTTAAAGTTTTAAACAAATTGTATATGATTTCAATGATATTTTCATTCAAAATATATAAAATACTGAAATTTATTTTAGCATTTGATTTTTTACGGCTGAGGTCTGAATATTAAAGAAAAAGTATTAATTTTAATCGGAATATTGATCAAATCAGGGTGAAAATGAATTTATTTAATGCTTGCTCTTAGTATAACTTTAGGACCTACGAAGATATCAAGCTTGCGAGACAATCCTCCCGTCTTATTGATACCTGACGGAATGACCTTCTCCAAGTTCACATCTCAAGATTTCGCGTCTAATCAACAATTTAATTTTTAACTCGAATTAGGTGAATACGAACGTCCTGGCGTGTATAGAGCTCAAGAACTGCCTGATTGTGTGCATTTACTTGCTCTCGTCGAGGGAAGATTCAAATTGCTCTATCTATAGCAAATTCCCCCGTGGCTTCTGTGCTGACTTTATTTATAAGCAGCGAGAAGTGCTCAGGTGTTGTCGCATGTTTTATGTAAGCTCGATAAATATAAAGGCCTTCCACAGATGCGTAGCCGCCACGAATAGCTGTGGTTGATTGAAAATCTGAGCTTCTTTTACACGTGACAATTGCATCAGGTCTCAGAAAAGAAACATTTTGATGCTCACGAAAATGTTGTCATTCTTCTACATTTGCCTCAATCGAGTCGATAATAAACATCTCGTATCTAGCTACACTACAAATTTGAGCTCTCTAGCTAGCCGCGGAGTAGTTTAAATATCGATTGCACCAGGACTACCAGACAGGCAGTTTCCTTTCAGTTTTATGTGGGTCATTGCGATATTTAGTTAACAAGAACAAATTTTTTCTGTTCTGTCACTTTGACAATTAATACTTTTCATTTCAGAAACGGGTTGGAGCTTCCAAAATTAATTATTTTTGAGTGATAATTATCAGAAAATAAAAATATATTGCAGTAAAATTATCTATAAAACGCACGCATTACGTTCCACACGCGACTGCAACAATTTAAAGTAACACAAAGCTAGTAATTTATCAACATAACCTATAAATCATCGATTTTTCCGTATAAATCATATATCTCTACCGACTAATTATTGATCTTTTTTAATAAGTACCATATTTAATAAAAAAAAATTAGTTAGTTTGGCTGTTTTCGAAACGAATACTCATTTGTGGAACCTAACTTATTCAACGTGCACCGCTAGTTGGGCCAACGAATAGTTCCTTACTTCTATGGACTATATGTCTCAGCACCTTTATATAGAAAAATTTGTGTGATAAGCCCAAATTGGACTTACTTCACAAACATGTTTTTATAACTATTACTTCTATCAGCCCCGAAAATTGCAAATGTTATGACAGTTTTTAACTATCGTGATAGCAAGTATATTTTCGGGACTTAGAGTAAAAATGTGAATTTTTTGGTCTGAGGTATGAATGTGTCAAAGCTTCATATTTGTAGAACTAAGGCCTCTTTCGAAATATACTTAATTATGGAATCTAACGTATCCAAATAAGTATGCTAGCGAGCTAATTTATTTTCCGCTTCTTTCTTGCAGAAAAATCCAAATTGGTTATTATCTTCTAGGCTCCAAATTGATATTTCTCAATTAAAACTACAAAAAATAATTAACTTAAAGATATGGCAACCCAAAGAAAATTACGTAAGGCGCCGTACGTTACGGCGTATGTATTTATGTATGAACACCACGATTATTAGCACTGATGAGACATAAAATGACCATTTTCTATTAGTTTGATAACCAAGTCTACGATCTTCTTTGATTGCTAAAGAAAAATTTCAAAAGGTAAAAAATCTAGCGAAGTTCCATCTAAAAATCAAAACACACATTTAAACATTATTTCGAGTGTTTATGTTTTTAAATTGCCGATACGCCGATAAATTAATAAAAATAACGAAAAAAAAATCTACATCGAAGAATTTTGCATTGATTACAAACAATATTTGCATGTTGCTGTCACAATAACTCAATTCGAATGATTTTGCTTACTTATAAGTTTAATGCTGTGTGCCTCAGAAGACTTTTCAAACTAAACTATTCAATATACTAATAGTTCAAGTAATATCTCAACAGATGTCCCTAGCACAAAAATCTTCATCTGTGCCTCACATTCAACTAAACTAATGTAAGTGTCATCCGAAGTTTATAAAAATATAAACAAAAATAAAATTTTAAGAATTTAATAATGTACATTAGGTATATAGAATTTAATTAATAATACAAATAAACCTACATCGAATAGAGTACGGCCGTTTTTCCATTTTTTCTTTGTTTAATCCTTTCTAACGTCAAAATAAATTATACACATCACTTCAAGTTATACAATAAAAGTCTGAAAAGTAACCTCAGGAGTTGACTTTTTAATTATTGCCTATGAGACAGTAGCGGAAGCTTCAAAATTTGAAAAGTTTAGTTTGAAAAGTCTTCTGAGGCACACAGCATAAGTAGCCGTTTCGAAAAGGGCTTTTTTTAGGCGAGGCCTTTGGTATGAAGTCTTTTTTGTCAAAGCCCCCTCCGATATTATTTTAAAATCAAATGAAAGACAAAAGAAATTGTAGTGTATAAACGAAAAACATCAATCCCTACATAAAATTAAAAAAACGACGAACCAGGGGCGATATGTTGTACCATCAAAATTTTCAACTTTCGACATAGTATATGTTTCATTTTTCTAAAGCAAAATGATATGGGTTTTCATTCAAACAATATGTTCTCTGTTCTTTTCCACACTTCGACAAACGTATCACCAACAAAAATTTCAAGTGATGTATAAATAAACAAATCGGGTAACCGTAGATTTCGTAAAATAGAAATAGAATAATGTTTTATTCGAGCTTGCTGAGGCCACAATAGGTCGAAAGTCGCAAATTGCAATGGTATACAACATCCCGCCCCTGATCTTACACACGAAATGGTAAAGCAATTTATGCAAAACAGCGTCAAATACTGCTTACTGCATGTTATAAATGAATGATACATGCATAGTCATCGAGTACTGAGTGCCACTGACAGTTTGTGCTCTCCAGCTAGCCGAGATGTGGTTTAAATTTTGATTGTAAGATTCCACCACATACAGACAAAAAAACACCAAAGTATGTAAAAACTTAGAGCCTAAATAAAACTATACCCAAACCGTCAACCTTTACATTTATTTAGTAAACCCCTTCCTTTCGAAAGTGAATGAAAATGAAAAAATGTCTTATTTGTTTCCAAAAAAAAACGTTAACTTGCATTGTATCCATCTCAATTTCTGGATAACTTTACCATGCAATATGTAATCTTGAAATGGTCCCGGATTAAAGGAGTAAATATGCAATCTTTCCAACTCAACATTATAATTTAAAATTCTAATGGGTAAATTGCTTTACAACCCTCAGTACCTACCTTATCCTTAGTACGAAATCAAATCCTTTGATAAAATCGTTTTTCTGGAAATAGGGAATTGGATGAAAATATACCTTTTCCGCTTGACATTGTCGTATGTGAGCCATTGCTCGTCAAGTCACCATCCGCTTCAGAAATGGCTCGAATTCGTTCCGTTTGGCCAAGGATTCGCAGATGGAAGCACGGTCCATCAAGTATTTTTCGTCACCTCGTGCGGCACCCTAACACACAAATGGTTTAAAACTGTTTTGCAGTCGATCTTCGGCTCCTGGGCGATGCTACGACAGCTCGCCTACTTCGATAATTTCCAGTTTATCGACATTTTCGAGAATAGGCCTTCCTGCCCTTGATATCGAAATTACCGGAATGGACGAAATCAAAATTGCGCGTGATTGGCTATGGCAGTATCGGGACCATAGACACCATTCACAATTTCAGCTGCCTGGCTAGAAGAAATTTTCTCTTTGTTTATTTCCATCCTTGACTATACCTATAACTCACATCTGAATCGATCAATCAAAACAATGGCAAAATAATTTCTTAGTACATGAATCCCCTAGTGAAAAAATAATGGACTTCATTTTCCCCAACCCATTATAAAAAACCTCATAATTTTGCATTTGCATGTTAATAACGACATATTGTAGTTGGATTTCCACATTTTATCCAGTATTTGATACAGGTATTTCAGGAATCCCGCAAATAAAAGGTGTTTTTTGAACAAAGAAAAACATTTAGAATATCACTGAAACTTTATTGGATAGATAATTGTATGCCATTAATGCTTGAATGTGATTTCGGCCATGTGGGCGCCGCGGCTTGCGCGTACCATGTAACGGTAATCTGGCGTAATCTGGAGGACCAATTTTCGATCACTCTTCGCAGCAATTGCGGCCGTATCTCGCTAATAACTCGTCGAATGTTGTGTTCTAAGTGTTCAATCGTCTCCGGTTTATCGGCGTAGACAAGTGGCTTAACATGTCCCCAAAGAAAATAATCTAATGGAATTAGATCACACGATCTCGGTGGCTAATTAACAGCACTACTCGTATTACGTGAAATTAGTCTTTTATCAAATGTTTCTTTGAGTAAATTAATTGCATCCCGCGCTGTGTGGCACCGTCCTGCTGGATCCACATATCAGCCAAATTTATGCCAGCCAATTGGGGTACAAAAAAGTTAGAAATCATGTCTCTATACCGTTCACCGTTGACTGTAACATTCCGCCCATCATGATTTTTGAAGACATATGGACCAACGATTCCGCCGGCCCATAAAGCGCACCAAAGAGTGATTTGGCTTGTGGATTTTCTTCACTCCAAATCCGACAATACTGTTTATTAACAAAATTTTGTTTGGAAAATTAACATCAATATCAATTTATGTTTTAGGCCATTGGCCGATTTGGCGGCGTGTTCGATGGTCGGATGACTTTAATTTCTGTGCAAGTTGAATTTTGTAAGCACGTAAACCAAGATCCTTAGATAAATTCTTCCATAAAGTGGTTACTCAGAACAACGTCCAATTGATTGATTTGGGTCTTTCTCAATGCTGCGCTGTACAGCGTCTATCGCATGTTCGGTACGCAATGTTTGACGTCTTACTGGATGCATATTATCACTTAGAGTATACGTGGTGCGAAAACGATCCATAGTTAACCGAATTACTCGCTCTGATGGACGATTATGATAACCGTAAAATGGACGTAATGCACGATGAGTTTGGCGAACAGAACCATTATTATGATAAAAAAAATTCAACAATTTGCGAGCGTTGCACTGGCGTGAGTCTAATCGTTATAAAATGGCAAATCAAACTAATAACAAAGTAAATATCAGCTGTCAAATCGGTTGTCAAATAAAACAGTTTTGCCAACGTAAAGATATTAACCTCTAAAAAACATCCTTTAGAAGGACATCGGTCGTTTAAAACTAGGTCAATTTAAAATGTAATGGAAAAATTTTAAAATTCAAACCGTAAAAGTGCATTCGCGCTAATAACTAAACTAACTAATTCGCAAATTGCTCTTTTTGTTTAAAATTTGTTGTTGATTTTAACTTAACTTTTAAAAATGTAGAAATCGATACACTTGATTTGCAAAAAAAAAATTATTTCTTCTTTAAAAGATGATATTTCCCAGTAAATTTGGGTGTCGTCCCAAATACCACATAGATGTATTTGATCAAATAACAAATTACACCTTTAGTTCTAAGAAGGACGACTTTATAGATTGATCTAATTTTAAAATTTCTTTAAGATTTCGAAATTGGAAATTCATTAATATTTAAGGCATTTATTTTATTTTCCCATTGAATTCTCGAAATCTCTACCAAACTATTACCATTGGGCATCATGCCAAAAAAATTTCACTCATATTTCATTCTTAGCTTTATAAATTACTTACATCAACAATTTGTAAACGTGATTTCTATCAAAACAATCATATTATTATATCTTGATATCATATACATTTTATAATATTCTTCTTTGCGTGCATGTACAAGTATTTCATTGCTGAAAAATTTCATACAACTTTATTGTAAAATACTAAAACAGCATCGACTCAATTAAGAAAGTCTCGGCATTCCTGCGTAAAACTAAAATATAAAAGTGAATTGCATGCCATAAATAGTTGCATTTAATGATATATTCGTGTGGTTGGAAAATAAGATAAGGAAATCCAAAGTTGTATCTATATAAAAATAAGATTAATTTAACGATCCGAAGATATTCTAGATATTTACAACACATTTGCCTAAGTAGCACGCAGTTATATGGTGCCTTCGAGTGGAAAGCTATTTTCTAGTGGTTATAGCTCCCACCTATAATTTTGATTTCAATTTCCCCTATAATGATACTCAGTTAAAAATTTGCTAAAAAACTGGTTCGGCTGAATGTGTTCTATAACTATCCGCCACGAGCAGTAAAGTCTGCCTCAATGGTTATGCCCGTAAAAATGGAATGGTTCTACCATAAATGTATACAAACGTAAACCTCGAATTCACCACACTTGATTTCTAAAGTGAAGAATTAAAGTTAACGGACTTTTGGAAAAAACTGTGTTATATAATCAAAAATGTTACCACTTCCGGTACACAAATGTCCACCAAATTTCGTAAGGATCTCCCAATTTATGGAAAAAGCGTAAGTAAGAAGTTTTATTCTGGATCTCATTTCCGATAGTATTTTAAAAATGATCTGAACAAATTTTTTGAAATTTAATTAAAAATCTTTGATTTTAATCGATTTTTCGTTAATGCTATATACTTTTCCAAAAATTTGCAAAAAACAAAAAGCTCCTATGGAAGTGCCATTTCCAGTGGACCGATTGCGGCCAAAAATCTCGGGAATTCCCTATATATGGAAGGTTTATTCCCGATCAGTCAACCCGCCTGCTCTGTACATAAATTATTGTTAAAAATAGTTTTTTCGATCAAAAATCGTCATTTCTGCAAAAAACGAGGAAGCTCCTATGGAAGGTGCCACTTCCGGTGGACCAATTTTGGTCAAAAATCACTGGGATTCCCAATTTGTGTAAAAACCATAATTATGAAGTTTTTATTCAGATCATACAATCCAAATAATTTAGGATCTTTTAGTTCACAGTCGTTTTCCTCGTAAATATATATATGGATATATACGGTTTTCCAGTAGGAATGATCTGATTTTTAAGTGTCGTTTCGGCTAATAATATGTCATGATATGTCATTTTTTGTTTCATTGTATTCAGTAATGTTTACAATTTCATCATGGTGAGATATACGCAAGAACAACGTTTACAAATTGCAATTACAAACGATAACGATTTTTTTAAGAAAATCATCTTCTCCGATGAGGCTCACTTTCATCTGAGTGGTGCGGTAAAGAAACAAAATTGTCGATTCTGGTGCGAAGAAAATCCACAAATTATTCATGAAAAACCATTACATTCACCTAAATTGACAGTTTGGTGTGGTTCTTGGTCTGGTGGAATCATCGGTCCGTATTTTTTTCGAAATGAAGCTGGTAACACCGTTACTGTCAATGGAGATCGATGATAACCAACTTTTTATGGCCGAAATTGGAAGTTGATCTTGACAACATTTGGTTCCAACAAAACGGGGCTACGTGCCACACAGCAAGTGCAACAATTGAATTATTGCGAGAAAAGTTTGGATCATATCACTCTTATTGGAAAACCCTATACTTTTCAAAATATTTGAAAAGATTGCCACTTCTGGTGGACCGCTTTCATATGGATCAATCTATTCGTATGGGCTGTAAGGGGTCCAAATTTTTGTTAAAAATCGGTTTTTTGTCAAAAATCGTCACTTCCGCCTTAATGTTGAATAACTAATCTGGACCGATAGTGTTATAAACTAAATTTAAAATCTTTTAGTTTTAAATCTTATAGTCGATTTTCTTGTGATGATATACTTTTCATAATATTAGCAAAAAAACCATAAAGCTTCTATGGATGCTGCCACTTCCGGTTGGCCGGTTTCGGTCAAAAACCACTGAGATCTCCCAGTTTGTAAAAAGGCCTAAGTTCCACCTCGGTCAATCAATCCGCCTGGGCTGTAGAGATACCGAAATTTGATGAACTAAAGTTCTTTTATCAAAACTCGTCATTTCCGGTAAAATTAAAAAAATGTTTTGAACTTATTTTGATTGAAATATAATTTACAATCTTTTTGTTTCTCTCTTCAATCATTTTCTCGTATTGCTATTTTATTTTCAAAATATTTGCAGAAAAACGGAAAAGCTCCTACGCAAGCTGCCACTTCCGGTTGTAAGTGATCAATCAATCTATCTGACCTGTATGTACATGGACCGAATTTTTGTTGAACATCAGTTGTTTGTCAAAAATCTTTGATCTGGACCGGCATTGTTGCAAAATTCATTTAGAATCTTTTAGTTCATGTTCATAGTCGTTTTGCTCTAAAAGATATACACCCTGTCAAAATAGTAACGAGAATTGATCATTTAAAAAGCCCGCTTAAAGGGATTGTAAAAATTTTTTGGTGAAGCCGACCATAACGAGACAAATCTTCCACCACATCTTGAGCGCTTTTGAATGGACTATACCATGTTTTTGATAAAGTCGAAAGCCTTCTGTAACATTTTCAGCGATTCGACACACGAAATTTCATTTGTATTACAAAATTTCGATATTTTTATTCATTATAAAAATCGTGAGATGAACTGACAAAATAGAGCACTGTAAACAAACTAAATGACAAATCGCGCTTAAACTTCACGTGAAGATTTGAGAACAGTTGTGTGCCAACTTAGCGACAAAAAAATTTAAAATCCATTTTAAGAGAGCGTATTTTCCAAAATATTTGCAAAAAACGAAAAAGCTCATATGAAAGCTGCTTACTTCCGGTGGACCGATTTCGGCCAAAAATAACTGGGATCTCCCAATTTATGGAAAAGCTAAGTATGAAGTTTTATGCTGCATAGAAAACGTCGGAAGTAAAAAGCATCACACTCGCTCTCGCACTCAGAACCAATCAAATTTCATGAAATACTTTTTGCCCCGCCTACTAGTTTCGCACTCGAGTTGAAATATTTTTAACTTTGATGTTGGTTTAATACATTCTGTACGATACCATACTATTTTTTCTGAACTAACTCCCGATTTCATGTACGCAGTCTTAACCCGATCAATCAATCTGTATGGGCTGTAGAGTGCGCACATTAATTAGTATCCACGGTACCAAAACACACACAGATGTTTTAAAAACTACTTTTTTCCACTTTGGCGATATAGCGAATGGGAAATCTGGAAAAATTGTCGAGGTTAAAATTTTTCTTGATTATTATACTTTATTTTAATACGTAAAAGAAAGTAAAATGTATACTTACTTAAGCAAAGTAAAAATAATGCAAGAGAAATGTATATCCGGATCATCGCGAATATTATCACGTGCCATAATAGTCAAGCAGTCGATCATAAGCCAAGAAATATTTTCTTCACTTGAGTTGTCAAGTTGGTCTGCCGATTATTTACTAAAAATCTCAACAGCAGTGGACAAAATAACAAGACACCAATAGTTTTATAAAGTCAAAACTTGATGGTAGGAATTCTTCTGAGGTGTTTGGCTGAAACTATGTTGAAACTAAAGTGCACATGAAATTTTTTACTTAATTACGAGTATGGTATGATAAACGGCATTAGAATGTTTCATCACAACAATGGAAAACTTAACCAAAAAGCTTTTAAGACTATTTTATTAAAAATAAGTATGTAGATAAACCATTAGAAAATAACAAGAAAATTGAAACAGCGAGTTGGACAACAAAAAGAATCTTTATCAGCCTCGGTGTTATTTTGAGCATCAATTGACTCAGCTATCAATATTAGAAAACTTATTCGATTTCCTCCTCCTTTGTGAACGACCTTATCGAAAATGTACGAAGTATCAGTATCTTGTTCAAATCTGGTAAAATTTTTGTTTAAATTGTCAAAAACCAATTATGGAAGTTAAATTGGTTTTTGACAATTTAAACAAAAATTTTACTAAGAAAAATGTTTTGAAAAAAAAAATTCAATGAATCGAGATATTGCTGTATTTCTTAAGAAACCATCAAAACATTCGCTAGAATTTACAAAATTTAAATAAAACAAACAATTAATCAGTTCGTTTTGGGCCAGTCTATATTAAGTAAGGTACGTACAATAATTTTGCTTCAATAAATGTAACATTGTCGATTAAATTGTTTTCGCGGAAGGAGAATGATGCGATATTATTTTAAGAGCACAGAGTAAGTAAATAGTACAAGCATAAAACTAACCTTAAAAGCTTTCAATTGGTAACAAATTTGGCCTTGAACTGTGGTTATTCAATATTACTATAAGACGGTAGATCCAGATATCTTCCAAAATCAAATTATTTTGCATCTGAATTAAATAGAATTGTATTTTGTTTAATTTCGCCAACAATTCTGTTGAGTTCAATGCTGTTCTCCTCACGAACAAACTGAATTACTGTATAAACCTTAAGATTTCCAAAATTAGTATGGTTGTTGAGTTTACCACATGATCTGATTTAAGCTAATCACATTTGACTCGGCGTTAGGTAATTTTGTTTGATCGGGTTCAACACCGAATAAGCAACCTAATTATCTGCTGGGAGTATTGAAGGCGTGTCATAATTTAGTTTGACAACATCTTGAAGCTATTACTGGTGTTAAGTCGGTTTTCATTCTTTCAACGTCCTTTTGTAACGAATGATGAGTTTCATTACTAGCAGTAAACTTTTCCGATAATTCTTTTGTAGAGTTTATCAAATCGACAAATGATGGAGTAGCGATAGTTGCCACGTGTGTCGCCAATGTGGAATGAAATCCGGCTCTGAGAATTACAGACGACTTGTTCATTCTACCGATTTCTATACATTTTATGTGTCATAATTTGCCACCCTTTTCTCAAGATACCTACTCTTACATTGGTAACATTGTAAAGTAAAGAAAAAAAATTTATTTACTGTAGTTTATCCACGGATACCTGGAACCAAACAATAGCCAAAGCAATATAGAAACGCCATAAAAGTGCTTCGGGAAAAGAGAGAACTCTGAACATCAAAAGTCCGAAACTGATGTAAAAACGTTTGAATTATTAAAACTTTGTACATTAAAATTAGAAATTCGCTGGACTCCAGCAATCTAACAAAAATTTTCGCTTATTCCATAGACTGACTTAAAGTAGATAATCGTGAATTCTTGATTATTTTACCGTAGACAGACACAAACTAGATAATTATGAATTATTGATTGTTTCGATATATTTCCGGTCTGTCCTAACACGACTTTCGTCTAAACAGGATTATTACGTTTATAAAACAACTAAACAGGATAATTACGTTTATAAAACCAGATTATTACAATCGGGTTGTAGGAACAAGATAAATGAGAAATATAAGATGGGTAGTTTTGTGAAATAGTTATAAGATGGATGGAACGTTCAACGTTTGGTCGTTATTACAAAATCGCGTTTGTATATGACGCTATAATTTTTAAAAAGTGAGTTTATTTGATATGCAATCCCGACTGGTAAAAATCACGATAATTTGTATGTCTGTCAATGGTATTAGTTTAGGTCGGTTTATAATTATTAAAAGCTGTCAAAAGCTTAAGTATGAAATTTTGCCTCGAGCAGTCAATCCCGTCTGGGCTGTAGAGAGAACAAAGACATTTTGTCTGCACGGCACCCGGATACAGGCTGTTGCAAAGTATGATGCGAAAAATCCCAGCAATGCGAATTTGCAATTTTAATAATAATAGGAAATAAAAATAAAAACATTTATCCAAATAAGGTAAATGCAACAAAAGTTTTCCAAAAGATTTCTGTAGTTATACAAATGGTAGCGTGAATGGATATCCTCTTTATAGGCGACGTGATAATGGCACGAATATTAATGTTCGTGGGTATTCTGTTGATAATCGATTATCATTTAAATGTTTAGAAGTGTGTACGACCGTTAAGTGTGAAATATATTTACAAGTACGTGTATAAAGGATATGATTGTGCGTCGTTTGAATTTAGAGAATTGGATGGTGAATTAAATGACGTAATCCAGGTATATGACATGCAAAATTTCTTAAATGGGCGGTATGTTGACGACACTGCGTGGTCAAAATGTTGTTCTCGGGAAGGTTATAAGAATAGAAGCTGTTGCATCAACTACAAAATTATTGGCATTTTTTGACTTGAATAATAATGACCCTTCAAGCTACTGAATTTTTGTATAGTGAAATACCATTGCATTATGTTTGGAATGATATAGAGGAAAATTGGACTAAGAGAAAACATGGAAGTGAAAAAATTATATCTCGATTGTATGTTGTATCTCCCAAAGATATTGAACTGTTTCACAGTTCAAAAAAATGTTCATTGCCATTTTATCAATTCCAAAATTATGAATCGTATACCAAGAGATGAAACCGTATACTACAGTTTTGATACGATTATTTGCAATGATATTCGGGAGCAAAGCAATTAACCGATTGAATTTTTAAACTCTTTGACTGTTAGCGGTTTACCGCCACACAAATTGGTTTTGAAAAAGAATTGTATTGTGTTACTCATACGTAATTTAAATACAAAGAATGCATTGGAGAATGGAACTCGAATGCGTGTGAAAAAAATGCATACAAATACTAATGATTGTGAAATTTTGACAGGCGTTGCACGTAACACACGAATTTTAATTCCTCGGATTAATTTAACTTATTCAGGCACACTTTTACCTTTTCATTTTAAACGTTCTCAACTCACGCTATACTAGCTTTTGCAATGTCTATAAATAAAGCGCAAAGACAAACATTTGAAAAAGTAGGGATTTTATTACGACACCAGTGTTTACTCATGAGCAATTGAGCATTAGTTCGTTCGTTTGATGAGTTGCGATTTTGCATTACAGATAATTCAGATCATGACCATTTATCTAACGATAATAGAGTATTCACAAAAAATATTGGCCCTTATAAAGGGTCTGTCAAAAGCCACACCTAGATGTCAGTAGTAAATAATTTCTAAACGCAACCTTTTCTACGTCATTTTTGACATTTATGAAGTAGACAGAAGTACAATTTTAACGATGGATACTTACTCGTACACGCTAGAAGAACGCATTAAAGTTATTCAAACTTATTATAAAAATCATCGATCTTTAAAAAATACCTGTCGTAAAATTCGTGATTTTTTTGGTGTAATCATCCAAATGAGTCAACAATTCAAAGGTTAGTGAAAAAATTTGTAGAGACTGGTTCTGTCAAGGATCGAAAAAGGCCTGGCAGACCAAAAAGTGGACGTTCTAGTGAGAACATTGCTGCTGTGGCCGAAAGTGTCGCAGAGGAACCTTCAAAATCGATATCACTACATTCTCAGGAGTTAGGCATTCATCTATCGACTGTTTCGCGAATTTTACATAAGGATTTGCACTTGCATCCTTATAAAATTCAATTAACACAAAAATTAAAACAAACAGATCATTATCAACGCAGAAAATAAATTGGTGGCATAAACTGGCCACCTAGATCATGCGATTTAACGCCATTAGATTACTTTCTTTGTGGTTTCTTGAAAAGTAAAGTTCATGTGAATAAACCAACTACAATTGCACAGCTGAAAAACAACGGACCGAAATTGATGAACTTAATGCGGGAATGTGTGAGCGAGCTCTTAAAAATTTTGATTTTCGTATAGAAGCCTGTCGACGTGCCCGTGGGGGACATTTAAATGATGTCATTTGAAAGACCCTGTACTATAGTTATTTGCATCAAACTTTTTATTTGTTTTTTAAATACAAGTCGACAGAGAATTGTAGATTATTATAAACTATCGACATCTCAGCATTAGAAAAAGTAGTTTAAAGGCCATCGAATTTGCTCAGCCTATTAGCGAATTCCATTTCTTTAATGTTCTATAAATAAAACGCTTCCTGCTAGGAGAACCACGAAGCAATTTCGTCGATTCCACAGACCGCCTACTAAACTTTAATCAACAATGTATTCTCTATTTTGTTCGATGTCATTTTACCATCATTCTGGCAACTTCATAATTCCGCGCTCATAAAACTTCTGGTCATTATTAACTAAAAAATCTGAACCAGGGGTGATTTGAGGTCAACATCATTGGTGAAAGTTTTACCATTCAAAGAAAATAGCAAAATTCGAAATAAATAGTAATCCGATGGCGCCAGGTCAAGACTGGATGGGGGATGCGACATCACTTCTCCACCAAGCTAATACAAGTTGACAAAAAGGATCAACTTATATTAATTAAAATTAAATTTGTTCAAATGATTTTATCAGAGCACATTAAAAATGGACACTTCGATGTGGATGAAGAAAAACTAGGATTAATTGCGTTATCCTCCCCAGAAAGACTGATTTCGACTAACTGGATTTTAAGCTAGCAGTCATAAGTAATACAGATAAAAATGATAAAACTTACAATATTATATGTTCAATGACCTCAAGGCACACAACTCGTGTGCGAGTATAAGTATGCCTAGCATATCCACGAATTTTAAATTACCCAACTTGATCGTAGTAAATTCTTAGGCGAACAAAAAAGTGACTTTAAAAAATGGAAATACTCCCTTCAACTTTTCCTCTGAATAAGTTGAATTATTTTTCTACACACAGGGAGATATAATTGATAGCCCTACGAGCCCTGAATATAAGTATTGAAGATGTGATTGACATTGAGAATGATCCCTTATATTTACAAGACAGAACGAAAAGAAATTCATCAGACATCAGTCATCCCATGGCATGCCCATCTTATACAGAACCTGTTTGCCAAAAGCAGGCCATTGTTAAAACGTTATTAACATCGGCGTCTCATGACGAAGAGTAATTAGATCACACAGTTTCCTTCGTAAAGGAAGTAACCTTAACCGGAACGGGCATCCTTAAGGGTAACTTTATATAAACTAAGAATAAGATAAACCCTAAGACTGATTCCTTTGTAACCCAACAATTTACAACTCCAATTTCACTCCAATTTCAAAAATAATTGTTAGGAAACTTTATCAAAAGCCTCGGATGATTACCTTGGATTTACAACAACGGCCTCGGACTCGAAATAAGGACAATGATATAAAATTTAAAACGTGGAATGAACTCAGCTTAAATGACCCGGAAAACCTCCACCAACTCTTCGATCAGGCATCTCAGAACAAGCACGATGTAATTGCATTACGAGATACTAGACTAGTCGGCAACAACATCGTCGATCCCAGTCGCCACGGATTTACTTAAAACATGCTAAAGGTACTTTCAAAGGCCACCCTGAAAATATTTAAAAAAAAAATTCCCAAGTTGAACAACTTCAACACACATATCGGCAATGCGGACAATGTTCATCGGTACACCATGCGTCAAATAATAACGGGATGCGCACCATCGAACTAGCTGGTGGTGGCCAGCACATACTTCCCACGTAAACGAATTCATAAAGACACATGGAAACCAAACGAAGGAATTACGGTCATCAAATAGACAACGTGCTGCGATAATAACCAATTCCAGCGAATCGCGCGTTGGAATACGGAGGCATTAATCAATCAAATTTCCCGTGCTAACTGCGAAGCTATCATATCAGGAAACCTGAACAGCCAACCACTACTCCATTCGGAGGAAGAATAGTGGAACATAATAAAATCGGCGATAACAAATGCTTCGACTTAAAATTTAGGTAAAACTACATACTAGAAACACATGGCTGGATGAAAATTGTCTAGCTCAATTCAAGCAAAAATACTCCAGCCGACCTGGTGAGGATTACCCCTTCTACCGCATGTTTGAGCTGATTTCAACGATTTGATTCGCAAAGAAAATCCCAGACGAGTGGAAAATAGCCCTAATTTGTCCACTACAAAAAAGAGAGACCCTAGCTTTGGTCAACACCGGCTAAAAGGTGTTGGCCAACGTAGTTGCTGATAAGTTATCAATTTACAGTGAGCGTATTTTAGGCGACTACTACTAGTGCGGATTTCGTCCAGGCAGGTCGGCAACCGAGCAATCTTTTTCTCTAAGGATTGTGTTACAAAAGTGCTATGAAAAGAACATCTCTGTATATTTTCTATTCATCGATTTTCAACAGGCTCATGATAGCATCCAGAGTAACACATTATGTAGTGTCTTGTCACATCTCGGCGTCGCTTAAAAATTGATAACTATGTGGAAAGTATTAATGGATGGCTCTAAAAGCAAGGTAGTTGAAAGCAAGCCCTCGAAGGCTTTCGACATAGCATCAGGATTGCGGTAAGAAGTTCGAATAGTCTAAATTCTATTCAACCTTTCGTTAGAACATATCATTCACCAGCTCAACACAGCCCAGCGCAACTGGATATATTATAAGTCAAACCAGATATTAGCTTTCGCGGACGACGTAATTCTTATCGCGAGAAGAATTTTTAACAAATGACACACAATACGATAAGGTGAATCGATGGGAAATGTGCAAAACTCTGTCTCTGAAAACAAAACATCGCGGATCGCAGCAGGTTACCGAGCATTCTACGAGAAACAAAATTATTTATCTACAAAGCACTGATAAAACCAGTAGTAATTTTTGGTAGCGAATCTTGGACGCTAACAACGCGGGACAGCCGCTCTCCCTTTTTGAGCAAAAGTTAGTTCGTATGATGCTAGGTCCTATTAAGGAGGGGGAAAGTACCGGATGCGCCAAAATCTGCAGATCTGAACAACATCGGTATAACCGGAATAATCAAATCATCAATGCTTAGACGGCTTGAATACATTCTAACATTCCCAAAATCGTACCATAAAACAGGCCCTGGAGCGGACATCAATGAGGGAGGAGGTCGTGAGAGATCCCCTATTCCATAGATGGACGACGTTGAACAGGACCTTCGAACACTTGATTATTGTGACTGGCGCCCTCTTGTTTCGCATCGAGTTATCTGGAAGACCATTGTTGAGGCGGCCAATTCCTTCATGGAATGTTGGGCCTATGCGAAGAAAAAGAAGAAGATTATGTTCATATTGGTGGTAACAGACTCCTTTGTGATATCATGTTATCATCATAAATTCTTTCCAATTCACAATTGTCGGGGAATTACCAGAATCGGGCTACTGAACTTTGTCAAAGGACTTAATGTGGTCATTAACAGAACAACCACTGGTTAAATCCAGTATAAAAAACATTCCAAACAAATTCAAAAGCTCTAATTGAGTGATAAGCTTTGGCATAAAAAATTTACAAATATAACATTTAGGCAAGACACAATTTTCGAGACATTTGGATCCATCGAGCCATAGAAACGAGTAGACGGCTCACGACTCAGTTACTTTTTTACTAAGTTCTGGAATTCTACATGAAGCCAATATTACACACAAAACCCACGACGAAGTCATCAGACTAAAGAACAATGGAGACATCAAAGATACAAAAGTGATGAAGGGTCAGCTTTACCAGCTACAAAATTAATGGCATTCAACTGTTTATTGGGGGCACGTGGCAGAGATAGATAATCCGATAGTAACATCTCCGCCAAAGTCGAGCAATCATTGTTTGAATCAGGAGCCAAGTCTGGCGAGTAAGCCGCATGTGAAAGTATTTCCCAATTGAATGCTTCCAACGTTTCCATGACCGGTTTTGCTTTGTGTGATGATGCATTATCATGGAGCAAAATCACTTTGTGTTGCCTTTTATCATATTCTGGTCGTTTTTCACGCAAATCTCGATTCAAATTGATAATTTGTTGTTGGTAAAAATAAATCATACTCTTCTGATCCCACCAAATACAGAGCATTATCTTCCGTCCGAAGCGATTTGGCCTTGCAGTCGATGTCGATGGTTGTCCTGGATCAACCCAAGGCTTTCTTCTGTATATGGCGAGCAACATTTCGTAAGTGGTTTTTCTATTTTCCTGTTGCCCTTGATTCAGTTTATGAGGAACCCATTTTCCCAGCTTTTGGATCATTCCATGGCTTTACGGCTTCTCGTGACACATTCAATTGATCCGCAAGTTGTTTTTGCGTTTGAGCGTCATCCTCATCCAACAATGGTTGCAATTCACTGTCTTGAAACTTTTTTAGTGATAAACGTTTCTCACGTCAAAATCACCACTTTCGAATTTATTAATTTCACTAAGGACATAACAATATTGTATTTAAATAAAACCCAGAATAATTGAGATATTGGGCTGAAATTTATTCCAGGTGTTGTACACATGTTATCATTTAACTATGAAATACGATCTCGATCATATGAACACCGCGAGCATGTTTGCAGCGATCGATTCTTTCATCAGATATTGTCCCTGAGCTCCTTTAACGTTAGTGGCTTGTTGCCATAAACTAACAACTTAACGTAACCCCATAAAAAGAAGTCAAATAGTGCTAAATCGCATGAGCGAGGTGGGCAATAGAACGAAACATTTCTCAAAATTACATGATTACTGAATTTCTCATTCAATAGATCAATTGTTTAACCAGCTCTGTTGCATGTGGCACCATCTTGTTGGAACCACATAACACTCGTGTCAATTTCATCCAATTCTGCCCAAAAATAGTCTTCCAACATGGCACGATAGCAAAGTCCATTGACGATAATATGGGTATCATTTTCATCGACGAAAAAATATGGTCCAATCCACACGGTCACTTTTGGACTGTCACACGGTCACTTTTGGTGATTGTAATGGAGTCTCTTGAAGCGCATGTGGATTTGTTGTTGTCCAATAACGCATATTTTGTTTATTGACAAAGCCATTAAGACGATTTTTCGATGAAATTCAGGATTTTCTTCTAACTTTAGCAGAGCCCAATCGGAGAAGTGTTGGCACATCAAATGATCAAGAGACTTCAGTTCTTGACTTAATTTGCGAAGATCTTTACGCAAAATTCGCCAAAGTGTGGTTTGCGAGATTCAAAATTCCTGTGAACGGCGTCGAATCGACTGATTTGGCTTATTTTGGACTGAAGCACTTACGGCTGCGATATTTTCGGTACTTCAACCGGTGCGTTGTCCCACTGGCACAGGAACATCCAATGGTGAATATTTTGACTCGGATTTATTCACTATAGCACGCACAGCCTGTATGGTGGAACGATTATTACGACCGAAAATTGGAGTAAGCGCTGTTAAAGTAGCGACCACCGCCTCAGAATTGCGGTAGTAATTTTTACTAATTTCCAAACGGTGTTCGTTCGTGAACTTCGCCATGATCAAAATGTTAACCTTGACTGACGTTTTGACGTTGACGGATCGAAACGTTCAAGGATGCGTTCGTCTTAAAATGCAAAAATTTTATGTCCTAATTGGAAAACCCGACATATACATAAATAAATCGGATTTATCATTGGATCATTGATTTTTTTTTTTTTTTTGAAACTGTTCCATTCTGATTGATAGTTTTCAACATAAAAACCTAGTTTCTCTCTAATTGGTTGTAAAAGTGGCATAATTCATTCATAATCATTCAGAGTTTCATCCCAATCATTTCAAAACAACTTCATCCAAAGTTAATGTTAGTATTCATTTTTCATTATAAAACCAGAGGTCAATTCCAATCCGTTGAGACATTTAGACTAAGTTCATATTATTTGGTATTTCCACAACCACATTCGGAATTCATTTTGACCAATGTTTATCATGGATAAACCAAGTTAATTCCAAAGGGATTGAGAAATGGCTTACTTTCGTCATTTAAAGCGAGCTAGTCAAATTGGTCGATGAATTAGCTTAGCTTCATAAGTCGTCAGTCTCAAAACAGGAAAGAGGATCTGTGATGAACTGGAACACAACTATGACTCCCTGTCGGAGTCAAAAACTCATGGGCCGACCCATCTTCCATGCCAGTATAGGCTGAAAAATCGGACCTAGATCCGAAGCGAAAATACAAGGAAAATAATTAATAAAGCTTTTTCAGGTAATTTTTCAGCCCTTTTTTGTTTTTTATGAGATTATTGGCAAGGATTTACATTTGTAAATATATTTTTCCTTCTTGTCTTTTATATGAAAATATATGAAATCTTTCAACTGAATTTAATTCGAAGTATAATGGGTATCATTCCCGAGAAATACGAGTATATTGAAACTTTGAAAAAAATAAAAAATTGACATTATTGGTAAAAAAATGTTTCTTGTATTTCTAATGCTTTACAAAAACAAATTATAGCAAATTTAGTTATTAAACTTAGTTTATTGAACTTGTCGATTACTTCGCTATATCTTCCTCGTCAAAAGAATGGTTATCCGATACCCTCGCCTGGTTTTCGGATAAGTATCTAATACTTTATCAATCGAATATTTGAACTGACCATATCAATCTTCATACTCATTATCATCCTTAATCGACTCCCTATCGTCCTCGTACTCTGAATAGATTACATATAAAGCCGCCAGATAATCGGTTCCGCATTTCTAATAGCTAAATTTAATAAATTCACTTAAAAAAATTTAATAGTGAAATAGTGTTTGGTTTTTTTGTTGCAGAAATATATTCAAGCAACACCAAGTATACTTCAATTCAAAGATCACTGGAATTATTTTATCAAGTTCGTTTGTTCGTTCGCATTAAAAATAACAAAAGCAAGAATTGAACATCACTCATATTTTATTATTCAAAAATTATTTAATATTTGATCACTTTCAAAGCTAACAACACCCATCTAAAACCCGAGCAATCTAAGATTCATTTTGTTTCAAACCGTTCCATTTGCTATACAAAATTTTAAATTCACGAATGACTAAGTTTATGTGTTTTGACAAACATGCTTCGTGCTTGAGTCTCTCAAAAGACACTACAAATCTAATAATTAAACACAAACAATTACACCGTTAAATTTTCCGACAGTATTTTAAAATATTTACATTACTAAAACAATAAGGGTTACTCAAACATTTTTACATACGAAATATTTTCCCTCATATTTACATTTGTAAATCCTGCCCATAATATGTGTAAAAATTCGCTAAGGTTAAATAATTCGAAAAATTGCATAAGGCGCACATTCCCAGCAGAAAATGTGTCAACATGCATAAGAATCAAAGCAATGTTACAAACATTCGTTTTTATTTTTAATTCGCAATTTACAAATGTAAGAAAATGAAAAAAAAAATAATTGTTTGTATTAAATACAATATACGTTGACTAATGGACCAATTGATGAGTGGTCATATATTCTTCTCATATGACAGGTTCACGTTCATTTACTACGAATCGTTTCTTTATAAGAATTTTGGATGGCATGTACTCGACCGTTGTCTTTTTAATATCGTTTAGGTAAAAAATATGAATTTTATTTAAGTTGATTCTACGCCACAAGTGATAAAAATTAATTAGATTTATTTTAACTTATAATTTTTTCTTTTATGTGGGTCAGAAATGAAACATTAGGTGCAAAACATAAATAATATTTTTGTATATTTGTCATATTCGGCAAAAAATGTAATATGTGTAGGTAACATTCGGCAAAGTACACCATCTTTATTCCAAAAGTGAGATACGAGGGTGTTCTGAAAAGTTTCCGACCTCAATATGAAGATGGCAGCACTCGAAATATCAGCCACTTTGGAAGCATGGAAAAATCGAGTATCGAGCTGTCATTAAATATTTCTTTTTGAAAGGTAATACGCCTAAGCAATTCAAAGACGAGTTGAACACTGGTAACGTGGACTCTACACCATCATTTACCATCGCGAAATTTTCGACAGCTAAATTTAAATGTGGCTATACCAGCTTGGGCGACAACCAATGTTCGGGACATCCAAAAACTGCAACCACTGCCGATAATATCGCTCAACTTCATCAAATGGTGCTAGATAATCGATCGTCGAATTAAAATACACAGAAAGTGTTTGTCACATATTGAATCGGCATGAGGAAGCTATCCGCGCGTTGCCGCGTTTATTCACGTGCAGTTTAGGCGCAATGAATCAGAGTTTCGGGCCCGGCTAATTACTGTTGATTAAAATTGGATACATCGTTGCACTCCAGAATCATAAATACAGTCAAAAAAGTGAACTGCCAAGGGGAATAGGCTCCAAAAAAGGCAAAGGCTGTTCCTTCGGCTGCGAAAGTGATGGCGATTGTTTTCTGGGACAGTCATGGAATTATCTTAATTAATTTTCTTCAAAAAGGGAAAACCATTAAGCAGCATACTAAGGCATCATTACTTGACAAGATGAGGCAGAAAATGCGGAAAAACGGCCACATTTGCAGAAAAACAATCGCAGTCTCACACTTCAGCGGTGGCCATAGTGAACTGCTTGACCAACCTCCTTATACACCAGATCTAGAAGAAGCTAAAAGTCGCGCTCACAAGAGAAAGATCCTCGAATGAGGACGCCAAAAAGTAAACAACTATGTTGCAGAGAAAGACCCTGAGTACTTTTTGGACAAGTTGAAGATATGGGAGCATCGCTGGGAGAAGTGTAAAAACGTACAAAGCGACTATGTAGAGAAATTAAAATAAATTTGAAGAAAAAATGTCTTCTATCTTTGTTAGGTCGGAAACTTTTCAGACAACCCTCGCATATACCGAAATTAATGCCGCAAAGATGATTTTTATATTTTTAATGTGACCTATTTTTTAATGTGGCAGCTTTAATATTTTCTGTTTATACAAAATTTCGTTTAAAAATAAATTATTAATATTATTGTTCATTTTAATAAAATGTCTTTATTACATGGAAAGGTAATTTAATAACAAGATTAGTTATAATCCCAGACATATCCTTCCCTTATGAACTGTGCTAATCGTCGTCAAACATGGCAAGCCATAAAATAAGAACCGAAACATACCATATGGAAATGAAAAAAAATTGTGCAATTCTTTGATAAAATTTTATATACGTGTAATGCTTGACTGTCATTGATGATTCATTGGTCTGTCTAAAGAATTCACCAATACTGCTGTGAGATAAAAGTTCAATAACTAACAGAATTTATAAATTTAGATCCCGAATCAAATTCTGTAACTATTAGATGCAAAACAAACCTTTTCTTTGCAACAGTTGATCGATCAACATTTAATGCTACAGCCAATTCCGATTGTGTTTGAAAAGATTCTTTAGTCTTCCTTCATTAAAAGTGATGTTAATTCGCTGAGTGTTTTATTTGCAAAATCTCGTACGAATCCATATCGAACGCCCGAAATTCGTAACATTTGGTGTCAGGTATGGGGTTTTGCAAATACCAGCAATGGTTAGTTAAATCTAAACTCCTATGTATCACAGCAGTTGAGGGAAAAGCTGCAGAGCCTTGGGCAACCGAAGGCAATAAGAGCGAGCTGCTTTCGAGACTACAGAGGACATGGGGGAGGATATTGAAACAGGAGGGCGAAGATCGCGACAATCATCATCGTCGCTAGGACCATCAGGGTTTCTGCCAGCTACCCCAAACGATGAACAGAAAGTTCAGCCTTGTGAATAAGTTAAAAATGAGGCAACCGGAGCGGTGGAGCAAAATGGGACAACCATATCAGTACAGCCGCCTACTCCCGAACAACAGAAACCCTTCTTGGACATGGAAGACATGATGGAGGCATTTTTGCTTCAACTAAAGGGAATGGACGCCAAATTCAGTTCAACAACAAGGTGCAAAATTTGATCAATTCCGAACAGAGCAAGGCGACAAATTAGATCAACTCAGAACAGAGTAAGGCGCCAAATTAGACAAGCAAGGTGCAAAAATTGACCGGCGAACAGGAAAGCGCACAATTGGCAAAATTACGAGCGGAGCAAAACGATCAGCAGGCGGATTTACGTAAACAACAGAGCGTGCGGAATGATAAACTCGACGAAAGCCAGCGTACCCAAGATCTTCAAATTAAAGAAGTTCAAGTCCCTTGAGAGGAGAAATCAAATTCCTTGAGGGGAGAAATCAAGTCCCTTGAGGAAAAAGTCGAGCGCCAGCTGCAGGAGTTTGAAATTAAAGTTAAGCTAGTGGAGGCCCGTCTCGAAATACGTACCTCGCAAACTATTGGAGATGGCCAGCTAGATAAAACTTTCCCAACACAACCAATTGAGGTTGGGTGATCAAGGGGAATTTTGAAACCTCCGGCATGCAATTGCGAAATCCCATTCGAGAATTTAAAAGTATTGTTTCAAGCGATAGTGCAGAGCAATTATTGGAGCGCAGGAGAACAGCTCAACACACTCATTTTAACTCTTCGTGGGAAAGCTGCATATATATTACAAACCATATCTGCAACAGAAAGGAGCCATGAGCGGGTCATGACTGAATTGGAGCTAAGACATGAGCAGTCACCCGTCAAGAATTATGTAAGATTCAACTTCAAAGCAAGCGGCAACTAAGTGGAGAACGCCTCTAGACCTGGAGAGAAAAGTAATGAAATTAGCGCGTCAAGCTTTTACCAATGCACCTGCAGATGTGTTGAACGAACTAACAGTGGACGCGTTTATCAGTGCTGTTTAGGACGACCATCTGAAACTTCATTTAAGAAGCAATACTAAAGGTAAACCCCTGAATGAAGTATTGGGGTTGGCGTTAGAATATGAGGCAGGTAGAACAAGTTTACCCATTGAACAGTAAAGTTGTGCAAGCTGAGAGGAGTTAATAAAAATGGCGAATGAAATAGACACCGGGAAGAAACAACCAAGGCGAGAGGCAAACGTTTGATTCTAGCTCGGAGATTGCAAGTCTGCTTAAAGACAGTTTACGGCCAGAGGAAAGGAGGGACAAATTGGTTTATCAAATGAAACAAAGATCCTTGGGAGAAGCGCAGCGGAAGATGCCAGTACGATAATTGAGAGTGAGTCCGGTAGTGGAGTTGATTGCTAAAGAGAGAACGATCTAGAAGGCCGCTTGGGATTAGTCCAAAGGTGGCACGCTGTAGAGTTGAGAAGGAGGTGTGCTGGAATAAGACGAGGAAGGACCGGAAACATAATGAGTCAATAGCGGAAAGCGTCCAGAAAGCCGAGAAACAACTGATTTATCAAGTAGTAAGAGGCTAATAAGATAATGTTGAACAACGACGACGAATCGATTCGCAGTACAGAGCAGCAGCACGAACGTCAGAAATAAATCGAAGGCGCGACGAGTCGGAGATTTGTCAATTTTCGACAAGATGACTTAGTGTGGCTGAATTCCAAGAAGCGAAAAAGCAGATCTCAAGATGCACAACGAGATTGTAAAGGTTCATACAAAATTGTCAAAAAGATCAACAACTGTGTATCGGATACAAGAACGCTTTGGAGGTGGACGGAAACTCGTGCAGAACGATAGACTAAAGCTATACGACATTGAATGTGTCTATTCGGAACGAACAGATTTAAGATGAGATTAGTGCAGGCGAAAAGTAGTGAACAGACGAATTAGTGAGCAGTGAAATAAGTGAATTACTGTAGAAATTAAAGGTGTTGGCAATATAGTTTGTAACTTGAATCGCTGAGTGAGTGTTTTATTTGCAAAATTAAGTATGAATCTATAAAGAACGTCCGAAACTCGTAACAATATAATAGACAAATCGACAAAGTTGATAATTGACATAAAATGGCATAAATGTCGTTTACTGAGTTTTAAAATTATTTCGACTGACACCGATGTCTATTTGTCAATAATTAATCAATTGTTTGCAGTGAACGCAACCTTGCAAACAAAAAACTGTATTGCATTGCCTACGCCAACTGCTTCACGAAAACACTCCCGCACACATAAGAACGTATACATAAATAATCATTTAAAACGTTTAAATATACAACTCAAAACAAAATAAGAAACACTTGCTACTAGGGTGTTAAATTTCGTTGTAGATCAATTTTACCCAAACTAATGATACCATATTTTTCATTAATCTTTTGTATTTTTTGTGTACCTAAAACCTATCTCATAATTCGTATCTAGCATTATCCTGCTAATAAAGTCTGGACCATACCTATAGACCTTGAAGTGGGGTCTGAGAATTGAGTTCACATATCTTTCAAACTGATGCCACCCCAAACCATTATTGAACCTCCACCGAAACGATCGGTTTCTTGTATATAGCAGTCAACAAATCACTCTCCAATGCAACTATAGACCAGATTCCGTCTATCACTGATACTCAAACAAAAGCGCGATTCATCCGTGAAAAGTACGACCCGCCAATGTCGGAACTGACAACTCCTATGTTCCTGACAAAATTTCAGTCGCATGATGTCTAGCGAGCAAAATGGAGCGTATGGCTACTTTTCATGACCTAATCGCTGCTTTTTTGAGGCGATTGCAAAAAGTGTGATCAGATATCGAGCGATTCAATAGCGTACGGAATTCATTTTGAATCGATTTGGCTGTCGTTTTCCTGTATCTTATGAAGCCAGCACTATGCGTCGGTCGTCATTTGAAGTTGTGATGCTTTTTATGTCCGATCCAGGTGTTCTTTCTTTTGTTACGTATCGAACAATGGGATACTCCCATTAATCTCGCTACAAAACGTAAAGTTTTTCCCTCTTGGGTCGTGATAACACTGACCTGTGATCACTCTTGGCACCTCCGTAGCTGTTAGATGAATCCTAATTCGTGCCATTTTGTAACTTATGGAAAAAAATGATTTTCACACAATTTGTATTTGAAAACAAATTAATTTTGATAAAAATAACCCAATTTACTCAAAATTCAATTTACGAATAAGTGCAGTTTTCACTTAATTTTGCTATTGTTTTACGGGAAGGTCTACTGCGTTTTACAGTTTGAGATACGAATCTGGGTTTAGATACACAAAAAAACAAAAGATTAATGAAAAATAGGGCATCATTAGTTTGGATAAAATTAATCTCCAACGAAATTTAACACCCTAGTAGCAAGTGTTTCTAATTTTGTTTTAAGTAGTACAGGATGGGCCAAATAAATTTTCTTTTGAACTAGCGGTTTTTTTGAGTATGGTAAGGGTTATGTCACTTCTGATTTGACAGAAAGTTAGTTTTATCCTTCTGCTGAACGAAAATGGTTGTGTATTCGCTTGAACAACGCTGGGAAATATTGAAACATTAATTCGAAAATTTTGGCAAAAAATCATCTTTTCAGATGAGACGCATTTCCATCTTGGCGGCTATGTAAACAAGCAGAATTGTCGCATGTGGCGCACGGAGAACCCGCACGTGATCGTAAAGAAACCGATGCATCCTCAACGAGCGACTGTTTGGTGCGGATTTTGGTCCGGTGGCATCATTGGGCCATTTTTCTTTGAAAATGTGCTAGGAGCCGCCGTTGTCAATGGTGAGCGCTACCGCGCTATGATAAACGATTTTTTGTTCCCGGCACTTGAAGAGGAGGACATAGCCAACATTTGGTTTCAACAAGACGGCGCTCCGTGCCACACAGCACACATTTCAATTGATCTTTTGCGCACTGTCTTCGAAGATCGAATTATCAGCCGAAACGCTGATGTGATTTGGCCGCCTCGGAGCTGTGATTTGACGCCGTTGGACAATTATCTTTGGGGTGCCGTCAAAGATAAGTGTTACGCCGATAAACTAGCAACGATGGACGCTCTCAAGAACAATATTCGCATTCCCATTGAAGACATAATGCCGCATACCATCGCAAATGTGCTCAAAAATTGGACCGACCGTATGGGGTACGTCAAGGCCACCCGATGCAGTCATATGAATGAAATAGTATTCCATAATTAATCGGAAGGATTGTTCTTTACAATGAAAAAATAAATTTGGTAAAAAATGTTGAGAACTTTGTTTTATTGCATTTTTAAAAAAAAAATTATTTAGCCCACCCCATATATGTATATAAAGGATTTTTCAATATGGGCGGGACGATGTTGGCAGCCTGTGGCGACCATGTTGTTTTAGTGTCGTGTCTAATCTGGTGTTTCTTGCTTTTCAGTCACTGATGCCAAATCACCTTGACAAGTTACACGATTGAGCAGCACGTCCAAATGATAAAATTTTATTATCAAAATGAATGTTCATTAGTACAAAAGTTGCGCGCGTTGCACCCATTTTACGGCAGACACGGAGGCCAAATTAGAGACAACCAACCGGTTCGGTAAACAATCAGCCAACACTCGTACGTCAAAGGAACGCCAAATCGACTGAGAACCCGAGGCAGTCAATTCCTCGCCGTGCACAAGAACTCGCCCTTTCACAGACTTCAACTTGACGAATTTTGCATCGGGACTTGGGCCTACACCCGTACAAGATCTAGCGGAACCAGGAGCTCAAAGTTAATGACCATAGACAACACTGTTTGTTCGCTGACTGGGCTTCGTTCGGATCGTTTGGAAGAGGACCCCAATTTAGGACTAAAAATCACCATTAGCAACGAGGTGCATTTTGGGGTAAATGGCTATGTTAACAAGCAAAATTGCTATATACGAGAAGACGCCATCCTACACGAGATTCACCAGGTGCAATGCATCAACAAAAAGTTACTGTTTCGTACGTCATTGGTTCGTACCTTTTTGAAAATGAAGTTGGTGTGGCCATCACCATCAACGGCGAGCGCTAGAGAACGATGCTAACCGATTTTTTTTGACCCAAATTGAACGATATCGAGGTAGACGATATGTGATTCTAGCAAGGCGTGGCCACGTGCCACACAGCAGACGCAACGATGGATATTCTGCATGACCGATTTGAGGGTAGGGTTATTTCTCGCAGAGGTGACGTGAATTGACCACCAAGATCGTGTGATTTGACCCCGCTAGTCTTTTTCTTGTGGGGTTTCCTCAAGTCGCAGGTTTATGCCAATAAACCGCAATCGACCGATGCCCTTAAAGCCAACATAACCAATCGGTCAAATTCAACCGGATCTATGCAGCAGTCATTGAAAATTGGACCACTCGGATTCATGCCATCGTGAAAAGGCGCGACGGACATTTGAACGATGTTATATTCCATAAATAATGGCATACATGGACCTTTAAAATAAAAAAAAGAAATACCTCACACACAGCTTATTTTATTCCAATTCAACATCGACCCGCCCAAATTGAAAAACCCTTTACACTTTGTATAGTGTCCTTTGTTTTAGTGTCTTAACATCAGGTGCAACAAAAAATTTAGCAATGAGCAACGTGTACGTCTAGGTGCTCGAGAATCATAAAAATGGAAGTAGTCCATCCTGAGACTTAGCATAATTCAATCAAATAGCCTTTGTAAAAACTCGAATTTGATAGTTGATTTTTGTATTTTGCGTGGTGCCGCACTGAATTGAATTATTTATTTTATTCCCTAGAGTACTTAATTGAGTTTTTCTAAGCCAGTTTCACTAATCCGTAGTATGTCGACTATTTACGAGAAATTAGCTCCCCAGGAAACTCACAAATATAGCATAGTGCTAAATTGCCTATATTAAACAAAATCCATTCAATAATCAAAATTAATTTTTTAAACAGTCCATAGCATAATATACATTGTATGTATATTGAAATTTACGCAACAGAATTTTTGCTATGAAACGAAATAAAATGAAAATACAACAGACAGACCAATTGGCATTGGCGAGCGCAACATAATAAATGAAACAAAAAATGGGGAGATACGATTATAAAAAAAACACAACAACAATCAGTAATACACACAGTACACAGAATACGATGAAGAGAAATCTATATTATCAATACAACTGTATTATTAATCACGTAATACCCAAACGCCATGTAACATAAAGTTGGCACTGATGATGAGGGTAATGCGAACGAGTACGCCATTATTCTTCACAAAACCACCAAAACCAGTTTGCAAGGTGAGGTGCGTAACAAGTTTTCGGATACGATAAAAAAAACACCCCCAGACAAACATAAAGAAAAATTGTAGAAAGACACCTTTCTTAAAAGCTCCCGAATTTCAAACGAAAACAACAACAACAATACTCAACGTTGAAAGCCAAGTGTTTTGTTGTTGTTTTTCACTTTATTGTGGTTACATTTATAAGACACACACACAATACAAATTACAATTACATCACACGCCATTCGGTACCATCAACGCACATAACCAATCGAGTGTGGGGCCAAATTTTTCTTTTGTATTATGCACAACCAAACACCAAACCAACAAATAAAAAAAAAGGCAAACAACGAGAACATAAATATGTAACACAAATCGAAGATATTTTTTTATTCGATTTTCAATTAATATCGTTACTTTAATATTTTTAATCAATCATAAAATAAAAAACACAAATCATTAAAAATTAAACTAAATAATTTACCTTATTTCTGTATGAAAATATTATTCTATATAATGCCGAGAGTTCAACTCTACTGTGTGAAATTGAAAGCACTCGACTGCAGCAAGACGCCAAAAGAGAATTTCAAGTTTTGGCCGTGATTTTGACGTCAATACAAAAAAAAAAATTCACAAAATACTACAAAACGGAACTCTTTCACTACTATTTTTAGATAATTCACATGTACGTTTTGTTTTTATATTACTTTTTAATTAACAAATTACATTCATTTACTATGATTTATATGAATTAAACTTTAAACTATATTAGGAAATTATTGAAATAAAATAAAAAAGGAATATGTTTTTGATTCGTGTATGTTGTATTTTCCCTTCACTTTTTTTAATTGTATGCGATGAATCTGTTGATGATGAATGAAGGTATATGTAACAAAGTAAAATGAATTTCATTTTGACATTTCATTGGCAAATAAACATAAAATGAATTTTCGTTAAGTTTTATTGTGTGGTTTTGGTATCGACATATAGATGGCTGCGTAAGTTTAAATTAAGCTTACACGATTATAATAATATTGATGATGATAAGATTTTACGATTTAACAAAACCTATAGAGCCCCATATAATAACGGCCATTGTGTTTTTAAATTAAAACTTTTAGTATTTTTTGGAAGTTTTCGGATTAGAAATTATCTGTAATGCAAAATTATCTTAGTCATATTATAATTTTTTGTTTGGTTTTAAATTTATCTTAAATTAGTTGTTTAATCGCACGACACACAATTTGGCCATTGAATGAATCTCTAATCCATCGGAAGTCACTAGTGATCGTAATGACAATTACTACGCCACAACGTCTCCGTATGTAAGCATTGAGTACGACTTTTGACTCAACTACTTTTGAAATATATTCTATGAAAAAAAAAAATCATTTCGACCTAGAAATTATAGATTTGTACGATTAAACCAACAAAAAATAGTCGCAATTAAAAAGACTTTTGATGTCATTTCTCGTAATTCGTAGCTCTTACATAATCAGAGATATTTTTTAATATTGTGGCAAAATCGGAATCATTTTTAAACGGGGAGTAAGAAGCGTTGGTCTAAAAGGTCTATATACCAGCCCAAATGTCAACCTCACTTGCACGTGGTGCTCTCTACTAATCAATCAACGAGGCTCTGACGACCGGATAATGGCGGGATAATCTCACTGGCTAGGTTAGTAGCTGCTGTAATAACCAGTCGTTAAAGCAATGCGTGTACAACAAAACGGAATTTATACCCCAAGTGGTACGCCAACTGCACAGTTGGCCAATCAACCCTCACACGAGGCGGGCTCAATGGATTCTGGGGTGAGCCAACCATTGCGAAGTCCATTCATACCAAGCTCAATAATCCCTAGATCACCATCTAGACAAAAGCAGGGGAACGAAAATGCTGAACGCAGGGGGAAAGTGAATCAAGAAAACGACTACAGTTTCTCTAGAGAAAACGCTGATTTAAAGAAATCGTTAGAAAACTTAATGCAAGTTAATCAACAGCTAGTCAAAGAAGTCCAACAGCTTAAAGAAAGTACTATAGCTAACTATAAAACAGATGAAGATGAATTAGCGTATGAAACGAGTTTTATACGAAGGCAAATTAAAACTAAACGTCAAACCAAAAAAGAAAAGCAGAATCTTCGCCGGAAGTGGAGCAATCATCACAGAGCGCAGAATAACCACAACCCTGATCAGTCATCCACGGACCGGGGGAAGGTACATAAGGGGTAGTGTGATATGCTGCTACCGAAAGAGAGACCACTCCAGTCAGTTAACTCACCCAACGTAATCAACCAAGGAAAAATGCAGGAAAACCAACCAATACATATACAGATACCACCTCCACCCATTAACATACTTAATGTTAGTGAATACGAAACAATAAAAAACTAGTGAAGCTAATTTCAAACGATAAATATAAAGTCACTGCACTGAATAATAAATAACGTTTGGAAAGCGAATGCACTTGACCCAGTCCGAAACCTACACCGCACAAAACATCAAATGATTCATCTACGAAAACCATGCTGAGCAACCAATTAAAGTCATGGCCAGAGTGCTACATCATACATGACCAAACGAAGAAATAATTGAGGAACTTAGCCAGAAAGGATTCAAAATCGTAAATTCTGTGAACATACTAAAGAAAAAGGTCACTAAAACGCAAACGGCGAAAGAGAAACAACTAAAGTTGGCCTCCCTCTCTCATGCTAACATTTTAAAACACTGAGAGCATTGATAGGGTATTTTGAATCAAAGAAATCCTATATATAAAAGTTAAGATTTAGACATTAAAAAAGAACACTAGTAGAATGCCACAATGCTATAAGTGTCAGGCAAATAACCTTACATACACAAATACTGTAATAGGGAGCCCCGATGCGTAAAGTGCGGTGTGAAACATCCATCAAAAGAATGCAACAAAAGTAAGAACGAACCAGTGAAATGCATACACCGTGGCAATCATCACCCAGCAAATTATAGAGGCTGCGAGGTAGCCAAAGAATTTTTACCAGAACCTTGTATGGCAAAACACGTGGATACCAGTCCTATCAAGCTCTACATCCAGCAGAAAGAGCTAGAGATGGCACAGCGATTTTTATTAGGGATGACATTCAACACCACGAAGAATTAAGTATAGAGGAGGAAGCTATGCAAGTAGCTACTGTATCTATTGAAACCAACAATAAGAAGAGCTATAGTATATCAGCAATCTACTGTCCACCTAGATATAACCCAAAAAAGAAGACTACATCAAACTTCTTAAATCGCTTGGTAGTAATTTTATTATTGGAGGCGACTTATTAACGCGAAAAACATATTATGGGGATCTAATAGAACTACTCTCAAAGGAAGGCAGCTATTTGAAGCAGGGAAGATTTGAAAATGTGAGTTTACTCCAGTAGGAAGCCAGTCTACTGTCCAACGGACCCAAGTAAAATTCCTGACCTTCTGGATTTCTATATATCAAGAGGTATCTCCCAAAAACTACTTAGCAGTCGAAAATGAAGAAAGGCTATTGCCAGACCATTCTTCAGTTTTAATGACAATAAGTAATTTGAACAGAATTATACCTGGTAAGGCTAATGTGGTTTTATCCTCCCTTGTAGAGAGAGAGAGACGAAATAAGTCAATTGTCCTTAATTGTTCAGTCATTTCTGCGTCTAATCCTTGCCAGAAATAGGACGAACATTTAAAGACATTTCTGTCGCAGCTGACTCGACCGACACTTAATCAATACAATTGACTAACAAATTACGGACGAATAAGCTTGGTAAAATCAAACCTTCATACCCTCAAAAAATATAACTACACAGCAGCATATAAGACAACAAATAAAATGAAAAACCGCTTAAATAATAATAAAGAAAGCAATATAATGAATACAGGTATAAACAAACTAGAATGTAACGATTGTGAGGCGTTCTGCGTCGGACAAACTGGTCGGAGTTTTATTACACGATTTAAAGAACAAGTAAAAGATGTGAGAAAATCCATACCTCCCCCCCCCCCCATTTCAAATACGCAGAACATCTAAGTTTTCAACAGCACACTTACACAGAATATGACAGCAATTTAGAAATCCTACACAGATGAAAAAAGGCGAAAAAATAAATAGAATAGAGGAGTATAAAATTTATCAACACAGGAGCAACCCACACTTATTCAACGATAAGATGCCGTACAACGAAATTTACGAATATATGTTTAAAGGAAATATTATGAGCCAAAAATTACAATAAAGCAAATAGCTGACGAAGAGAGAACTCACAAAAAAAAATTTTAAAAAAATAAAATTGAATCTTGTGATAAAAGTGTGAAAATAATGATGATCTTTCTTCGCGTACGAAAGAGGAAGTTCAAGAACTTATTTTTAATAGCTTTGATAGCTCCGACGATTTAGATGATGTTGACTGCCACATCGGTATTGAGGGATGATCGCAAAATCACGATAACATTCAGATCGATTAATTGGATGAAAATGATAATGGAAATATTCCAGGAAGTTCAGCTTCATTACAAACTGACTCCAGTACATCATTTCCAAATAGATTTCGTAACGTAAAAATTGATCCTAAATCTATGGACTTGCAAAAAATTTTATGGAAAAAGCAAAACTTAGTTTATCATGAAAAGGAAATCAAATTTAGAGGGAATTGTGCTATTTCTGCAAATGCACAAAAATTATAAACTCCGTTCAAATTAAGGTCGCTATTATTTCCGGAATCCTTGGAAAAAACTATAGTGGAAGAAACAAGAAGATACTCAGGTCAAAATGAGTTCTTTTAATTTGATGTAGCAGGTTTACGCAAATTTATCAAAATTCTCTTTTATATAACATATCACAATCTTCCAAGTGTAAGAGATTATTGGTCCGATAATAATCACCGTTGCAACAATATTATAAATCAACAAATGAGCCGAACCCATTAGAAACGCAAGAGATACTCTTGGAGGAAAAGGGAATATGTAAATATCCCGATTGTAGTTGTTGTTGAAAAATTGTTTTTTAAATATCACCATAATTAAAAATTCAATCAATCATCAATAAATATCTTTACCTATTAGTGTATTTAAATTATTTTCATAGATATGCTCAATGCCCAACGTATCTTAAAGGATACAACCGTTTTTTTTACCAAAAGTTACTGAAAACGAAACAAAATAGTAAATAAATTTTTGATTCGTTAACTACAGACAAAATTACATATAATCTAATTCTTATATTGAAATTTATGACCTTGAGCATTTAAGGATTAAATAGAAAAGTTAATATTTATAGCAAAATCAGAATTTTATATACTAAAATAACACTAACCTGAAAAGCAAAAAAAAAGTGCTTGAAAATTTTCTGCATTTTAGATAAAGATTAGAGCGACTTCGATAGGTTTTCCTCTGAAGCTATTTTGTAAAGAGAACTTCAATTTCAACAACAAGTCCAACGAAATTTTGTTGTTTAAACTTTGGAAGTACAAAGCCATATGTTTAAATGACTCGTTAAAAAACCACTATGAAACCGTACCCTCCTTGCTTCAATCAAAGCGTGCGATTATTTAGTTAGGAATTCGATAATGACTTCATTACTAATTGTTTCGAAAGTTTGGGCTTTACCTTTTTATTTTTGTGGTCGTTTTGGTTAAAAAAAATTATTCTAAATCATTTAATTAGTATTTAATTTATATTATATTGTTGTTATTTTATGTTGTTATTCCATATTTTTATTAATGCAGCATTTAGCCAAGTTAGCATTGGCTAGAAGCTTCCATTGAAAATAACATGCGTAGAATTTCCAATTTAACCGTGGAATGCGCAGCATATTCTAAAAAATCACCTACCGAATAAATTGGTAATAAATAAACTCATCAGGGGTGTGTTCGTCAACTCTACATTGTTACAATATTGTTAACAATGACAGCTCTAATGCGTTCTTAAACTATCATTGTAACAACGACGTAAACTTTTTAACATTGTTACAAATGTCATTATCAACCCTACTCGAGCCTGCCTTTCTAGCTGTCAAAGTAGTAAATTTACTACAATGAATCGAAAAAAATATTCTTCATAATCTCATTCAGCAAAATTCAATGGCGTATTTTTGGCAGATACGACATTTTTGTTGCTTCGTTTTGTACAATTTGTACTTTAAAAGTTTGGAATTTAATTTTTCCGATACTTCTAATTTAATATAAAGGCAGAAACAAAAAACAACAAAAACTAAATTACCCTAAACTCTACATATTAGGAAATAGATTTGGTAATTTATTGTCAACAAGTTCGCAGAAGTTACCTTGAGCTATTTCCGAAAATATATTGTATATTCTATTATATTATATTGTATATTCTGAAAATAATTATATTAAACACTTTATAATTATATAAATTTATATACTATTAATATTACATAAAAATAAAGAAATTCCGAATTCCAACTCGGAAAATGTATTTTGACATCTCTTGGATGTTCAGCTAAAGCAAATCTGCTTTATATTCAGCTAAACGCTGCGTTTTGCTTTAACCAAACGGGATTGTTGTTGTAATCGAGTCAAAAAAATACACCAAATATTAATAATGTAGAGTTTACGAACAAACTCTAGCAATATTTCAAGTTCACCAGTATTTCTATCTATCGTTCTATCAATATTTAATGATAATTAAGATCTGCCATACAAGTGTTTTCGATTTGAATTCTTTAAATAAATTATGTACTAGATTTTGGTCATTGTTCAATTTTTTTGTTGCCTGTTATTTTTTCAAGTCAAATTCAACCAAAAGTAAATTTTTTAACAACGGCATTTTATTACAATAAAACAATTTTTGTTACAAAAACATAATATTACAGTGGTTTAGAATACTGAAGAGTAATTTTATAATAACAGTTTTGGCTTAAAGCTTACAAAAATTATCATTTTTCATCAATAGTTACAGAAATGCGTAAATCTAGGTAGCGCTTTAATAACAAAATGTGCAATATTTAAAATAACAGCTATAAATAGTTTTAAAATGGAAGCCGAAAATGGAAGATATCGACAAAATAACGGTTATTTATATAATAATTATCTTATGTTTTGATTATATTTTATCACGATACTCGCGCTTCAAAATTATTGTAGTGTTTTGTAAGATGTATTGTCTCGCTACATGTACAGCTATAATAATGTATGTGTATTATTACAAGATGAATCTGTGATGATGATACTTGGGACTTTATACTGTAACTTGAACATTCTGCACCACGGTAGAATATTCAACTTTAGATGGTACTAAATAGAAGGCAGGCGAAACTTGATTTCCACATGGGCATTGACACCCCATTGTCCAACTAAAATTGCCCAATTTACTGGAGCATTTCGGACAATACAACCGGCCCTGTGTACTATTTACGATATCTTTCATCCATGCGATCGGTTCGACGAAAAACATTTTCTGACAAAATTCTGCCTCACTCTCGGACGAATGCTTACTCACTTCAGAATTTAATGATAGGCCCTGCAATCGATCTGCCACATTCTCAACTACAATCGTTCGATTTTCTACTTCCGGCTTAATTTCTTTCGACTTGTGTGTTAAAATATTATTTTTTGTGGCAATAATGCGTCGACATTTTTTACATCGATATACTTTTGGTTCGGGTTTCAGCTGTATTAGGCCGGGATCTGGTTTTACCAGATCCATAAACGATTGAGGTAATATTTTTGCTTTTTTGATATTATCGGCAGCTAATTTGAGCCGATACTGTTTATACTTTGGATGCATCGGATCGATCGTGTAACCCATCCTGTAAAATAATTTTAACTGGGTAACGAATCCGGTATTCGGTCCAACAAATCGACGTTTCGCTTTGACCCGTTGAAATGCATGGTCATAGTTTATTCGGTATTTTCTCATTAAATACGCGATAACAATTGTGGCGCTTCGACTTACACCAAAATAACAATGTACCAATATCGAATGTTTTGCTTCAAGTGTGGCACTTATAAAATCGATACATTCCACAAAATGCCCCAGGAAATCTTCTTTAGGCACATCTGAAACTGGAATATAAAAGAAAATTAAAACAAAATCGATAATTTTGCAACAATATTACGTACCTTTAATGAATTTGGTCGTAATTGTTGAAATCTGTGTAATGTGGCTTGGTAATGGGCATGAATCAACAGTTAATACATGCGCTATATCATGAGCCTTCAAGGCATTTAAGTCTGTTGCTGCTGACACATTTCCTAAACACATCCATAAAATATTACACAAAGTAAAAGAATAAATATTATACGAGCTTATTGTCTTTACGAATAATCAATAAAAAAAATTGTATGCTATCTTATACCTAGCCATAATCCCGGTTCAATTTCATCTAAACTAACTGGTCCACCATCAAAATCGGCACGTGTTAAATTACCACTATCTACTTTTTTACCAAATGTAACTTTTAATTCATTACTGGTCATTTTTTTCGTATCAAAAATCACTTTATATTTTGAATAATATTGTTAACTTTAAATTGTCAAAAGTGACAACTATTTTTTATTTACATTTTGATGCAGCGTTGCCATTTTTTGGAAAATTTTAAATTAGGTTTACGTAACGAATAAAGTACTAGAATAATGTTATTTTACGTAACATAACAATTTACAACTAGAATTTTTGAAATTGTAAGCACGCGTTTAAAATCTAATGCTTGACTCTGGACAACTTGGGAATTAAATATAAAATAAAGTACATTAAAAGTGATTACTCTATTACTACTATATCGCTCTGGAATTCCGATTTCCAACTTATTTTTGCCAAAATATAATTAAAAATAATAAATTAGAACCATTCAATTCGTTCGGCCATCGAATATTGCTTCGTGAAAAAAGGTTGGCTCGTAATATTAACAGCACTTTCGCAGAATATCTCCGTGCTAGGAAAGCTACGCCTACATATCTCTAACAAAAAAAGTGCACACACATGCGAGAATGCATTGAAAACATTTCAAGCGGAACAAGGAAACTCAAAAAACTGTTTTGCTAACGCCAGAAATATTACTAAAGGTTTCCACTCAAGAAGGTCAGCTATCAAAGGCGGGAGTGGAGGGCTAAGAATTAAGCGGCTGATGTTCAGTTGTACCAATAAAGTAGCTGACGCCCTAACAAGATTCGCTTGAAGCGAACACATTGTCCACTACTGAAACTTCTCACAGTGTGGAAGGGGATCCTACCGAGTTAATTCGATACTGTGATGCATCCATCAATGCCTTCAGGAACCAACTGATCTTTCAGACTAATAAAGAAGTAAATAAAGAAATTTTATACAGGGTCCTAAAGGAGTAATTGTATCCAACCAGAGTATTTTCTAGTTTCAAAATACGTCTAACGGAAAGAGTTGTTGAAGACATTCAGAATGAAGAAAATAAATTCTTCATCATAAACGAAGAACACATGTGGGCTCACAGAAATCACATGTAAAACGGAAAGCAAATTTTGTAACACTACTATTTTCCAAGGATGGCCGCGATACCTGCAACACAAATAAATACGATCGACCCTGCAAAAATTCTTCATTTGGACATAATGGAAATGAAAAATGTGTATCCTGTGAGGGTAAATCTTCAAAGTTCGTAAATTTCTTTCGCATTAAGATTAAATTACTTTTGCAGGTACGGTAAAATCATAAACGCGCTACATTATTTTACTGTATCTCGCATACTCGTAATGGATAATAAGAGAACCTTTGCGAGTCCTATCGTAACGGACTACTTAAAAACCTTGGGTATCAAAATTTATCAAGCACATTCCCAACGGAACGAGGTGATGGAGCTATAGAGAGAGAGTTCATTCTACCACATTGGAAATAGTTCGATGCCTCCAGAACGAGTACAAGGAGCTGTCTACAAAAGAACTCATCAACATAGCTGTAGACTGCTATAATGACTCTATACACTCGGTTACGCAAAGAAAATCTATTGACTATTTGTTTTCGGAAGTTTCAAAAGTTCACGAGAAACTTCGTCGAGAGACATCGCAAAAATCAAAACTCCACTATTACCAGAGAAAATAGTATGAGAGACGGTCCGAAGACCTATGAAGCTAGCGACACCATTTATAAGGCAATCAAACAAATCTAACGGTAAGGTAAGCCGAAATTCCGACAAGAAACAGTTTCACAAGACAACAATGTCACTGTAACAACTACTTCTGGAAGACGCATCCATAAAACCCAAATCAAAAATCTACCACACTAATTCTCCATTATTACCACAGTATTGATAACAAGCTTACACTCTCTTCTTTTCTAGTTCCTGGTTCTGACGTTTTACTATTGCACTGAGTATGTATGAGTATTACGCACGAACATCACAGAAAGCGCTTCAAAAGTGATTCCGGATAATTACACAAGGTGTACCTGGGTAACATTGCATAATTATAGGAACTATCCAACGAACACAAGGAAGCGGTTGTCATTGACAGTGGGATCATAGTCATAATTTGTTGGCTGGTCTTTATTTTTCTGATACACAGAGCGATACTCGAGCATAGAAGGGGACTGCTGTCTTCCCCGAAACTAACTGTCTAAGAGGTGTTTCCCATTCATCAACCTGGAATTCAACCCATCCAGTTAAATTTTTGATCCATTACTGGTTAAATTTGAATTTTTAAGAAGGGAAGAGTTAACATCACCAGAGATAATGTTACATCAGCACAACGTGCATAGCGAGTCAGGCGAAGACCAAATTTGGTGATTCAACACAAATGTTTTTGTCTCTAAGTATAACGTACGAGTAATAAGAATTCCAAAGAATAAGAAATTTTTTATATATTTTATGAAAATTAAGATAATTTTAATTTTCATACAAAAAATTCATTTTATGTTAAATTAGTTCTTGTTTGGATTTTAAGTAATTTGATTTCGTATTCTTAACCGAATTCTTAACTTTATATTGCTAACCAAAATATTACGTTTTAGTTTAGGTAGAAAATATCAACCAAGATCAGTATGTTACACTTTCTACGAGTACATTACGTGAAATTCGGCTGAAAAGCTCGACATCCAATTGAATTCCTTTAAAATCGGTTCAAGTTCATTTCGGTGCTGATCGTATCGCATATCGTAAAGTAAGTCGAAATGCAATCGATTTTCAATGCCACGATATATATAATTCGTAATCTTAAGAAAAGGCACTGAAATTTCAGAAATTGAAATATTTGAGCCATAGGAAAATTGATTTGAAATTTATAATTTTAAATTAAATAATTTTGAAATAATTTTATAATTGATTTTTAATCTGTAAATTGAAATTCTGGACAAGGGAACGTTTTATTTAGTTTAGCAAGACATACGTACCAATTCTATCGGCCTCTTCGCATCGGTTATTCGAAAACATCTAAACAGACATTGATTTAATTCACAACGACTTCTTATACATATAATTATACACCGAAAATTTAATTACAGGTGTTACCAAACAACACGTTCAGGTAGCAAGTAATTAGTAATTTTTTAATTTAAATAATTAACTATCGAAATTTGATCACGCATAACACTAAAAACACACCTATGTTCTGCGCTTATATAAAACAAAATACCAGAATAATTTCCTACAGTATTTGTTAAAATGGTGCGGCAGCTCGATCCAGTAGTGATAAAATCAAATCCATTCAAAATTCAAATTTCCCTCTATAAATTATTCGGCCTGTGGCAATTTGATGATGAACCGTTTTATGGTTCCCCATATTACAAAGCTTACGGAATTATTCTACATACCTGTTTTACATTTTTGTATATATTGTTGATGGGACTCCAAGGAATGTTTATCACTGGATTGGACGAGCTGACCAAATTTTTATATATTATCTTAACCGAGATCTCATTTTTGTCGAAAATGACCAATTTTGTGAGGAAGCGTTATGCCATTCGACAATTAATTTTCAATCAGTTGCATGACGATATATGCGATGTGTTGCGAACCGATCGGCAGTATATTGCTCAAGAATTAAAATCGAATTGGTATATAAATGTAGGATATTTGGGTGTTTCATTGGCTGCCGCTGCTTGTGGATATTTAACACCAATTTTAGAAAAGGGTCGAAGTGTACCCTTTGCAACATACTACTATCTGCCCTTTGTATCGTATCCATTGGATTGGGAGCATAATCTAACGGGCTACACCTTACTATATGCATATCAATCTGCTATGACAATTCATTGCTGTTTGAATGTGACATGCGATTTAGTAATGAGCTCGTCAATGAATTGCGTTGCAATGCTGCATCATACTTTAGGCGATAGTATCGAACAACTGGGGAGTGATAATAGTTTGGAAACTAAACGAAAATTTCGGGGATATATAATACGACATGAGGAGTTGTTGGGGTAAGTTTATCGTGATAATCTTATTTCCCTCTAATCCCCACTAATATTTTTTCTAATGTGCACTTCAACTTTTAATGTATTACGTATCAAGTCTCATTTATGATTACCCATGATCGTTCAACTATTTATCGACATAGGGGATTCTAGATTCACTTAGATTTCTATACACAAAAATGGTATTGATTTGCCCAGCAAGACTACTCAAAGGTTCCAAATCGTTCAAATCAAATTAACTGACGGTTGGGAACGATTTTATGTAAATTTGAAACGATTGTGAAAATTTAATCAAATCTTTGCAAATCATCTCAAATGTAATCAAATCGTCTCAAATTGTACTCAAATCGTTCCAAAGTTTTGATGTTTATTTGGTTGTAGTTGTTTATTAATTGTTGTTTTAATAATGTAAAATCAATAATCTCATCCGTTCGAAACTGATTGTTGTGATTTTTACAAATTTTCCATCTATGAGTCAAAAATTCAAATGTAAAATCGATTCAAATCTACAAAAATCATTCCAAATCGTCTCAAATTGAAATTAAATCGTTTAAAATTACCTCAATTTTATCGTTTAAAATTACCTCAAATCGTTCCAAATCGTCTTAAATTGTAATAAAACCGTTTAAAATAATCTCAAATTGTCTCAAATCTACATAAAATCGTTCCAAATCGTTTCAGAATTGTAATCAAATCTTTCCAAATAATACAAAATCGTCTCACATCTGCTAAAATCGTTTCAAATTATCTCAATTTGAGACGATCTGAAAAGATTTTATATAGATTTGAAACGATTTGAGATTATTTGGAACTATTTAAATTCAAATTAAAACGATTTGGAAAGATTTGACTACAATTTGAGGCTAACTAATTTGATTTTTCCATTGCCCAAATCTACATAAAATCATTACAAATCATCTCAAATCTACATAAAAATGTCTCAAATTATAATCAAACCGTTTCAAATCCAAGTTTAATTTACATAAAATCATCTTAAATTGTCTCAAATTGTTATCAAATCGTTCCAAATAATCTCAAATCCACATAAAATCCACTCAAACTTACGAAAAATCGTTCCAAATTGTAATTAAACTGTTTAAAATCACCTAAAATATACATAAAAACGTTCCAAACAGTTCCAAATCATATTAAATCATCTTCAATTGTAATCAAATCGTACAATTTAATAGCAAATCGATCCAAATTACCTTAAACCGTTTCAAAACTACATAAAATCTCTCAAAATCGCCTCAAATAGTAAGTCGTTCCAAATCGTCTAAAATCTACATAAAATCGTTTCAAATATTCCCAAATCGTTTAATTTAGATAAAATCGTCTCAAATTGTAATCAAATATTTCCTAATTATAATCAAATCGTTCTAAAATTCAAATCGTCTCAAATCTACATAAAAACGTCCCAAATTATTCCAAATCACCTCAAACCGTTTAATTTACATAAAATCGACTTAAATTGTAATCAAATCGATCCAAATTATAATCAAATCGTTCCAAATTTCAAATCGTCTCAAACCTACATACAATCGGTCCAAACCATCTCAAATCGTTTCAAATTTTCTTATAACTAACTCGTTTCAAATTATTTTCAATTATCTCAAATTGCAATCAAAACGTTTAAAAATGTCTCTAATTGTAATCAAATTGTTCCAAATAATCTCAAAGCGTCTTAAATCTATACATAAAATCGTTCCAAATCATCTCAAATTGTAATCAAATAGTTCCAAATAATCTCAATCGTCTCAAATCTGCATACAATGTTTGAAACCACCTCAAATCTACATAAAATCAAACCAAATCATTTCAAATCTTCATCAAATTGAGATTTGATGAAATTTTCTTAAATTGCAATGAAATCGTTTCAAATCGCCTCAAATTGTAATAAAACTGTTTCAAGTAATCTCAAACCGTCTCAAATCCACATAAAATCGTTTCAATTCATTTCAAACCTAGACAAAATGTTCGAAACCATCTCAAATCTATATAAAATCGAACCAAATCGTTCTAAAACGGTCAAACTGTAGTCAAATTGGTTCAAATTATAATCTTACCAAATTTCAAATCGTCTCAAATCTACATAAAATCGTTCCTAATTATCTCAAATCTTCAGAAAATCGGTAAAAATCGTTCCAAATCAACTCAAATTTTAATTCATCTCAAATTGTCTCATATGTAAATCGTTCCAAATCATGTTAAATCATCCACAATTAAAATTAAATCCCCTCAAGTATGCATAAAATCGTCACAAATTAACGGAAAAACATTCCAAATCGTTTCAAATTATAATTAAACCATTTCAAATCATCATAAAAAACGTTCTAACCGTGTGATGATTTTATGTAGAATTGAGCCGAGTTGAAATGAATGTTCGGCAAAGTTGCTCGTCGTGGCTTGCGCAACAACTTTGCTGAAGAAAGCAAAACAAAAATTTTAATGATTCAAGAGCTATCAACGTGAAAATGAGTGTATATTTTGACAAATTTTTGACTCAGAGCCAAAACATGTTGAAAGCGATATCTCAAAAATAGGGACTAACTTTCAAATGAGACTAGCACCATTGAATTGAGCATACTTAAATTAGGTTTACTCCTTGGTTGCCCAGCTGTATCGCTTTGTGTCACTTTGTATTGTGTGGTCGTGGGGGGAAGATTTTCCATGGTGGTTCGTAGCTACTAACTCTGTAAGTTGCAGGTAGAAGAGAAAGAGGATTTTCTATAGCGAAATAACGTAGTAGTTTAATGGTTTGTTCATAAATCATTTGGACTGTTTAATGGTTTGTCCAGCCTTTCGACTACCGAGATTACCAAAAAAATCAAGGGAATCATACGTCCTAGTGAATCTAACATAAAGATTCACTATGTAACTAACGCTGAACCTAATGGTGTTCCAGTTACTGTTGATTCTTCCTTGGATTTGAAGGTTTTCACCGAAAACACCAAGTTGGAAGGCGTGGGTCTAAAAGCCACTGAACCAGAACCTGTTAAGATATTACCTAAAGTGATTATCTTTGATGTAAGCTCTAAGCTTGATGGTGACATGGTAAAAAACAGCCTAATAAACCAAAACTGCCTGGATTAAAAAGATGTTAAAGTTCGGTATAGAACCGGTGCGAGAAATAAAGAGACCGCTCACTGAGTGGTAGAAGTCGAACCAGCAAACCAAAAACCTGTTGCTAAAGTGTGGAAGACTGCACGTGGACTGGGTACGATGCCGTGTGAGAGAGTTTGTGGCTCCAACTAGCCAGCTAGGCAGCTTTAGGTGCCAGCGATATGGTCACATTGCAAAGAATTGTAGGGCGCGCACAGAGACCTACTCTCACTGTGAACATCATGGCATGGCTATAAGGGCAGTCATAACAAAGACAAACCAGCCAGTTGCGCAAGCTGCAAGGAATTGCAAAACCTCATGACCACCAAGTAGGTCGCGTTTCATGTAACGCATACAAAAGTGCTGTGCAACGTCTGAAATTAAGAACTAAACATGATGATTAGTCAAAATCAAAGACATTGTAACAGCAATCTACATACATCAACAGGGCGCTAAAATAGTTGAATCAGAGATATGTGAACGCATCTTCACTCACGACATAGATATATATATAGATGCAAGAATCACACTCGGTCAATGGTCAAATCAGTGGCATGCCTTCTACAGCCAGAGTAGTAACAGGTTGCTCTGAGAATCCCAAAACTGCAATTAGTATTCACAATGCTGGCATGAGCATGATGAAGCTAAGTCAGTTCTGTGATAGCCAGTGCACATGTGTTGAAATATCATCGGAAGTTGGCTCACTCTACCTATTTTCAATATATGTCCAATACAGTGAACCGATCGAGTACCATCTGTGCAAAATCGAAACGATCCTAGGCTCTATATCGGGTCAACAGAAAAAGGTAATGATCCTTGGAGACTTCAATGCATGATGTAAAATGTGGCATGACCATTTAACCGACGAAAACGGAAGAAAAGTAGAGGACTTCGTGTGTAGGAGTGACCTCCTCATAATGAACTTGCAGGGACACCCAACGACGTTCTCGTCCAATGGGAACTCCAATATCGACCTAACCATGGTCAATGGAGCCTTGCTGGGCTTGATAGTTGGGTGGTGTGTAAGATAAAGTTGGACATCTAGTGACCATAGAGTCATCACGTTTGATTTATCAAACTCACCACAGAGCAGTCCGCTTGCAAGTAGCAAAACTCCGAGATTTGCCATTAAGATAGCCGATTGGGGTCTATTTGCTAGACACTTGGTTGGCTCTTGGGACAGTGTAAGCAAGCACTTCCGGAAATAGATTCAGCACAGTTAGCCAGTGTCTGCAACAACTCAATTCCCAAGAAGAGAGTTGCAAAGAAACGGAACAGTTCGTGGAGCTCTAATCTAAGGAAACTTAGATGTTCTATGCACAAGCTTAGAAGAGCATATCAGGCGGAAAGGAACCAAATAGCAAAAGAATTAAACTTGTCTCGCTTTAGAGTAGCAAGAAATAAATATTTCCATGAAGTATTTATTGCAAAACAAAATAGTTTCCAACGGTACGTCACGGAACATGGTAATAAAGACCCATGGGGACTTGTATACAAATTTGCCGCTGGCAAAGCAAGACCTCCAGAAATTTTGAACACCCTCAGGAAGGCAAATGGAGCCGTCACTGGTACGTGGCATGGCACACGTTTGAAATTACTTAACTTACTTCTTCCTGATGAAACACCAGACGAAACTGGGCTTTAAGCAGAAATGCGCGAGATCACTACCAACAGTAGTTGAAACGATGCGGAATACCCCCCATTTACGTAGGAGGAGGTCACCAGTACCCTAACTTGCTTTAAGTGTAACAAATCCTCCGGACTTTACAACTTGAACGCTGAAAAAATTCAGCTGGCTAGGCCCATCCTGGCTAGCATAGTAAAATTATTAAACAGCTGCCTAAAATTTTGTTACTTCCCTAAGGTATGGAAAACGGGTGAAATGATTATAATCAGGAAACCTGGCGATAGAGATCCACTATGTTCGAAATCTTATAGACCCATAATGTTACTACCAGTTATGGGGAAACTCCTAGAAAGGTTGCTTGCCACTCGCATTACACCGCGAGTTGAATAGAGCAGACTGTTCTCGGACAAGCAATTCGGATTTCGACGTAGCATGTCTACTGAGGATGCGATAGTCCGCCTAACCAACACTGTCAAAACCCAAAGTTCTAAATATGTTATGGGTATATTCTTGGACATTTCCGGAGCATTTGATAATCTTACGTGGCCTAGTGACATTGCAAGTTTATCGGTCTATAATCTCCTTAGAAACACGATGAATGTTTTTAGGAGCTACTTCAGAGCTCGCAGTAATCAGAGACATGTATGGTTCTGTTTCAAAGCAAATTACAAAAGGATGTCCTCAGGGCTCTATTTTGGGTCCTCTACTCTGGAATATCATGGTTAACGCAAGCATGATCAACGACTTTGAGGAAGTTGCATTCGCGGATGCTAATGCACGGCAACTTGAGACTCGCACTTCAGCGCCAGGGTCAAATCGCAATAAACAATATGTTCCAGTGGTGTGAAGCAAATAAGATGTCACTATCAGCAGACAAAATAGTGATGCTGCAAATAAAGGGAAATTTGACTCTAGTCGACCACCAACAACATCACTAAACGGTAGAAACATGAATCTGGTCAAGTGCGTTAGATATCTAGGTATTGACCTTGATTAACGAATGGGCGTAGCATCCCACGTTCTTAGAGTCTGTAAAAACGATAAGAAGCTATTCCACTCTTTGGCGAGAGTGTCAAGGAAGGGATGGGGACTTAATCACAAAACACTGAAGTTAATATACAAAGGTGTGGCGGAGGCGCTTTCACGTATGTGGCGGCTGGTTGGTATGATAGGTTAAACTGTCACCATATCAGATCACTAGAAAGTGACCAGAGGAATATCCTGCTAGGAGTAACAAAAGCTTACCGAATGGTATCTAAAGATGCTGTAGTGGTTCTGGCCGGCGTACTCCCGGTTGATATTCTAATCAAAAAACCTGTGAACTTGTACCACCTAAGAAGACGTGGCCAAAATGACAGGATCAATATAACAATAAAAATGATATTGAAGCGATGGCGATTGACCTTTGGCAACGAAGGTAGAATGAATCAGCCAATGGAAGGCATACCTTTGGCTTCATTCCAGATATAAAAGAAAGACTAAAAATGAAATTACCACTGACGAGCTCGATGTGCCAAGTTATCTCTGGACATGGTAAGTTTAAAGCATACCTGCAGAGATTCAAGATAACAAACCAGTGTCAATGTCTATGCGGATCGGAAGTATACAAGACGTTAAACACCTACTTTTCGAATGTAACGAGGTGACGGTTATGTCACTAAAACACAAGTGGCTTGCTAGTAATATGAATATACAAGAATTACCACTGCCTATATTTCTAAGCAACGACATACTCCCGAAGTTTCAGCCATATTGTGCTGAACTGATCAACGTCTTAAAAGAACGGAACAGTGTACAATAGTAGACCGGTAAAACGGAATGTACATGTCTCCCCGTGACTAGGGACGGTAACGTTATAATTTTTGAATTATAACGGCTGAAATGTAAAAGCACTGGTATCGGTTAACAACGCTAATTGGTTAACATGAAAAAATGGTTAAGGGTACACCTAGGTATAAGAATTGACGAAAATTTTTCCGGAAATATTGACTACGATGAATACATTGCAATACTAAAATTAAAATCAAATAGCGAGAATGAATAATAATGGGTTATTGGAGTTAGTTCTACTTTTAATTGATTTAACAAATCGATAAATTTGCAATATATAATTAGAATTTATAATTCACATTTGACATGTTAATTACTCACTTTGATTTCATATATAAAAATCTGTTAACTTGCCAAGTTGTGCACAATTGAAGCGTATACGTTGAACCAAACGGCATGTTCAATTTTATAAAAACGATTTGGTGTATCACGGGACTGCTGCTACCCGAAAAATATACCAATAATAAAAAATTTGAATTTTGTTATAAGATTTATGCGACCGTGCTCCAAACAGTATTCCTGTATTTGTACGTACTTTTCATGGCCATTGCTGTTAAGGATATCAAGACAATCAATCAAATCACACAATTTCTATGGATTTTCATCACCGAACTGGGTAGCCTACTGAAGACTATCAACTTCTACGTACATAAAACAAAAATTTTGAAAATTTTAAAAATTAGTGAACACCTCATAAATGATGAACAAGTTTTTCGGCACAAAACGAATCTCGATATCCGATCAAAATACTTCAATGTGATACGTGTAACGAAAATTATATTCATAACGAGTTCAGGGATGGCTTTAATATTTTCGTTTATCCACCCAATATTGTCGGACGAATTTATTTTGCCATTTTTAGCTTGGTATCCGTTTAATTGGGAGGTCTCTATAGGATGGTACAGTTCGGTGATTTTGTATCAGTGTATCGGGATGATGATGCTTATGGTTTTAAATATTTCGAATGATTTATTTCTGTGCGTGAATTTATGTATTGTCAATATGAAACTTGAAATACTGGGACAAAATTTGAAGAGACTCGGATATAACGAAAGGAGTACAAGCGACACGAAGAAAGTTTTTAAAGAGTACATAATTGATCATCAAAGTATTTTAAGGTAACAATTGTAAATAATTTTGTAGTAAATGTTGTAATTTTCCTCAAACAAAAATTTACAGTCCCACAGTTTTGGACTGTGGAGAAAACCCGATCATTTATGTTCATAGGGAACAAGTTCTGATACCTATCGTTCCACATAATTTATTAATTCAGTTTTTAACGATTTTGAACAAAAAACTGTAGAAATGGAGCAATGACAGGAACACGTCATATTTTCAAAAATCCTTTACTACAATGGCAGGTCTGAACTTTGTTAATTCAGTTTACAAATTATTTTCTCTGTAGATTCGAAATTTTCGTTTTATTCATTTACAAAATCGTTGAATAATTTCATGTACAAGGTTCTAGGGGATCAGTCAAGCGAGCAATGCGTGTGGCGTCCATGTGTCATTGTTAATAAAATAACATACCAATTGCCTCCACTCTTGAAATGGCGATTGGCCTTCGAAATCTTATAGACTGCGAGGGGCTAGCTGTCAGCTTCTTGTTACATAGCATTAAATTTTTATCCAAGAGCAATCCAAATGTCAACTAACCAATTTCTGTGATAATCTTTTTTCTTTTCTTCCAGCTACACGAAATCAATAGAAAGCGTATTTTCAGTGGTAATCTTCATCCAGTTTTGCATGAGCGTTTTCGTATTATGCGTATCAGCATTTCAAATTTCTATCGTAAGTAAACATAAAAATATTGTTACGAATTCTACTCTATACAGAAATGGTGGTGCAGTTGGTAAGTTGTACCGAGTATTACAATCCCAATAGTCGTGGGTTCCAGTCCAGTGGGAGACCATGAGCGATTATTATTCTTAGCAGGCATCGATGTTACCGCATCAGTGTTCCTCCAACACAGATTTGGGAATTGGATTTTAGAACGGCATTCCATTTGAAGAGGGAATACTGGAACAATGAAAGAAATTGTTAAACGGCGGCGATAGTCATCATGGGAAACACTGGAATGAACAAGAACGTTAATTGTCAAGGCAGAGGAATTGTTGCAATACACAGTTGAATTAAGCGAGAGAAATTTGAAAGGCAGACACAGTTGTAATTTAACAGTGAATAGTGCACGTTAGAAGTAAAAAGGGAACATTAAAAGTGAAATAGAGAATAGCGGTAAATAGTGAAATAGTGAAATTCTTGAAGAAGTTATAAAAGGTGTTGGTGTAAATAAGTTTGTGATTTTAAACGTTGAGTGTTTTATTTGCAAAATTCATTACGAATCATTGATGAACATCCGAAATTCATAATATTTGGTGTCATTGGAAATACCAGCAAAGGTTAAAAAATTAAATAACTATACATATCAGCAATTGGAGGGATAAGCTCAGACACAGAGCAGAAACTGACGCACGTGGCAAGGGATGCGAAGAAATGTAGCGCAACGGCAGTTAGACGTTGAGCGAGACGAAGAGAAAAAATACTTGTCTCATTTAATAAGTATGAATTCGGAAAACAAAGTTTGAAGGACGTAAGCTGGTGAAAGAAAGAAAATGTTCTAAGAAAATCATTAAAATCATACAACTTGGGGCGGATTACATAAGTGTCGGAGTTATTGGCTTTTTGGCACAGTGTAAATGCACTATTACACTGGATACCGAATCTTTGAAATCTGTTGTTTGTCTTTTTCGAAGGAATGCGATAAACATTAGTTTATCGTAGCCATTAACTAATTAATGTATCTCGGACTGGATGTTATATGAAGATACCAGATGGTCGTGGATCTGGATAACCTACTGATACTAAATAAACACAAGTGAAGAAAATGCATTGCGAATTATAATCGAATACATGGTAGAGATATCACAGAAGTGCGAAAAAGTTATCTACGCCAAAAATAGACGATGACCTTGAGGATACCAAGATGGGAATTATGGACGCTGCGAATGTCAGAAATAATGGGTCGTTATGTGCGAGTACATTGGTGAAATTTCCGCAGAAAATACCGGTACGTTTTTTACCGTCAGCTCGTCAATAAATGTAATCAGGAAAGGATGTCTATTGATAAAGCTGAGGAGTCAGATATATTGCGAACTGCCAGTCCAAACAATGTCGTCGATCGCCAAATTATAAACAGAAGAAGATGATTCGCTCACTGGCAGCTATCTTCCAATAGGACAGCTAGATATCGCAGTGGAATCCGGCCAGCTCCAAGACGATTACCCTTTTCGATTGTCGAGAAAAAGGACGGCACATCAAGATTTTTTGTTGATTACCTGATATGAAATGAAGTAACAAGGAAGAACAGTTATCCATTAAAAAGCAAATACTGGCAAGTAGTAGTTCATCCTGATGATAAATAAACGGCATTTTCAGCAGGAAAACGGTATTTAACAATTTGTGATAATATCGTTTGGATTATGCAATGCGCCTGCTACATTTGATAGGTTAATGGACTAAGTTCTAAGAAAAACATGGTTAAATTAAAAAACATACCTGGTCTATTTGGATGACATCAGTGCACTAAGCTGCACATTTGAGGAACACGTTAACAATCTTAAACAAGTACTGCAAGCTAACCGGGCGGCCGTATTGAAGTTAAATGTACTGAAATGTAGCTTGTTCGGAGAAGAAGTTACCTATTCGAAGGAGTTAGTATCAATAATGGATTGAACATAACACCAAATAAAGTTTCTTAGGATTATGCTAGCCTATTACCAATGGCGTGTGCCAAACTTCACAGACATGCGGCTCTCAAATGCAGTTTGAGGAATCCGAGAGGCAAGTAGCTAGCTGGATCGAATGACGACAAGCCTACACTTTTAGGACTGAACACTGACTAGGTATGTTGCACAACAATGCATTTGGATTATCCAAAAGTCCCTCTACAGTTCAGGGTCAGCAATGTGTTATACAGAAACTAAAGAACTGTTCCACAGTTATTGCACTAGTCCAGTTTGAAGAAAAAATGGCTGGGACAAGGAACATTGAAGAAACCCAGGAGGCTGATGAGTCAATTGGGGCAGTAAGGAAATGGTTGATAGTAGGCAGAAGACCACGTTGGCCTAAAATTTCATTTCAAAGTGCATTGTTAAACGTTATTGAGCGCAGTGGTACTCGCTGAGGATAAATGACGGATTGCTTGTAAAAATCTGAGATCGGAATAATCCAATCAGATAGGTTAACCACACGATAGGAATAATAAAACGCTGGATAAAATAAGACACCGGTTTTATTGGGCCAATTGCCACAAGGACATTTCCTGAATCAAAGGACGGTAATCGATTCATATACTGACGTGTATTGGGTCTATTTTTTAATCCAACTCTAATAAGCAGATTTACCCTGGGTATTGTACACCGAACGAAGACTGTGCAGTGTAAAACGATTCGGTGTGTCTTACTTTGCACACTCTTCATACATTGGCATTCATTACAGAGTAAAATTTGAAGAACCGAGTATGCAACAAATAAAAACGCAGTGTGCAGAGCAAAATTACTCAGATTGAATAAAAAAGAGTATTTTTTACAGTGCACTGCCTGCTCGGGTTAAATTAAAAATGGACCCATCGACTACTTCAGCAGAAAAAGTAGTCGATGGGTCCATTTTCAGAAGAAGCTCAGACAGTAGCCGACACATTTGTGAACAATTGGATTTGCAGAGTCTGAGTACCACAAGAACTACACTCAAAGTGCAAAACTCTTAACATAAAGAAGACTCGTACCACACCATTGCATCACAGTCAAACGGAATGGTAGAGAGGTTTAACCGAATACTGAAAGAATATCGGAATGAAGTTAATGCCAATCAGGATAACTGGGATCGATGTATACCGCTGTTCATGTTAGAGTATCGCAGTGCATACACTGCACACGACAGAAAATTTACCTGCCATGGTGTTGTTTAGTAGCGAGCCTCGCCTACCATGTGATAATAAACATGAATACGTAGCCGATCTAAAGCATTATAGCGATTACATCGATGGTATCATATCAAATGTTCCTCCAATACTGATTGGGTGAGGAATAATGGAATAACAAAAACAATTTAAACGATGGCTATAGTCATCATGGGAAATAGTGGAATTAACAACGACGGGCGGAATATTAAGTAAAAATTTAGCGCGAACAAAGCATACTAAAAGTGATATTACCCAGCGATATGGGTAAGATATGTCGGTGATGATGAGGACACGGCTGAAGTGGTTATTACTATGCCAAGCAAAGTTAACCAAACAGCACAAACGTTCAAAAGACCCCATAAATAATGCTGGAGTAAACGAGAAATACGAAACTTACTGAACCTAACTGTAGAGAAATATCGAATTATACTAATAATATAAAGATAACAATTCTTGAGGTGGTTGCTAAACTAATCTAGTTGTTGGTAAACTGGGAGACTTTGGTTATTGTGGAAAAGACACCAAAGATGGCTGCACGGGATTCAGTTCCTAGTGCAAATTCAGGCAACGAACGAAGAGTAGCAACTAAAACAACAGAAAACAGTGATAAAAATTGGTGTACGGTTGGTAAAAACACAAGAAACATAGGAACAGGTAGCGTTGGCACAATAAAACAAAAACAAAACGGACAAGAAATAACGATTCCAGCCTATCAACGCAGAAGGTTACCAAGAAAATCAAGGTTCATACGTCCCAGTAAATCAAATACAATGATTTACTGTTGATTCTTCAACTAATTTAAAGGTATTTACAGTAACAGTACAGCAGCCACCGAACCAGTACCTAAAAAGAGTTTAATTCGGAGCTTGATAGTGAAAAAGCAAATCAAAATCCGAAAAGATTTTAAGGTTCTATATGGAACTGGTGCGAAAATAAAGAGACTGCTCACTGCGTGGTAGAAGTTGAACCGGCAGCTAGAAACACGATGATAAAGTGTGGAAGACTGCACATGGACTCGTTAAGATGACAAGTGATCATGTTTAATCACAAGACATTGAGCCTAGGTAACACTCACCTCAACACACAGAGCGCTAAAATAGTCGGATCAGAAATATGTGAGCGCATCTCCAACCACGACACAGATATTCTATGTATGCAAGATTCACACTCGGTCAATGGTCACATCAGCGGCATGCCTGCTAAAGCCAGTCTACCGACAGGCTGCTCAGAGAATCCCAAGACAATAATATACACATTAATATTCAACATGGTGAAGCTAAGTCAGTTTTGTGATAGTCATTGCATGTGTGCTGAAATTCAATCGGAAGTGCCGATCGAGTACCATATGTGTTATCATCTGTGCAGAATCGAAATGAATCGAATCAACACCAAAAGGTAGTGATCACTGAAGACTTCAATGCTATAAGTAAAATGTGGCATTATCGTCTAACTGATGAAAACGGGAGAAAATAAGAGGACTTCGTGAACTAAAGCATTGATATCAATGGCGCCTTGTTGGGCTCGATAGTTGGGTTGTGTGTGGAGAACGTTGGACGTCCTGAAGAAGCAAGAAGCAAATCTCCGAGATTTGCCGTTGAGATAGCTGACTGGGGTCTATTTGCTAGACACTTATTTGGCCCCTGGGACAGTGTAGAAGCACTAACAAAAATTGATTCGATTGATGAAATTGTTGCTCGTGTGGAACTGATCTCAACACGGTTAACCAATGTCAGCAATAACTTAATTCCAAAGAAAAGAGAAGTTAAGAAATGAAATAGTTCGTGGAACTACTAAGGTTGTCTAAGAATGGTGCGAAGCAAACAAAATATCACTATCTGTAGATAAAACAGTAATGCTGCAACTAAAAGACAAATTTGACTCTTTTCGACCTCCAATAATATTATTCAACGGTCGAATCTTGAAAATGATCAAAATTTTCAAATATCTAGGAGTCGACTTTGATGAACGTATAGGAGTTCTCACGTTCTAAAAGTGAAAATGCTAAGAAACTATTCCACTCCTTGACGTAAAAGCTAACGGAAGGATGAGGCCTGAATCACAAAACACTTGTACTAGTTCTATAAAGGAGTGCGGTTACATGATACATAATCTCTGGACATGATAAGTTCAAAGCCTACCTACAGAGATTCAATAAAAACGATCTATGTCAATGTTTGTGTGGATTTGAATAGAAGACGTTAAGCACATACTTTTCAACTATAACGAGGTGATCGTCGGGTCACTAAAATAAAGTGGCTGATTAATACGAATATAACGAATCATCACTACTACATGATAAAGTACTTCCAAAGCTCCGGTTGTAATTTACCAGTGAATAGTAGGAGTAAAAGTGAAATAGTGAACAGCGATAAATAGTTAATTTATTAGAGAAGTTATAGGTGTTGGTGTAAATAAAGTCCAATCCGTGGCTTATTTTGTAGAGACTGACTTAAGTCTACAATAAGTCTCCTGTCGAATAGACTTATTGGAATCTTGCTTGAATTATTTTTATGAGTTACCAGTTTGGCCGTAAGTCTCCCACAAAAGCCAAACAAGTCTACAATATGTCCAGTCGATAGGAGGATTATTGTAGATTTTCAAATAAGTGTAGTCTCCACAAAATAAGTCACGAATTGGACCGCAGCCTGAGTGTTTTATTTACAAAATCCATTATGAATCCGTATTGAACGCAATGTTACACGTATCTCCAACTAATGTAAATATTCGTTTGCTTTTTCCGCAGATGTCACCATCACAGAATCCAACAAACTTCATACTCTACATTTTCTATATATTGGCCATGGTTGCTCAATTTTATTTGCCATGCTTTTTTGGAAACGAAATCATCTTAAAAAGTTCCCAACTAACGAATAAAATTTACTTTTCAAATTGGATTAGACATTTACACGACAAATGTTATCGCCGGATGATCATCATTTTCATGGAGCGACTTAAAAAACCATCAAAAATTACGGCCGGACGATTGTTTTCGCTCAGCTTGCAAACATTTACATCGGTATGTCGCGTTATAAATTGCAAAATCGATTGGTGTACCCATGCTCATATTTTTGTTTAATTACAGATTATAAATTCGGCGTACTCATTTTATGCTCTGCTTCAAAATATGCAGAAAGGATAGGAAATTGATGGCACCAAAGAATTATTAAATATTTATATATAAGCATTCATTAGTTCTATACGGACTTCACATATTATAGGAAATAATGTAAAGCACACGTATAATTATGGTTCATAACCGTGTAATTATCTAGTTTCCACTTAATTAGCTTGGCGGGGATATTACGTTCCACTATTCAAATTCTGTATGGAGTGAGTATCTGCTGGAATTTTTATATAGAAATTTATTCGTTTGCACTTTTAAATTTGGTCAGCCTTTTGCGACGGAGATTAATTGCGTGGGAATACAATAATATTTCTAATATGGAAAAGTGCGATTTCAAAATTAATTGAATGAAAACCGCAGAACATAAGGTGATTTTCCCTTCATAGAAATGTTGTTTACGGAAAACAAGAGGTGGATTCAATTTTTTTAGTCGATATGAAAAAATGATTCGAAATTGAAAGAGACCATTTTAACGATATGTCCTTTGACTAAACTTTCTCTGATCCGAGAACGTTTCCTTGCATAATAGGTGTACAAAAATGTCCTTTTGGGTCAAATATTAAGAGCTTGTCAAAATAAGAGAAACAGGGGTGAGTTAAACAACACTGTTTGGTGTAGGACTCTTTGAGGACGAACCACAATCCTGGCACTGCCATAGTCAGAGTGAGTCAAGTAGTGTCAATACAAAGGAAGAAACCTTTCAAGTTAAGGTGGAAAAGGAGTCGGAAATTGGAAAGGCAAGTCATAAACACAAATTGATCTCGGTCTCAGAAAAATCAGGCTTCTTCTCTGATTGAATTTCTATCAACGGACTTAGTATGTACTGGTGGCAATGATTCTGTGAGTTCATCTTCAATCGGAAATAATCCTTACCAGCGTGAGTCTCAAGGAATCGTCCCAACTTCCACCTTGTGGCAGGTAACTGATCATCCTTTATTAATACTAAATCGTTTATGATCAAGTTTCGCTGTGTCTTGGATCATTTGGTTCGCTGCTGCAGTTGGTGAATGTATTAGGTGGACCAGCGCTTCCAGAAGTATTGCCTAATTTTTCAGTCATATCCTATCTTGTTTTAAGTCCCACGGTTTCGATATCTGCTTAAGAAAATCGGCGATTAAGAGCCCTGAGGTTATTCCTGCCTCCTAGATACCTCCAAAATTGGGAGAGTGAGTTGTGATGAAGTGCCAGTTGGTTCCACCAATGATTAACATATAGTTGTAATGTCGCTTGGTAATGTTGTTATGGCTGTGTGATAGTTAATTTTCAATACAGCGTTTGCTCCGGCAAAGTAAATTTGATTCTCGGAGTAAATATCGTTACACAATCCTCGTCTGGAAAGGTATCGTATATAGCTATATAACATTTATAGACCTTATACCCCTTCTATTGGTTGATCTGATTTGGATGGGGCCGGCATAGTCGATTCCTGTTTCGGCAAATGCTCTGCCTAGTTATACTCTCTCGTTATTATGTTGTGTTTGTCCAAGATTATAGGATTTCGGCTGGCAGGCGTAGATTTGAATTTTGTAGTCGACCATTTACCGGATTTAAAAATATGAGTCTAATTTTTCCGTCTAATTGCCTAAAGGATTTGGGGCAATGAATTTCGTCATAGAAATCTGGTTTCTGGATGATTTTGATAATTGTAGGTAGTTTCTGCATTTTGGACTTTTCTCTATTCGACGATACTCTTGGATTATGATCTGTAAGCGTTTTGTGGTAGATGAATTGCTTACAATAACCGACGATGCGTTTTACTTTGTTAAAACTTGAATATCACTCGGATAATTGAAAAAAGGGTTGATTTTATTTACGCCAATCAAATTGACTGCTGATTTTTCTTCTAATTCCTCCGGCTGTACCATGGAGAATGCTGTCTTGCATGAGTGCATCGGGATCCAGCACTAATGAAGAAAATCTGGACACTTCCACCATAAATCACTGTTAGCGAGAGCTAAAGGGTTATTCCACGTAACGCTAGCCTCTTGGCTCTTTCACAGATAAAAATGCTTCCTCTAGACTGTCACTTCCAGTTAACAGATCATCGACCTAAAGATCCGATGACAGGATTCTACCTACTATTGGATAAGCGCTATGCCATCTTGTGCTAGTTTTAGTGAGGCTCTTAGCTAGTGTGGCTGCTATGGTTCCATAAGTAACCGTATTAGAAATTTACAAACCAACAGAACACCGGCCTGGGGAATTTATCAGTGGAGCTCTTAGAATAGTGTCATTGTGATAACGATCGAATTTTTATTACAAAACCAAAAAGCAGATTTAAACCTATAATCGATCACGTGTTAATCAATGATTCATCATTGATGAGCCGAGAGATCGTCGATGTTTTACTATTTGTAGATTTTGAAAGAAAAAAATGTTGACACCATTACAAGATTAGCGATTTGGAAGGCGGAAAATTTCGAAGTACCGCAAACAATTATAGATTTAATGCGGGAGATTTACAGAGATACCGCACATGCAGAGTTAGATATAAAGATAAAGAAAGCACAAAATTTACCATCAATAGAGAAGTTGGGCAAGTGTGCTGACGTAAACCAATATCGATGGCGATCTAGACTACGCTGATAAAATCTGCCTGACTGCAACATCTCTTACTGACATAATATTGAAAATGGAGTTACCGTTCTGTAATGCAAACGGAAGTCAAACGGAAGGTGAATATGAGCAAAACCAAACCCAAGTTCTGCCTCTACTAACAATTACAATTGGAAATAATGATCTGCCATTCACGGCGTAGAAAGGTTCTGCTACCTAGGAAGAATAAATAAAGATGGCGGTAGTGAACTCGACATAACATCGTGTATAAGCCAGGTATGCGCTTTTCAAAGTAACTTAACTATGACACTTGCGAATAATATCACCAAACTTATCACCTTTAACTCGACTGTCACATATATTCTTCTAATTCGTAGAATTCTTCAAATTCTAAGTGTACATTTTAAAGACTTAGGCAAAATTGAAATAAATCGGATTATAGTCATGAATTAAAAATGGTAACAAAATTTAATCCCCAAGGATTGTGAAAAATCAGGAGACGTCCCAGAATTTCATTGATAGGATCAATAGAATTTTAGTCATCTTCAAAAGGAGTGCAGCTAAAAATCAAACGGATTGCAGAAGGCCGTCAATAATGGAAGATCATGTTGCCGGTAGCTCCAAGGATTCCACCCTGATTGTGGTTCAGAGTTTGTTGTCCTTGAAGCCTCAAATAACTTTGTTTTACCACGAAGTTGAAGTGTCTCGAAGCGTTGATTTTGAAACTTATTTGTTCATTTAACAACTTTTTTGTAAACTGTTTGATGGTTAATGACGGACATTTTAAACTTTGTTGAATCAGACACCAATAAATGATAGGACAGTCAGTTGACTATATGAGTATTTTATACGGTGGTGTCGATGGAAAGGTTAAATTTAGTTCACCACTTTTTTTAAAATTCACCACACCTATTTATTAAATAGAAAATCAAATTTCCAACTAAAATAAATACGTTTGGTGAATTTAAACAAGTGTGGTGATTTACATTTCTCCTCTCTGAAATGATCGACACCACAAGCGCGCGTCTAAGTCACCTATTTGAGTCAAATATATAAATTAAAAAATTTAGTGGTCTTATAGCCTTGCAGCGTATTAGAAAATATGGTATAACTGCCTAAATGAATAAACTAGCTGATGCCATCAATTCTTTTGAACTTTTCCACATTAACCGACCAACTTCAAAAGAAAAAAACTGAATTTTGTCAAAAGTATTTATACTATTCCAGGTTTGTGACAGTTACTATTCTCTTAGCTTTTCTGAAAAGCCTTTACGATTTTAACAGGCTTCTCTAGTGTTCTTTCGATCACCAAGAAGATGAAGATGTCCTCAAAACTTTACAAAAAGGAAACTCCTAATATCCCCCGAAGTCCACCAAGTAGCCACATTCATTTGAACATTTGCAAATCTACCGAGAGCGTTTTAAGCATGAAATACAGGCCAGACCATCTTGCCATAGACAGCCTTTCGTTAGCAGCTCCTTGAGCATTTTACTAAAATACTTCGCTTATATACAGTTTTCTCAATTCCAGTCTTTCTTGTAAAGCCTTTTTTAGTATTTTCTAGGTACATATCGCATCTTATACTTTATTCAAGTTGGCCTTTTACTACACATTCCTAACCAGGTGTCATTGTTATACTAGGTGTACAATTTAAAATATTTGGTTTGCGTGATGGTCCAACATAAATGCTATCGTCGAGGAAGATCAATCAACGCTCACAGCCCAATCGTGAGCCGGCACAGTTTAGTTAAATCACACCACTGCCCATGTACCTTACCGTATCCCGGTAACGCTATATAAATTAACTGAGTACATCACTGAATAAAATTAATTTCTTCATTTAAAATCTGTAGGAAACTATTAAATTTAATAATAGGTTTATTCATTATATTCCACTCCCAACCATCAATTATAGGGTTTCGGTTCCCTATAAAATGAAACAACCATCGTTCAAAAAAATTTAGTTGTTCATATAAACGGAAACAATTTAGTTTGTATAACGGGGCCGCACCATGTTCAATATAAAATGCAGCTTTAAAAACCCAGACCCATCCGAAGGAATAACTACAATTATAAAAGGTTTCAATTTTATTGGACTGTGGCCAAAGCGCAAACAATCCAGCTGGTTATATAAAGTGTATGGATTCATAATTTTTACCACGTTCATTGGCCTATTTGAAATGGCGCTCATAATAAATTTTTTTACCATTGATAATGTTGAGAAATCCACCGAAGTTTTAAGTACTTCGATTACCGAGCTCGCACTGTTAATGAAACTGATTATCATAATATATCAACGAGAAAATATCTTGAATTTGGTTAAGTTCATGAAAAGTGTTTTAAAAGTTGATAATCCGGATAATCTAAATGAGAGAGCGAACATTTTCCGTGGCATTAATCAGAGCAAGAAGTTGTATAAAATTTTATTTATCGCGTATTTTTCGTCGGCGATCTTAGCGGCAGCTGCTGCAGCGTTAACCAAAGATAGTACGCTGCCGCTTGCGTCATGGTATCCGATCGATTGGCGAAACAATAATCAAATGTATTGGATTAGTTGGGCTTACCAGTTGTCGTGTATTATGATTCATGTACCAATTTTGGCTGGCGTCGATGCAATGCCCTCATGCTTTATGTGTATATGTAGCGGATACTATGATGGGCTGAGCAGTAATTTAAATAGTTTTGGGACGTTTGGGGTCCAAACTAATCGCACGGAAGATATTTTATTGCGAAAATCGTTAGAAAAAACTATTAACTTGAAAAGGTGTTGTGCAAAATAATAAAATTTGGTTCGTAATGTAAAAGTTTAATTCTTTGTTCTCATTCCAGATCACTGTACAAAATAGAAAATGTTTTCTCATTGATACTTCTAGTCCAGTTTGGTGTAAGTGGTTTTGTTATTTGCATGATAACATTCCAGATATCGCTGATGTCAATCACGGAACAATTTCATACATATTTTTTTATGATCATCTATTTGATTTCAATGTCTGCGTCCATCTTTATGCCGTGCTATTTTGGCAATGAAATTTCACGGAAAAATGTATTAATTCTACGAAACTTGTACGATTCAAATTGGACGATACTGGATTTGAAAATCAAACGAAATATGATCATTTTCATGGAGGGGATCAAAAAGAACAATACCATTAAAGCTGGGAGGATATTTGATGCTAGTTTAACGACATTTTCATCGGTGAGTATTTGTAAAGAAAATATAATTTGAAGATCGTCTTCATGCTAAATTATTACCTTTCTTGCAGATCGCCAACTTTTCATTTTCTTTATATGCGTTACTACGAAATTTAAAAGAATAATTTCTAAGACTTCTACTCCCTAACGTATTTTAAATACACGTAATAAATAAATGTTGACTATATATAAAAGTTGCACAGGGCACACAAAATTCTGTTTTTAGCATTTTGCTACGGAGAGAATTAGCGCTTACAATATTATTTCTGTGTGGCAAGTATAACATATAAAGGTCAGTTTCGTCAATTTTTGAGTTGTCCAGGATGCCATTTTTATTGAAGGAATCGTTATTATAGTGGTGTACATCCTGGTGATCCGACAACTTTTCGGAAAGTTAACAGTTTTTTTGAGTAGTTGTATTTCACAATTCCTTTAATTATGTCGGCACGGTATAATTTGAATCAGTTTTGGATGATGGAAGTGTATCTGATCTTTTCCTGGAGTTGATGTGGTGTTAATATGAGCAGATCTATAGCCTGCTTTGGTGGACGTCTGTGATGGAAGCGAGCATCGTGTATTGAAAAGTTCATTGTTTTATCTTGCTCATCATAATGTTAAGGTCCAAATCAGTAGTCTCCATGCATGTAACATTATTTTGGTCAAAATATTGTTGAATGTATTATAAGATCGACATTTTTGTTATTATCCTTTTGTGAAGAGAATTTCCAGGGCCACGAACTGAAATGACTCGTATACCCATATCAGCCCGAAGAGTTCCAACAATTCTACCTCGCATTAAGTTGAGAGAAGGTAAACTATCTTATACGGAAAAAACAAGAACTCCAATTTCTATATTAACCAAGTTTTTACAAATTTAGCCGAAACTCTCCGCCGAAATCTGGATAATTTATATTTGACTGTAACAACGTTCCGGTTAATAATCTGTCGAAGACACTACACCCAAAATTTCGATAATGCGCATTTAAAATAATAACATAAATTAACCAGTCAAAAACGTCGATAAAGAAGACCTATAATATTAACCAGCAAAAATTTCAGCCGGAAATTAAAAATTTGTCACGCTTTCAAGATTTTAGCAGGTGTTCGTCGATCCCACTATAATTAATTGATGTAGCACGGATTTAGGCAAAATTCCTTAGTATAGTTTGAGGAATTTGAGGAGGTATAATTTCGAATTTTCTCATTTTTTTTAAATCAAACGGCCCTGAGAGGAAATGGAGACGTGAAAAAATCCATGCTACATAGAATAGTCATCGTGATAAATGATTAAATGGTAAATTTTTGAAACTGAAACCATGTCACGCCACTGTCACGCCACTGTCACGCCAACGAAACACCCCGCTTGGCACTACTCCAATGGAACACGAAGAGTCCCAAGTTGGGTGCCTTTGTTACGAAACACGGAGAGTCCCATTAACAGACACGGCATCACAGGTCTACGCGGTTATTTAGCACCGGCTAGAGCTCAGGGGCGTAGGCGTGGAGTTTGCAGACTTAAGGCCATGCTTGAATAAACCGCATTAAAAAAATGAAAATTGAAAAGAAAAGAAGCCGAAACTTAAAAAAATTAAAAAAACGACCGAAAATACTTAACTTAAATTAATTGAGCAAAAACTTGAGTAAAACAAAAAAATAATAATAATAACCGGGTGTGCCTACTCAGGAACGACCAGATCTCATCGAGTTATGAGTATGTTGTTTGCTGAAGAGACCTCCCGAATTGACCTCTGACGTCACCGCCAGAAGCCGACGCCCAGCCACAATGAAGCGGCGCTAGAGGGTAGGGACGTCTCTCAAACAGACAGGGTCTCTCCTCATCCGGAGGGACCTCTAGAGTATCTCCCACAATACACACTCCGACAGTTTGCCAGACTGCCAGAGTACCACGAGGAGACCGTGAGATTTTACGGATCCGATACTGGATCCATTACTCCCGCCTTGAGACGACTACAAAAGGAGTGGATGGCATAATGAACCCAGCCTGAAATAAATGGAACACCGACATGAAGAGAAAGCTGAACCCCCTCCCTCCGTTACTTGGCGCCCGATTAGTTTTCAATTATTTTCGTAAATTAAAAAAAAATTTAATACTAAATAATAATAATAAAAATTAATACTACAAAATTGGTACCTGAATGACCTCGGGTAGGTCACCCTGTAGGAGCCCATCGTTGCGGTCTTCCCAACGAAAACAACGCTGCCGCTGTGCCCGCTCGACACAGGTGCTAAACCGGATGATGGTCAATAATTTTAATGCCCCGATGGGCCACCAGTGAATGCTGCGGTGTTTTCACCGAAATCCAAAAATTTTGAATAGCCTCGGTTGGCCATGTGCGTTGCAGTGACGCTGTTAACCGTAAAATGTGACGGCGACCACACCGATATATCAATATAGGCATGCCACATGTCGGCGTTCACATTTACCATTATATGAATATTAGGCTCCGACTGGCGGCCTTTATAACTGGCTGGCGGTATTCCCGCCGACGTAAATGCGGATTTACCGTTATATGAATATTGGGTCGCGGCTGTTATTAAAATCAGTTGCCACCGCTTTTTGCGTTTTTCTGAGTTAACGACTGTTGGCTCCACCGAAACTTGTTGCATTGTCACTGTTACTACTTCCACATGAATTTCCTTGGTTGTGACAAATGAATATATCGCAGTGAAATTTTTAAATTTTGTATCCTCTGTCTTTACCTATTCTTACTTGTAACTGACTCCCATAGTCAACTACTGTGTGACTAAGCAGCCTTGATAGTGCACCCATGGAGAAAATTTCTTTTTTTTTTTTATCACTTGATTGCACTTTTGCCTGATTCTGAACCTGTCATCTTTAGTGGCTAAATGGACATTTACCAATCTCGATTTGCTTGATTGATTAACAACTTTTGTTGATTCGCACACAAGATCACACAAGATTGTGACTCATGAGTTCTTTTGATGTAATTCTCCGAATCGTCTGGATTGACATTTGATTTCATGTGATACCATTGATCTGGTATCATTAAATTTATTATTTTGGACACCGTTTGCAACGTCGAGGATTATCATAAAAAAAAACCTCATGAAACAAAAGACGAGCACGTGTTCACACTCTAAACGAAATAGACGACTTCAATCATATCAAAAACTACCTAGTTTCCAATGAGCTCTTGCTGTTATTATCTAACTTCCAAAAATAAATTTGAACTATCTACAGGCGCCTCCTGTTTGTGGAGAAGATCGCCTACTTTCCTGTCGAAGTGACTAGGAGAAAACTTAATGTTGGTAATAATTTGGTCTACGTAACTCCGAGGAATTTTCTATATGGATTAAGGCAAGGATCAACAACCGTTCCCTGCATCAAAAATGGGCTGTAAGGCATAAGAAAGAAGATGAAGTTCTTAGTTAAGAGATGCTCACAAATAAATGGAATAATTATAATATACATCCACAAACTCAGATAATCAAGGTAACGTTTTCCACCCTGGGCATACTTTACATGTCGATATATACTCGACTCGAAAACCATCTGGTTATAACCATAAAAAACTTACTAAGGATGCTTTTTGTAAGCAAAAATATCAAATGCATGACCATTGAAAATATTAAGCAGATGCATCATATAAGAGCAAGGTATATATAATAAAATGAAAAGGCTCAATCTCACCCTTTTAAACATAATGAGTTGTTTTAGGGCCAACGATGTGGACCGAACTGTATTGGATTCTTCTTCTTCTTCGCAGGTGCTACAACCGCTGAATGGATTTGGTCGTCTCAACAATGCTCTTCCACATAACTCAATCCACCACCAGTAGGCGCCAGACATGAGAACCAAGAATTTAAATCTCCTGTTCCACGCTGTCCACCTATCGAATATGGATCCACCCGCGAGATCATGTCTTCATTGGTGGCAACTTCAGGGCCTATGTTATGGTACGGTTGTGGGAACGTAGAACATGTCCCCCATCCATGCTATTTCGAAAGTCTCTGAGAGTTTGCCATCCATTAATACTTTTCAATGCGGAAGACACCTCATAATGTGTTCCTCTGGATGCTATCATACACCTGCTGGAAATCTATGAATAGAAGATGTACAGGCATGTCCTTTCCGCATTTTTCCTCACTGTAAATTGATAACTTGTCAACAACAACGTCAGCCCAGGACTTGTAGCCTGAGCAAAACTATTCCGCGATAGTAGACAGATTGGTACTCTTTTTTATCCTTCTGGATTTTCTCGTAGACTCGTATCAATGAAACCAGCTCAAGCATACCATAGAAGAGGTAATCACCGCCGTTGTTGAGGATTTCGTAAGATGGAGCGAGTGGTGGTGTCATTTCTACACTGATATCTGGCTAATGCAATAATATTGGTTGATCAATTAAGGCCTGCCAGTTTAAGAGTGAAGAGAAATAATTGCGCCACACTGTAATGACTGTATTTATGTCCATTTGTAATTCTCCAGATTCGTTGCGAATATCGTTGCGAAATGTGGTTTGTGCCATTTACGTTACTTCCATCTAGGACGACTATGTAGAAATTGTATGACTGTCTTGTTGGTTGAGAGGTTCCGTTTTCCTGCGAAATCCTTTCCATGAATTGAACCTATACAATTCTGATCCTTAGATTTTTCGTCGAAGCATTTGTTGTAGACGATTTTATTACGTTCCACTGTTCTTCGACAGATATACTAACTTCGAAATTGGCCTGGGTAACTAGATTTTCAATGAATCAGTACTCCAACGTGAGATTTATTGGAATCGGTTATTATACGTGGAGGATATACCGCATATTTTGCAACTATTAGAAAGTGGTCGGAATCGATGTAACTCCATCATTTGATTTCCACGTGCCTTTATGTTGGAAGTATGTGCAGGTTACTGCCACATTATAAGCAGAGCTAGTTCGGTGGTGTTTATCCCGTTATTATTTAATGCATTCCATGTTCCAAAATTTTAATCGTTCTATTTATTTCGACTCCGAGGTCATTGTTGTAAATCTGAGTTAATTACCCGAAGCTTTTGTTGAAATTTCGTAACATATAATTTTCCAGGATGGGTTGATAGCCAACGCAAACCCCCTGCAGGACCACAGCCCTGACACAGTTAAAGCTGATGTTGCATACAGACACGGCACAAAAGATGTATTCTGCGATAAGCCCTTTGTCTGGACATCAACTTGACCACCAACATCAATAAACATGGTACATTCGTTACAGATTAAATGATATGGTGCATCGGACGCAAATTTCTATATTATATTCGTTATAACTTGGTAACATCTGCTGATCAACCAAAGGAGAGTGAACTCGTCCAGTAACACTCTAAGGAATACGATTCAACCGTTCATTTATCGTGGCCAAAATAACTGAACAATGCATCATTGGTCTTGTTTTTATAAGACAAGTTCAAATAGCATTGGTTTGAATAATCAGGGACAATGACACCATCTTCCCAATGTTATCAGTTAGATGCCGCAGTTCGAACATTATGACAAAACACCGCTCAAGCAACAAGAAGTAGCGGCTTTCGTCCATTCACCAGATTTTTACTGTCCAAAAAAGAATGGGTCGACAATATGTAAGCAAAGAAGGATAGTTATCCGTTGCCTCAATGATGGCACTTTAAACACACTGTCAAGATCCAAAATCTCCAATCTTAAGAGGAATCTACAACCGTATCAAGTTTTAATAATGCCATTTGGATTGCACCACTCGTGAGTTAACATATACCCAGGCCGTACAATGAGATTCACCACCTTAACTAAACAAGCTATTATGCAAATAATACGCAACCCAGACTTACAAAATATTCTATACAGCCTACAACACTGCAGAGATGTTGCCGAACTTGCGTGCTCTACAGACTTAATGCTTGGTAAATGTTCCGCACAACAAGGACTATAAAGTGCACAAATTTAAAACAGCTATCAACCTTTACTTGGAGGATCGCGCATTTGGTGCAGGAGATCTGATGGTTATAAGGAGCTAGGACAGTCCAAAAGACCGCTCTGCACCCAATTAAAACTAAACGTAAACAAAAATCCAACAAACAACCCGGGCCACTGGATGTTTCTACTATCGAAGATTTGTGTCGAACTTCTTCAATATTGCACGAAGTTTACCGAAAAAAGTTCACCATTTGAATTGAGTGTAAACCATCAAAAGGAATTTGGGAGAGATGTAAGTAAGATGGATTTTCATATTGGACACAGATGAAGCATCCTAGAGATAGGTGCTGTGTTATCACAGAAGTATGGACTGCTGCGTAACCCGTAGAGAATTTTAGGGTATGGTTCGCTCAGAAATAAACAGTTAAAGAACTCGCGACAGGTTTCTTGGTGGATCGGCGCCATCTGGTGAACTTAGCCAACGAATGTGTGAACAATTGGATGTGATTCAATAAAGCAAAATGAATGAAGTGTACGTCGATAGGTCAATGAGGCTAAAACCACGCTAAAATCTTAGGAAAGTAGACTAGACTGTTCTGGACGAACATTATGAAGAAAATAATGTGACGAATATCACTATATGCACTTCCACCAAGATACGACACTCCAATTCAGTGGATTAATCGTTACGCATTATCGCAATTCTATTAATGTCCGGATACGGGTTAAATTATTTTGTGGGTCTGTCTGTATAGAATTGTCACTTGGTGCGTTTGGATGGTTTTAACAAGGTTTCTACACTTTAAGAGGCGTTTTTCTCCTTTGATACATGCACGTCGAGCTTGAACTAGCTGTACCCGGGTCCGACAAGGTATGATCAGGTACATCCAACCGTATGGTATTGATGAAGGTCGTTCTCCAGTTTATTTATCATGATATTATTTGATAATGTTCAAAAAATTACTTATCTCTTAAGTTGGTGTCGGTGCATCCTCAAGGTGTAGGTTCACGTCGCCCCGTATGAATAGAAATAATAGAATTATTTTATAAAATCAAATAATTCAATTTGTTTATTTTAAATGAATTTGGTTATTTATGATTTTACACTAATCACAATTTAGTACATTTGTACCGCACCACCAGAATGCATGCTACTTTGGCAATTGCTTGCGTGTTCTTCATCCCAATGCTTTTGTTGACATTCAACCGAACAATAACACACAGAACAACATAAATATTTACCAGTTTTACCACAAACATAACACCAAACATCTTTCTTCACCTGGTTAATTGCAGTTTTAAAGTCGAGATTCAAATTTTCCACTTGTTGCTCTAGATCCCGCAGAGTTTTCTTTCTAACTTCGGACCCCATTGGTACCGTATATAATATTGTTTTGAAATTGTCGAGAGTTCTTTTAACACTTTTGTCAATATTAACTGATTTGTTACGATTCGGCCTATTCGAATTTTTTGGGTAAGCAACTAAACTTGGCAACGATCTAGATGTTCTTTTTGTTGGTCGATTCGACGACCTAATACTACTGTTTAGGATTTCTTTGGTAGTTTTGTGTCTAATGCGGAGACTGGTTTTAGAAATATTCGATTGCAAATTATTTTTTAATTTCGACGCGGGACTAGTAATACCATTAACTGCAGTACTAGAGTCTGACATTGTGCTTGCTTTATAATCCGAACTTTCTACAACATTTGATTGCACATTATTGTTCTGCGCTATATTAAGATAGTCTTCATTGAAATTATTTAATCGCCGTTGTTGGTAAACCTCAAGTTCCTCCATTGCTTTGACAAACCCGGTCGATTTTTTGGTAATTTTCAGTTCCTCTAAACTTGTATCAATTGGCTTAATACAATTCGCACTTACTATTGCACGCGTGTGTTTCGGACCGAAAAATCTTACATCATAATCATCATTCGAAACTTTAAGCACTTTAGCGGGCCAATAATTGAAACCAATTTGTTTAGCAAATACTACCTCGTGTCGTATTGTACACGGTTCGGTAAACCAAAATGCAGATTCATTTTGCAATTGGTTTGAGTGTCTGTAGCAATCATGACAGGCTCGTATTTCTGATATGTGGTAAGCACATTCAAGTTTCGTCTGTTGCGATACATGACATTCCTTAGACTTTGTGCCAAATATAATAGCAACACAGTGATGAAAATCTAATATATCACCATAAAATTCATCCAGCGTTTTATACGAGTTTGACGACAACTTCAATTTAATCGATTCCAACGAAACAGGGAATTTTAAAAAATATAATTTAAATACTTCTTGGAAATCTCTCGCAATTAGTTTAAATAAAGGTGATGCGGCAAAATTTATCTGTAAAATATCGATGGGTTAATATTGGATAAAAATTAATGTTAAATATCAAAACTTACCCATGGCTTAATACGTCCATACAGAAATCCCAACAAATTATTTAATTCGGATATACTAACATTGGGTGATTGGTTTTTGTCAGAGTTGTTCATTAATTTACAATGTTGACAAACAATTTCATCGGAATGACTTAAATCCAACTCGGCTGAATCGTCTAAAGGAATGTCGTCCGGATCCGGTGTACTATGCCTAATTACAACTGTTTTAATATCTCGAGCTTTTTGCTTTGTAGGTTGTCTGATCACAGAAACAAATTGGCAGTCTTCCTGAATGAATGATTTAAATTCTTCTGAATCGATTTCTTCAGATTTCATTCGCTCCCTCTTTAACACTACAAACGGTAGCCAATCATTGGCTACGTCAGTGTCATCGACACATAAAATCGAGCTATTTGGACTGTCTACCACATCGGAATTTGTACTCGCGGACCTAACTACAGGCGCTGCTTGGTGTTTTCGGGTAGTTCGGTTTTCCTGTACACCTTGCTCCTCGTCGTCTTGACTGGCGCACAATCTATGAACCGCACGTAAACATTTTGCACATTTGATCACATTTTCGCCAGAATGGCATAAATAACAATACCAGTCGTATTCCATTTCTAGGCGCCGTCTATCTTTCACGTTCATCTTGGGAATTTGAAAGATCATTCTAGCTACAGTAGAAGCTTTATTGCTATTAACAATTAGTTCCTCGTGAAGCGCCATTAGCAATTCACTCTCCAAGTTTTCTGCAGTAATAGTAAGTTCCTTTGATAGTAATGATAATAGATTTTTGAAATTTGTTGGTTTTTTATCATTATTTAGCCTTCTAATCAGCATCCAGACTCGTCTAATTAATTCAGATTGAGATTTTCTATCGGTCATTTGAACAAATTATTTATTTTCAAATTTCAATAAAACAATAGAAAATATATAATAACAATCTTAAACTTAATAAAAGAAATATAATTTTAAAATAATGTATAAGCGATCAAATTATAAATATATTCTCTTCAAAAACACAACGCAATATACACAGCACACGCACAGCACATAGATTTGACAGCACACGGGAATTGTTTATGCTAATAAATTTAGAGCGAAAACAAAAGCCTTTTCACTACATCGAATGACCAAGAGACCGTTTTCGATAAAGTCAATTAAATGACGTTATCCCCAAAGAGACAGGTAGTGCGCACAGCCGAACGATTCTCGTTCTCGTTTGACCGCCACAGTTAAAAATTGCTAACTGAGTTCAAAGAAATTATTCGGTCTTAAATGATGGGGCGAAGCGACGGTTATATACATATAATAGATCCAGCATAGCGATTCTGTGCAAATGTAGTATGAAAAATTTCTGCTCAAATTTAAAATTTAATTTTTATAAGCTTTTTAGCACTCTTAGAAGTTCGATACATTTTTGTTTTAGTTAGAATATCTTTTTAAATTGTTAACTGAAGGGGTAAAATAATAGGCTCAAATTAAAGTTAGATTATTTTGGCTGAACTTCACTGAATCGCTATACAGGTGAAACAAGATATTATTAACTGAAGCATGAACTATAGATAGAATAAAAATAATAAAAAAAATAACCTAAGAAACGAAGATAAAAATTTATTATTCCAATTTGACGTTATAAATGACTTGAAATATTAAGTTCATTCATATATTTTTTTAGTATATTTCCTAAAATTATGAATGAAACTACAATAGTTTAATTATTAATTTTTTTTTTAGGTTAGGTTTAGAAAAATACAATTCTGCAGTGTATTGAAAATTATTTTTGATATTATATTCATATTAGTATATGTATACATGAATATTTTATAAAGATAAAAGATAAAATACATGAATAATTCAAAATTCCCTTATATAAAATATAAACATATGTATTAAATTTGTTTGGGGTTTGTTGTTGTAGTTATTAAGTTTCTTATTCCTGGGCGAAAATATTCGCTCGTTTATTATTTTAACACTAAATTCGTTCGAACTGTCAGATCAAAAAGATTTGATCGGATTCAGCTGTCAGATCAACATTTTTGACATTACAAATTTTTTTCACACAAAAATCTTGATCTAACAAATTGCCTAGATCAATTTTAAAAAATCTTGATATTTTGTCAGATTTTTACGCATACATATATACAAAAGTAAACGTCAAAACATAACATCAAAACAAAGACCCCGCGCCATTTGTACAATTCAGTTTTAAATTTATTATTGCTTTTAATAAATTTATTAAAATTGTAAGGAGAATTTGTAATTTTGTGCGACGTATTTTCAAAATATCTTGTGTGTTTTTGCTTTTAATAGATTTATTAATATTTTAAGGATAATTTGTAATTTTGTTTGTGCGACGTATTTTCGAAATATCTTGTGTACTAAAATGTGTTTATGTGCGAAATTATATAATTCGTTATGCTTTTAATTGAAAACTATTAATATTGAGTTGTAAATAAATTATTAAAATTGAGAAATGGAAGACACTATATTGAACATTTTAATTCTTTGCTTTATAATTTTTTATTATACCGATGCTAACAAGCTGAAATGATAAACCCGCCATTTATAATAAACAATTTTTTGTCTTTCTTTTCACAAATATTACTACAAAAGTCGATCAAATTTCTTTCATATTCGTTTACATAAAATCCGGTCAAATTGTTGTTGTAAAAGCAAACGAATTTGGTATAAATTACAGCAAAAATGAAAAAATATTAAACGCAATTTCTGTTATTCTTTTTATATTCATTATTCCGAGTATAGTCGAATACATGTAAATTCTCTCTTTCGCTCTCTTACGTTATTTTTGTTATTCTTTTTATTCCATAGCTCCCAATTAATTAAGTCATTTTTAATAGAATTTTAATTTTACCTTTTTCATAGAATATAACTTACAGTACTACAATTTATATTAAAATATCAAGGATGGTTGAACCTGAAACTCTAATTATAAAACTAAATTACGTAAATCTCCCTAGACAAGGGTCTGTAATGGGACATTAAACTCACGAACTAGAATTTCATCTTATTAACCTTATCATTGATAATAATTGAGTTTTGAAAAACAAAACAATTATTATATAATAAGTAAAAATCTTTATAAATTATGGCTGTGTCTCATCACGATTGAATTCAATTACTAATAGATCACAAAAACACTTTTACCATAAATTCAATAAGTGTAACTTTGATATAAACTTTATTTAAATAATAAATAAATGTCAAATCCGATTCGTATCACTGGATTGTGAATATACTGTTATAGAATTTGTTGGTTGCAACACCAATTCTCGTAATTTACAACAATTCCGGAATATTCCCGAACATTGGGAAACTCTCTGACTTTCCTAATAATTACAGAATACTTACCACTAATGGAATATTACCGAATATACCAGAAATATTCCCAAACAAATTTTCCCACTATTATCGGCCAACACTAAAACACTACCACATTTGCAGCAACCAATCTGAATTCCACTAAGTTGCCATAAAACACTAATCTCACAAAAAAATGTTATATGAATAGGCGAAATCGTAACAATATTTATGTCAAAGAACTTTATATTTCTTTCCTTTTCTCGAAATGGGTAGGAAAAAGAAATAGTTATTGATTTTTGTTAACATGTTAACTAAATGACTAGTTCGTGACAAATCACATTATTTTCTCAAATGACTTGTTCAATCATTTCGTGTTATTTATTATTATCATTTCGTGTTTACTCTTTATCGTAACGCTATCGATATTTCTTCCGTTCACACGGAATTTCATGTAAATTGTATATTTGAGAATACACAAGAAATTCCATTGCATATTCAATCTATGAAGTTAACTATTGGTACTGCTGGATTCGTTTGCCGAATATGTTAATAATAAAGAATATATCCAATCAAAATATATCTCAATTGAATAACATTTTCTTATAGAATAACAGAAAAATGTTTTTTTAATATGAAACTGATGTGAAACAAAATGGTTGAATGCATTACTAAGTTTCCAAAATTATTTCAACACTTCCTCACTTTTAAATCTTGTGTTTTAATAAAATATACATCGGGTTTTTGAATTTTGAACATTTTAAATGTTGGTAACGGCTTGGTCAACATGCCTGCAATGATTTCGTCTGTAAGACAATAAAGTCACTCTATGATACCTTAGAGGATATTGTCCTTCACCGAACACGTTTTTGTCAATATGTTTGGAACCGTAGAAAATGTTTTTTTGCAAACTTTAGACAACTTGGTTGTCTTCTAGCGCAATAGTGGGACCATTCTTCTCAACATCACAGTCATTAACTATTAGTCAACCATTTTGTTTCGTTAACACTAATGTGAGTGACTAGGTACCCAGGTACGTTTTGCACTTTTAGAAGTTTTTTTGTGTGTTTTAGCTCATGCAAGGTTATTTTTAATTTATGTAATTTTAGCTGAATCCGTTATATATTTCATAATTGCAAAAAAAAAAAAATAGTTGCTGTACAAAAGGCATGTAGGTACCTTATTCACTCAAATTAACATATTTTATCTTCACTCACATAAGGGTTAACTGCGTTACATAAAGAAGAACAAATGTTTAGAACACAAAACCACCGTTTGACTTTCGCGTTGCTGCCCATTTCGCAAAATTTGCATCGAAGAACTCAATCAGCTCACTTTCATTATCAGTGATGACCAAATTTAAATTTAAACGAATTGATCCTTTCAAACGCTTCAGTTTTACAAACAATTGCCGAACTGAATCCAAATCCAATTGAGGTATCAGTAAATTCTATTTGTATTCCTCAACCCTGTTGTGTGCAGCTTGAGGATCTTTTGTTTTTTGTTTGCATTTTCCTTTCAACTTTAATTTTCTCTTTTTATAACGCTTCATGTAGGCAGCGAATGTCTTGATTTTTTCTCTGTGAATACAGTTATAAATTTGAAGGTTACAACAACAATTTTAACTGCTCGGTTATTATACAGAACTATACAGAAGAACGATATTACAAGAAAACTATACAACTTTTATGATGCATTTTTTTGGTTATACATAGATTACTATTAAGTCTAAATAATTTAATTTAAAAAAATTAATTTTACGATCGGGTTCGTTTAAATTATTTAATTTAAACAAACTCGATCGTTTTTCAGAAAAACGCAGCTAACAGTAGTCTAGAACAGAACAGTCTAGAATAAATCTAGGCGAACTTGAATATTAAATCAGTGTAAAAAGACGAGTGCAACGAACACAATGGGTCAGTTTCAGTGAGTCATTTGAGAGATTTATAAGATTAAAAGCGAATGTGAGTAGCAGGAAAATAATAAATGAAAATAGTGATGTAATTAAAAAGTGTAAATGGTGTAAATAGCAATTTAATAAATAATTATACCCCATTTACAAGCGACCAATATTTTTCTTCTGCAAAATGAAAGAGATATAACATTGACTTTTTGCACCTGAGAGACAAGAGAAGAAATATATCCCAACAAAATTTTGCAGGTCTTTTTGAGCCACTACACTTAGACGGTGACCACTATAAAATGTTGAAAATGTTGCCATAAAATATATTCGATTCGAGTATGTTTATGTAAATATTTTTAAAATTAACAAAAAATAATAATTTTATATTTATAAATGTTAAGGATTCGTAATAAAAACAGACCCCATAGATAAAAATCTAAATTTCGCATTTGAATTAGTTAAAAATAAATTAATAATTTTCCTGTAAAAAAATTATGACATTACGATATATGTTTATTTCCTTCTCTCATTTTAAATATTTTTATATAGCCTTCTTATTTATCTACAAAAATTTGTAGAAGAAAACAAATGTAGAAAATTATGGAGCATTATGGGGCATTTACATGCGATCAACATTTTTCTTCTACAAAATGAAAGAGATATAACATGGACTTTTTGCACATGACAGACAAGAAAAGAAATATATCCCAACAAAATTTTGTAGAAGATTTTTTGAGCCACTACACTACAAAAACCACTATAAAAATGAAAATGTTGCCATAAAATAAATTCGATCCGAGTATTTTTATGGCAACATTTTAAAAATTAACAAAAAAAATTATTTTTTATTTAAAAAAGATTAAGGAATCATAATAAAAACAGACGCCATAGATAAAAATGTAAATTTCTCATTTGAACTAATTAAAAACAAATTAATAATTTTCCTATAAAAAAATTATGGCATTACTATATATATGTTTATTTCTTTCTCGCATATTGAATATTTTTATATAGCGGATTCTTCTTATTTACCTGCAAAAATTTGCAGAAGAAAACAATTTTGTACATGTAAATGCCTCATTATTGGTGCAATATATTCCAGTAGTGGCGTAAATAGTCAGTAAATTTTTGGAAATTATTCAGAGATTATTTCCGAGTTAGGAGAATTGTTGTTGTAACCGTCAAATTCTACACGATATTCTCCATCCGATGACACGAACTGGATTTAACAGAGCAAATTTGTAACAATAATTTACAATCGTATTGTCGGTCAAAACTGCTTATTGGTCAATACAATTCGAAAAGCCTTTTTTGTTTGTTGCATGGGCACATGACAGAATTACCAGAGAAAAACGCGAATTCATCTAAATCCGAATCAGTCAAATTTTTAAAATTCGTAAACAAAACAAACCGAATATTGAATAATTATTAATATGTCATCTTTAAACAGTAAATATTTAAAAATAAACCTTAAAATCAATAAATTAAAAACCCACATCAAATTTTTAATCAACAATTACACATTTCACAATGAAAAAAATCCACGTGAAATAATCACCACATACGAAACGTTATTAAATGAAATTCAATTGTGTTATGATGAATTTGTGAAAAGTTGTGAACATTTTGAAAATGTGGTAACCGAAGCTGAACAGCTGGCGATATATTTTGATTCAGAAATACAAAAATTAGCGGCTAAATTAGATTTGGATTCCAAAACGATTGAGACCCTTGATGAAGATTTAGCATTTTTAAATGATGAACCAACAGTTTTGGAAAACTCTGCCATATTAAATGCTAGTAGTCCAGAAAGTGTTCACTGCCAGGACGATTTAAATACCTCAGGTGTGCAGTACATGAATGATTCACTGGAATCGACGCCATCGCCAGACGATGCAATCTTCGTATCGAAAAATAATCCATCGGCAGGCTTAGCCACCCCAATGGTGAAATCTGATAGAAAGAAACTACTTCGTAAACTTCTGTATAAACCAAATATTCATAATGTTTAATTTATTAATTTACAAATAAAATCGTGTTTTGAAAGTATTTTTTTTTTGTTTATCTCAACCTAACCTTAAAATATATTGAGCAACGTAAAATTTGTACTAGATGACAAACAATTTTGCCTGTCATTTTTCATTCATAAATTCGCTATTACTTTCGATAGTAAACAACATTTTATTGATAAGACGGCTTTTCACGCCAACGATTTTTTAAATAAAATAATACTAAATAAATATTTAAATCCGTGAACCAATTAAAATATGTAAGAAAATGAACTTATTTACTATAATTATATAATATTTATGATTATTTTAGATAATTCAAATCGAAATGCTACGATTGGGTCAAAAGGTAAAATAATTTGATATAAATCCATAATTTTAATAACCATACTAATCGTAAAGTTTTTGTTACTCTATAAAACAAGATAAACGTAAGTAAAATGTCCGGACAAGCAAAACGTTTAATCGCCATAGATTTTGATCATACCATTGTCAATGATAATACAGATATCGTGGCACGCGAATTGGTCGGCTTATCCAAAATACCTCAGAGCATTCAAATGTTACACAAATCGAATGGATGGATACCGTACATGCAGGAGGTATTCAAAATTTTATATAACAATGGATATAAGAAAAACGATATATTAACGGCGATCCGCAATATACCCGAAGTGCCGGGTATGATAAACTGCTTGAAAACGCTGTACTCGAATAATTTCGATATCATCATTATAAGTGACTCAAATTCTGAATTTATAACGGAATGGAATTCCGACAGTGGACTCGGCAAATACGTTACGGAAATATTTACGAACCGTGCACAATTTGATCAGGATGGTTTATTGCATTTGCAACCGTTCCATTCGCAAACCGAATGCATCATTAGCTCGATTAATTTGTGCAAAGGGAAAGTGCTCGATCAGTATTTAGCGATTCAATCCCGAAATGATGTCACGTACGAAAATATATTTTATGTTGGTGATGGCTATCATGATATATGCCCAATGTTACGATTAAATGCAACAGGTTTTGCATGCCCACGAATTAATTATGCAGCTGATAAGCATATGGAGAAGGCGGCAGCGAAAATTTCGACTAGTGTTAAGGCACAATTTTTAAAATGGAACGATGGTCATGATTTATTGGACCAGATTAAAAAACAGTTCAATGATTTCGAAAAAACTGAGATTAAGAATTAAATTATACCATTTTATACGTATGTGATATTCCAATTAATATGTATTTTAATTTTTCTATTTGGCCAAACAATTTCTTGATATTTACTACATTAATTCATAATAAATCATATGTCGTACATTTTTAACTTCAAATGAATCCGTTGGTTTTGATTTGCATGTTGGAGGGGTTATTCCTTGCTATGTTAAGATGTCATGCTATGTTAAGATGTGCTGGAGTCAATACCATTACCATTCAATGATGTCGATTGAAGCGTGATCATTCACGCATTCGTAACGTAATCGTTCCGTGTTTTTATATTCGACTTTGACCGATAATAGTTAGCTATTACAACTAATTCATTCTCGGCCGATTGGTGTCAGACCCGTCACTTGCTCAAACTGTCTATAACGTGCAACGATACATAAAAAGGACTAGTCGTGAGGTGAGGGATTAGGCTTTAAAGAGAGTGTTGGTTATTACACAGCAAAGTGAATGATTGCCGCTTTATAATCAATCACTTCAAACTTCAGTCCACAGAATCGATTAACTTGTTCCGTACACACTGTATTTTGATAATGTTCATATCACTTAATTGCAAATTTCTTTCTTTACAATCCTAAATTTTTTGACCATATTGGATGTATTATCACTTTCACACAAAAACCGAATACTTCTGCTGTTCAGGAAACCGACGTACAACAACGGCTAAAATGGCATTTAGGAACATGTGGGAAATCCACAATACAAACCCGATGATCACCCTACAAACGTGGAACGCTGGAAAAAGGCAACCATTTTAAGATTCCGAGATCTATGGAATCCTTCGAACTAAACGAACGTAAATTTACTTTATAATATACGAAGTGAACACACTCACAACATTGTAAACGAATGGTATGGACCAGTAAGATTAACGACCAAAAGTATTTAATTGTGTTTTTTTTCAAAGATACCGGTAGCGTGATCTTCACACTCACAAGTGTCATGACACAGAGAAGCTTAATAAAACACAGAGAAGCTTAATAAAATGTTTACAGCACTTAATCAGTTTGGAAGTGATCTTAGAACTAAGAACTGAATTGAGTGCAGCTTTACTATCTGCACGAAAAATGATGTCTTCTTAAAAAACAGTGAGGCTATAAGATTACAATCGACGCTAAATTCTAGATAGCATTTGTATTTAACCATATAGATTTCTATCGAGGACTGATAATGACACTGCCAAATGTACCTAGACCTAGTGGGCTGTTAGTTTCGCTAAAGCGGAATATAGATTAATCACAGGCCACAAAATAACACGAGCGTAACATATGGTATAAACAGTGCTTCGTAAACAGACAAAAGCATTTTGGACGTTAAACTCCAAAGATTTATAAAATATTGTTTACCGTTATGCGTAATCTGTAGTCTGTGGAGCGTTATCTGTCGGAATTAGATATTGTATTTGCGGATCGATTTGTTTAGTATTCAAGCAGTTCAACCCCTACGCGCGGCCGATCCTCGAGAACCGGTCGTAAAATGTGTTGCTAAAATGTATTGTTTATATGACAGAATAAATAAGTACCTAGTTGGCGATATAAAAATGTAATTTATGAAAACTATTACTAGGTATGTAATTCAATTGTATCAAAGACACGAAGATGCATGCACTTTTAGTAGAAAAGCAGACCTAGTTTGGAAAATTGGATTTTGCGGAACGGTGTGGAGATAGCAACGCTAAGAAACTTCAAGACACTTCAGAATTTTAAAAGCTATAAGTGAAAATTCGGGTCTTATTAACCCTCATCCTACGCCTAATCATGCTCATTCAAATTGTAGTTGAGAAATTCTCAATTGAAATAAATAAAAATTGAAAATAAAATTAAAATTATATAGTAAATTAATATAAAGAGAAAACTTGTTGTTTCCTATTGGTGGATGTAATTGATTATGAAAGTGTTATCACCGGCTGTGCTGTTTAAACTCGATACACACGTTGTTAAATGATTCGCACGCGCACTACAGATTTCCAAAATGATTGAACCAACCATGCAATTTGCCAATTATTGGTCATACTAAAAACATTATCTTATGTTTGTATAATATATCGTTATTTGAACTAACGGCACAATTGTATGCCAATTTAACACAACACACAATATATTAGTTGACCACTCTTGTTTTTCTGTTGTAATGTCTCGATTTTCTTAATTCATTCCCAAGTTGTACGCATGCATTATACCTAATTGTTTTTATTGTATTAATATTTATTATTTTTATTGAAGAAATACACTGTTTATTTAAAATTATAACCTCCGATTTTAAACAACTCTATGCACTATTCCCAACCAACTGACAAACAGGTGATTTATTAGTAACACGTATAGGCCGCTAGATGTAACTAGTAAAGAATGATGAGCGGTTTGGCGTGCTCTAGCGGATAAAAATGTAACTAACTAAGTGCTAATTTGAATATTTAAAAATATGTTATTATATAATTATATTAATTATTGCATAATTATATACAAATAATTAATATCAATAATTTAAAAAAATTAGTTTATTTTTAAAATCTAAATGAAAATAAGAAATTTGAAAAGTTAAATTTTCCATAAAATGTTAAATTACAGAATAAAATTAATGGAAATACTTTTCTGATGAAAAATTTAAATTTGTTAAGGAATGATTTGTAAATAAAATTAATTAATGATTTTAGTTCAATTTTCTAGAATTTTCTTTTTTAAACTAAATCAAAATAAATTTTTAGCGTTAAAATGATCTGAAATTTTTTACAAAATATAATTCTGGCCATCGTAAAGAGGGAAGGTAATCATTCTCACAAAATAATAAAATTGGTAGATACTTTTCTGTGACTTATGAGAATACCAGAAAGTCATCAGTTTTATTTTTTCTTAAGAAGTACCAGCAGGAAAGTCATTGCCGACACATCAATGACCGGTGAATCAGTCTGATCATGTCGTAGTAATCATAGTGCTACGGAGTTCTTACGAAATTAGCTAGAGTCGTGCGACGTGGTTGTGGTATTTATTTTTCGGATTGTTTCCGCCGTTATCGGGGAAGGTGAATCGCTTTTTCATGGTTCGCATGACTTATAATTTCCCTCTTGGCCATTAGTGCTTAGGTTAGCACAAACCAAACCGCATCTCTTCAAAATGACCTCGGGTGACCATTTCCGCATATTATTGCTGAAAATTTTAACCAACACTTCCTTACAAGCTTCGAACTCTTTCCACTTGCACGCGCAATGGTGCTGGTTGAATTGCTGTTCCAATTTCGTTTTCATCGGTCATATCATCACTTGAAAGGGTGCTACATGCCAAGAAATAGCACATCATGAATTTACGTAAAATTTGAAATTCGGCATTACCTTCTCTTAGTTTCATGAATCCCGTGTTCAACGAGTCGACAAATTTTTCAGCCTGACCATTCGACTGTGGGTGAAACGGTATCGTTTTGATGTGCTCGTTTCGAGCGTAAGCCGAAAACCGGACTCTTGAATGTGCTTCTGTGTCTTTCAGACGGCAATTGAAAATAAATATAAGATCACAAACATTGATTTGTATATAGTAGAAGGCCCAGGGGCTTCTCTAATGAGTTGCGAAACTGCGTTGAATCTCAATATAGTTTCATTTGATGTCAATTCGACATGAAATAGAGAAGATGCCAATAAAATAGGAAAATCAAAATGTATTCAAGTTAACATCCATATAGACCCAAATGTAACCCTAGTTATTTAGCCTTATTGCCGAATTTCGATACCATTAAAAGAAAAGGTTTCTCAGAGGTTAAACGAACTATTGGACAAAGACATACTTGAAAAAGTGGATGGGATCTCAATATATGGTTCTCCTCCCTTGTAGTGATATCCAAAGATCAAGAAAGAGATGTGCATCTGTATAGGTATGCGATCTGCATAGAGCTAATGAAGCGGTTTCAAGAGAGATGCACTCTCTTCCGACATTTGACGATATCATGCCAAATTTGTCTAAAAGCGTTATATTTTCGAAGATAGATGTAAAGAATGCCGTCCATCAGGTCGAAATATCGCCACCATCACGTGAGATAACTACATATACGACGCATGAACGCATTTATCGATCTAAACGGCTTATGTTTGGTTTAAACTGTGCTAACCTACTGGTTAACATCTATTGAGTTTGGGTGTATTAATGGTATTTTAACGACGGAAAACATAAGGAACGAGTGGACAAAGTTTCATCAGAAGTGTTAGACGATAGCGGTTGGTCCAGAATGGAGAAAAAACAACTGTTTTGCAAAATTAAAGAAGTTAATCATAACAGAATCAAGATGAGGATTCTACGATCCAATGGATAAGACAACGGCTGTATAGCCGACTATCTAGCTACCAGTTTTTCTACAGCAGAAGAGGAATAACACAAAAGTCATATGCATATCCAACAAAGGGTCTAATCGAAGCAGGAAGAAAGTAATACCAAGGAGAGAACGAAGCTTTGGCGGTAGTCTGGGCTGTCGAAAAATTTAAGATGTATGACAGGAAATCGATCCGATCTAATTACCGATTATAAAGCTTTAGATATTCTATTTGAGCCGACTTTCAAGCCGTGTGCCCGTATTGACCGATGGGTTTTAAGACTTCAATCGTTTGCTATTGCTGACTATTATCCAGAAAGTTCGAAAAATCGTGCGATTAAAAACGATATATTGCAGAGAACATGTATATAAACGATTAATCAACATAAAAAACGAACAATTAATCGTTTTTTTCTAGAAACGATTAATCAACCATGCTCTAATACATGACAACTTAATGAATTAATTAAAAAAAATTTCAGGATGCTGATTGCTGGAAATTTATACCATATATAACTCAAAAAAAAATTGTGCTGCCTTGTGCTAGCCGTTTTACATTACATTTTATTAACCTAACAACTTACTAACTATTGACTACTTAGGTGTCTGAAACCGGGTCAATTTCACCATAACTAATCAACCTATATATGTAACCTTGTTATATGTAAAATGGTGTGCGTACGGATGGGCTCGGCGTCAACCGGAAATCTTACCTAGGGTTGGCCGCACACTCCTTATCAATCAATTAACTGAGGCCCTATTCCTCAGTAAGATACGAAAACGAAAGTACGAGATTCCTATTCAAGAATCGTACGAATCTGATTCAATTCAAATATGAATCTTGTACTTTCGTTTTGGTATCGTATTCAGGAATAGGCCAGCTGCATAATTACAAATAATAACGACTCACCTACGTGACAACGTAGAGGCACGACTCCAGAAGATATAGCAATGCCGATAATACGACGACAAAGTTCTGCTTAGAAGAACTACACTTCTATGCCACTTACCACTTTAGTGTTTGGTCTTTCACCTAATTAAATTCTCAAAGTTTATATTGTAAAACAGTTTTATATTTTCAATTAATATTAATACTTATAAATTAAAAATCTTAAAAGTAAATTTAAACTTAATTACATTGTCTTTAATGACCAAATATAACTTACTGTAAAAACGAATATATATTTTCTTCCAAAAGAGATTCTGCTAAACGTTATCTAAAAATACAATTTTTTTGTAATATTTTTATGAATGTTATGTAAGTTTGTTGTGAATTATTAATACTGATAAACAACTAATAATATAGATATAGTTTTATAATTTAAAATTGAATACATCCGGAATGCATATTATATTAGTTCGATAAACAACTTCATCTCCAAAACTTCATAAACAATAATTTTATTTTTTATTTTACACTTTATCATAAATTTAATAAAAATCACAATAATTTTGATAAACCTCTCGTTAGAACCATGATTATAATAAAATTTAGAAATATACTTAAGTATTAACATAATAAAAGCGTTACTGTACTGATAACATATACGCGTAATTCAGCCGCATTCGATCGTATGTGGTTAACAGTGCTCGTCTAATCACCTGAAAATAAACAATGCGGGAGTAATTAGTTTACCATGAAATATTGTAACCAATTTCAGTAGTGGTCAAGATAATGATTAATCAATTTTGCGTTTGGTTTCCACGAAATAATCAAACAATACGAAGTGAATTTAATTTTATCTGAAAAAATAATATTAAACTAAACTATAAACTAGCCCATAATCGTGTTTGAACTTATTCGAATTGTAAGCTAGTAAAATATATACACCCAACGACAATAAAAAGTTTCCACTACTAAATTTATACAAATTTAACATTTGAAAAAGATTTTCTCTTAGAAAAATAGGTAAATCGCCGAAAAATTTGTTTTAATGTTAAATCTATAAACACTATTTTCAGTTTTTCGCAGTATTGAGAATATAGTGTTACAAATAAGAGGTTTATATAGTATATTTAAAAAAAACTACTAAAAAAATTAAATCTAATCGTCAAATTTCTTTGAAACAGAAAGTCGAAATTATCAGTTTTTATCAAAATAATGTTAGTAAACGGGAAATTGCGCATAGAGTAAAGCCTAGCCACACAGCTATAAATAAAATAATTAAGAAATATGAAGAAAATGGTAGCATCTTACGAAAAAAAGGTTCCGCAAGACCGCGCATAACTTCCGCTAGAGACGAATCCTACATGAAGCGGCTATGTCTGCAAAATCGATTTGCACCGGCAACTCAAATTCATTTTGAGATAGCAAAATTTCAAATAACACCATGTAGTGTGCGTACGGTCCAACGGCGACTGAATGAAATGGGACTAAAATCAAGATCTTCGGCAAAAAAGCCTTTATTATCCAAGAAGATGAAGTCTAAAAGATTAGCTTGGTGTCGCACATACGAAAACTGGATCGAAAATGATTGGTCAAAAGTCATTTTTTCTGACGAATCAAAATTTAATTTAATTAGGCCGGATGGTACTCTGAAGATCAGACGAAGAATAGGAGAAAGGTATAATGAAGAATGCACTCTCTTCACTGTCAAACATTCTCCTTATGTTATGGTCTGGGGATGCATAACATTTTATGGAGTTGGTAATATTATATTACTAGAAGGATCAGTGAATGGCGCGAAGTACATTGATATAATAAATGATGGTGTTGTACTAACTATTGAACAACTTTTTAGTGAAGTGGATAGTGTAATATTTCAGGATGATTCTGCTCCATGCCATAGAGATAAAATTGTGTGTATTTTAGACAGGGAACTCGTGATTCAGGAAATTTTTGATATTATTATGATATGTTTTGTACAAACAAAAGTTGGGAATTTCTTCGTTATCGTTGCCAGGAATAGTCTAGATCACAATCCGATTGAGAATTTATGGTATGTAATGGACAAAAAGATTAGAGAAACGAAACCTTCAACCAATAAAATGTTAAGGGAAATAATTGAAAATGTCTGGCAGAATAGTCTACTCATGACTCGAGTATCTTCAAAATCTTTATAAATCTATGCCCAGGCGTATCGAAGCGGTCATCAAAGCGAAAGGTGGCCCCACTGCTTATTAATAATAGTGTGTGTCTGTAATGAGTGTAAAATAGTCCTTATATCTTTTAAAGTTGATCCGAAATAAATTAGAATTGCTTTTTATGGAAGCTGTTTCTGAAATTCTTTTGAACAATTTAAATTAAGTTATTTTTATCACACAAACTAAACCCAGAATTGTCTTCTTTTTTTTTGTTTAAGTTAATAATACAGTAACACGAAATTAAAATTATATAAATTGTTTGCAAATTATTGCAACACAACCTTATAATTGATTTATTTTCAATATTTTCCAATTTTCTTTTAACTCTGTAATAGATATGTAAATAAAAACTAAAAAATCGCAGTGGAAACTTTTTATTGTCGTTGGGTGTACATACCTATTTAAAATATCTAGTTCTCTACATTACATTCTATGTAATTTGAACTAACAACAAACTGCCACAAAGCCGTATTCGATTGTACTATCTCACTATCAATTTTTCAAAATAAGCTGATATCCACATAACTTGTACAATTAATCGTTAGAACGGTTAAATGTTCTCACATCAAGATCGATTAATCGTATGAACATTCATACTGGCCTTACGCCAGATTATCGTAAACCACATCATTGTATGGACATTTGTTCTTCTATTAGTAAACAACATAATCATTTGCCTATTTACCTAATTGTATGGACAGTTAATCTAATGATTAAATTATTCGAATTTAATCGAAAGACAAAAGACATCGATTTCTTTCGTCGAATTAATAATCGAATTTTAACTTTTTCTAATCCTCATACTAAAATAATGAACTCCCCAAAGCCGTTAGCATTGCAATACTTTGCGCAAGAATAACTAATAAAAATTCAAAAATTGCTTTAAATTTGAGTAAATATATTATTTTAAAAACAAACAAATGGGGAAGTGAATATGTTGTGCCCAATACCCAACTTTTACTACGAACGTATACTGTAGATCTCGAATACACCACACTTGATTTCTAAAACGAAAAATTAAACTTACCGGACTTTTAGTAAAACTGTCTTGCATAATCAAAAAGTATTATCCCTGCTTACATTTAAGTTGAAAATTTAATGTTTAAATTGATTTGAATTCCATTGAAGCTGCCAATCCGATGCACAGATTGCACCAAAGTAAGATTGTAAGAATCTCCCGATTAATGGACAACGTTTAGGTATGAAGTTTTATTCCGAATAGTCAATCCGTATGGACTGTAGAGATGCCAAATTTTGGTGAAATAGTTTTTTTTATCAAAACTTCTCATTTCCGGTTAAATTTTAAAAATGATCTCTGAACTAATTTGGTTTGAAATTCAATTTACAATCTATTTGTTTTAATCATATTTTTCACAAATGTTAAATACTTTCCAAAATATTTGCAAAATACGAAAAAGCTCCTAATCAACTCAAATCAATCTCCAATCAAAAATCACTGGGATCTCCCAATTTATGGAAAAATATTAAATGTGGAATTTCATCGGGATCAATCAATCCGTATGTCTGTGTTGTAGAAGGGCCGAATGTTTGCTGAACAAAAGTTTTTTAAATTAAATTTAATCATAATAAAGCAATTGTAAATATTCCTTAGTGATAATTTTTACTATATAATACTGTGGGCAAAAAATAGTAAGACTTTGTTCATAATTTTAAAATTCTTTATTTATTTATTTATCCAAATCTATTTCGTCCCCCTCAAAGTAATCCCCCTCGGCCTCAATACACTTGTGTCAACGTTTTTCCCAATCCTCGAAACAGTTGTTAAAGTCAAGTTCCGGAATCGCCTCCAATGCGCATAGCGATTCACGTTTAATGTCTTCAATTTACTCAAAACGGTTTCCACCGGAGCGGTCGTTTGAGTTTGCTGAACAGTCAGAAGTCACACGGAGCTAAATCAGGCGAATACGGTGGTTGCAAAAGAATATGGATGGAATTTTTGGCGAAAAAATCACGTAAAACCAATGCAGTATGAGAAGGTGCATTATCGTGGTGCAAAAACCAAGAGTTGTCGACCCATAATTCCGGCCTCTTTTTACGAATAGCTTCGCGCAAACGACGCATAACACTCAAATAGTATTCCTTGTTGACAGTTTGGCCGGTCGGAAGGAATTCGGAGTGCACCACACCTCGATAAACGAAGAAAACTGTCAACATCAACTTGATTTTAGACTTGCTTTGACGTGGTTTTTTCGGCTTCGGCTCACCTTTGGCATGATATTCGGTCGATTGATCGTCTGTTTCCGGGTCGTAAGCATAGATCCAAGACTCATCGCCAGTTATAATACGTTTGATGACATCCTGGTAGTCGGAAAGCATTGTTTCACAGACGTCAACGCGACGCTGTTTTTCCAAAAAATGAGTGATTTTGGAACCAATCGTGCTTTCACTTTTCTTCCGATATTTCAACGATGCCAGTAAGGTCCCTGACTGTTAATCGTCGATTCTCCAGCACCAATTGCTTGATTTTATTAACGTGTTGATCATCAGATGATGTTGATGGCCGTCCTAGACGTGATTCGTCGTCAACACGTTCTCGACCCTCTTTGAACAATTTGTACCAATCAAAAACACTTGCTCGCGACATACAATTATCACCGAAGGCCTTTTGCAACATTCTGAACATGTTTCGGCACCACAAAATTGATTCCGCACACAAAATGTAATGGAACTTCTTTGTTGAATAATATCACTCATTGTAAAAATCGCCGAATGCACATTTTGTACTTCAGAAAGACAAGCGTATACTAAACACTAATGATTATTTTGATGTGACATTTGGCACAGATGTCACTGACAGTCATACCAACATAGAAAAAAAATATTTCGACGAATGGTTTTCCACGCGAAATTTAAATCGAAAAGTCTTACTACTTTTTGCCCACAGTAGTACATAAACCAAACCAACCAATTTTATTATTTATCATTACAATCAAGTGATACTGTGGACACCTATTACTACAGCTATTAAAATTAGGTTGAAACAAAGTAAGTTTATACTTCAATAGAACGAGTAAAAAATATAAAATAACTCCAAACTACACTCGCGAGCAACTAAATCGACCCAAACCTTCAGCGCTCACAGAAACGCAAATTTTTTTAAAACAGCTTAACCGATTTTCACAAGACATTATTTTGTATATTTTTACTTTAAAATTACATTATTTTCAAATTACTATTCATTATAAAAAAATTTTGAATGAAAGCGCAACCAAAATTGATGATTATGAAAAAAATATTGGGATATTTATGCTGGAGATATACTCGAAGTTACTCAGAAGCTTCAAAATGTCAAAAATGTCAAAATCACGAGTATACCCAAGATAAGCTCAGTATATGAATTCACGTTTTTGACATTTTTTTAACTTTTGACTTTGTTTTTATTTTTTTCGTTTTTTGTGAAATAATTAAAATTTAAAATATAAAAATTTGTAATTTGAAGAAAAATTCGCAATCGACTTTTTCAAAATGTTAAAATGGTAGCGTAAATAAAACAAAATTTGTTAATTATTTCATCAAATGTCTGTAAGATGTCACTTGACTACTAAACAACGACAAAAAGTTAAAGTTAAATCAAGTTTTTTTGTATCACGTCTGAGTCTCGTCGAGTATAATTGCTTTAGTATAAATTCTCATAGTTTAACTTTTTCTTTTTACTTAGTCACGTCGGTCGCGAGTATATCTCCAGGGTTAAATTTAAATTACAATAAAAAGTTCAAGCAAAACAAAAACAATTCTATTGGTTAATACTTAGTAATGCCCCCTCCCCTACATCTGCAACGGTTCGCATGCGTTTCCCCATTGACCTTATTAAGGTTTTGACAAAAATTTTGGGATCGCACCCCACTCCTCATCCAACGCAATTTTAAGGTCACTGATGTTAGATGCTACTGGATTTCTTTCTCGCATCCTCCGTTTTAGTTCGTCCCATAAATGTTTAATTGGATTTATGTCTGAACTGAGCGCTGGCCACTTCATCGTCTCGAGTTTAACCTCATCCATTAACTGGCGAGCGGTTCGAGCTGTGTGACACTGAGTATTGTCATGAATCAATATGAAATCTTCCCCTATATATCCTGCGTAGAGCACTACATGATCCAAGAGAAAGTCCTCGATATATCTTTCAGCGGTCAGACCTCCTCTATGGAATCGACTAGGTACGAAAACAAGATCTGTTTTTCCCTCAAGCCAACACCATGCACGAACTGCCGCCGTACGAGACTGTTTCAGTAAAACAGCTATGTAAAAATCATTCTCCTCGACGCCGGTAGACCCGGAGAGGCCTCAATATCATGGAGACATATTCTGCACTCGTCAGTGAATAATGTTAACCTATACATTAAGGAGGGTGAGTCGGCGCTGAATTCTGCACTCCAACAGTCATAGTTGTGTTTATTGCATCATCGATCATAATCGTGGTGGGATACGAGAACCCATTACCTTTAGATCCAAGTGCCGAAGCTTTAACCACTGCACGGTCAAAGTTAGTGAACAACAAGACCAAATATCGATTCTAGATCGCTATTGTTGCTAAAAAAATTAGACGACAATATAAAATAAATACATAAACGCTCGTTATTATTTTTTATAGTTTGTGGGATCGCCAGAACTATAACTTATGAGAAACCTTAAAAACTTCTCCCGACTCAAAGATATACGTCAACGCGAAGTACGATGGTCGATGATAAATGGGGGCGATTTTATCAGGATTAGAAATCCGAGTTATAAGAGGATTTCCGATTTTAACTTAGGCTTTACCTTATTAAGAGCTAATGCTCTGGTGGATCCTGTATTACTCCTCCTGGAAAATTACAATTAATATAAAAAATAATATTTCATAACTAATTTGTAAAGAAGACTTAACTTTTAGTAACAGAAACAGTAATGTACAATACAACTTAAGGCCGTTTCAAGACCTACTTCCGGGGAAAATCTATCAGACGGGTTGAAAAAATAGAAAAATTAAACTGAACGAAGGCAATAAATCATGTTTTGTCCGAAGATGAATTCGAAAAATATTTACAAAGTTTAGCATTTTTTCAGATCATTATAAATCCCAATCCCATCAAAAACATCACTATTCTCGAAATTTGCAGTAAAGGAAGTTCCGCTTTCTGCCTACATACTAAAAAAAAATATTTAAAATAATTTTTTTTATATTTTTTATTCCTCTAATTGATTTACCTGGGTTGTAATGTACACGTGTTTTCATCTGATCGAAAAAACAAGTACTGTATATTTTTAAAAGCTTTCCAGTGACACCAAACTCGACCGTCACACCTCGACCCAAACACTAATATTAACATAACTTCGGAATAACTATGAGGATGGAGTAGTTTTCACCGTGCTCCATTGCCTCTCGAAATTGAGACAAATAATAACTAAATTGTTAAATCAATTATATTTGCGATTACCGCACCATCTATCACGAATCAAAAAAGTTTCGAACAGAACATCCTTATCTTGAGGAATAGAATCCAAATCTGCAATGAAAATGGGGATGTTCTCATTTAAAATGTTGATCCTCGCCTCATCGTAAGAGGATAGATATGCGGGTCGAGTTTTATGCATTTGGATAATTTTTTAAAAAATATTCAAAATGTGACAACGATTGACAATATTTGGAAGTTTTATCCTCAAGTGATCATTTGGAACGAATGATCTGCCATCTATCGGAAAAGCATTAGAAGTAGTTTTTAACAGTTTAGTTGTATTGCCGATTTTACAGATTGGTTCCGGTTGTGCACGGACAATCTGGAATATTCAGAGCTATACATGCGGGTGCGATGAACTCAATGACTTTGTCTTAAGTTAGCCTTTGATGAGTCATAGTTAACTGTGCGTGCATGACATCGGAAATAAAAAGCATCACACTCGCTCGCACACACAAAACCAATCAAATTTCGTGAAATGCTTTTTTCCCGGGCACTAGTTCCGCACTCGAGTTGAAATATTTTTAACTTTGTTTTTGTTTTAATACATTCTGTGCGATACTGTGGAATTTGTGCCGCACTCGCTCCCGATGTTATGTACGCAGTTTAAGACCCGTTACCCGATAGTTCAAAAGCGAAAGTGAGTAACGAGAAAATTAAAAGTGTTAAAGTGAAATTAGTGGCATATACTATAAAGTAAATATATATGCTACTAAGTGGACCAAAAAAATATTTGACTCTACCCCTATTGAAAACTGAACTTTTTCAGTGCGCAATTTTGTTTCACCATTATATTCTAGCCTTTCCATACAAATCAAATAATTTTGGAAAATACTTGTTGATGTGATTTAGTGATTAGTGGATATTGGGAAAATTATTATGGGATTATTAATTAGTATTTTTGGGAATATACCAGTAGTGGTGTAAATACTACGGTAGTGGTGTAAGTGTTTGAGACGATATTCACAATCCAGTGATACGGACCGGATCTGTCGTGGCGAATTCGTAACGAATTGATGAAAGCGGTGAGATTGTGAATATCAGAAGAAAAGTTTGAAGATTTGGCGGGCAAAAATGAAGTTATTGAAATAACTCTCAAACTATCTAAAAAAATTGATTGTGCGTAATTTTTGGCACCTATTCAACAAATGATGTTGGGAATGAATCAGTTACAGTAGGATTTGACGCAATAAATGAAACAGCGTTTGACACAACAAATGAATCAAAGCTTTGAACAACAAAATCAAAATCATAGAGAATTGAAAGGTATCAAAGATATAAAAACAGGCATTGGAAACTTCGAGAAGAAGCTAGACCCCTGAGGCAAAATATTTGGCTAAAGAAATGATTATGTAGGCGATACAGAGCAGAAAGTTGAGCATTCAGATAACGGTGGGAGCAAAGCATAGTATTGGCTGTTGGTACTATGGTGAAACCGGATGATGAAGATCATGGAATAGGTGTAATTGAGTGGTGGCGAGGAGACAGCAACTCAGGAGTTAGCTGAGCTAGCTCGACAATGAAGCAATTCAACAGAAATATTGGCACAGTTCAAGATGGAGACAAACTGCTCTGTGATTTGGATATTCAAGCGAGAGCCGGAGAAGCGATGTCCATGGAGGATGGCAACGGATTTAATGCAAGGATTGTTTATGTAACGGAACACGACAGACAACTTGAGGATGCCAAAGGTGCTGAGGTCACGGAGAAAATTGAACACGAACTGCAGCGCATGGATGATGCGTGTAATACGACTTAAATAAAAATGAAAAACTTGATGCAGGCACGACGATGCACTCGTAGGATGCCAAAGAGCAAGTATGACAGCTTCTTGTGGATAGTGGAGTCATAGCATGAACGAATGCCAGCCAGAACAAATTGAGACTAGTGTAATGGTCCACTTAGGATCGGAAGGGAATCCGTTGAATAGGACATTGAAAAGTATCTGGAGGCGATACCAGCAAAGTCGAGTGGCGACTGCGGATGGTCCACCAATTATGACTGCGGAAGGGAGGTTTGTGCAGTTACAAAAAATATATAAGGTATCCTGAACATTCTTCACGAAGGATCACCATGGTTTTTGAATATAGGAGAGTGCCGCCGCTAGGAGTATATGTGGAACATATTACTCAAGGCTGTTGGATGACCTTGCCAAGACCAGTGGCGAGCAAGAGTAGTATGGTGAGCGATCGACATGGAGGACGGACTTGAAATGGAATGAACCATAGAGTAACTGCGAGATTGGATGGTAACAAAAGACAACGATAAAGGACAGGAAGTTGAATTGTTTGGTGCAATAAGGTCTAAAGTGCAGAACTGGTAGTGTGGGTTCAGTTCGGGGTGAACTGGTATAGGGGAATAATGTTACGATCGTGGCCTATTGGTTTGAAGAGGATCCATTCTACGTGGATTTGGGCGAAACATTAATTCAGTAGAAATTAATTAAGGATTAGACTATTACTAGATAGTTTAATAGCGAGTGAGTACCGAGAAACTTATAAGTGATTTTAAAATGAAACTAGTGGTGTGATTAAAAATAATTGTAAACGATGAAAGTGTGCAAATTATTTGTTGTTGGGTTTTAGTGATTAGTGAATATTGGGAAAATTATTGATTGAGAGATTACTACCGCTATTTTCAGGAATATTCCGGAAGTGCTGTAAATTATGAGAATTACATACAGCGATATTCACAATTCATTGAGACGGACCGTATTTTACAGGACAATTCAAAACAATATATAGAATACATTAACATTACAGTGCAACAGATTGAGTGCAAAATATTAAAATCATTTTTCAGTCGCGAAACGAAGTAATCTTGGTAGAAAATATTTATTATTTTTTAAATCTGAAGTCAACTATTAGATCGCCTGAAAAGTTCCTGGTCTGACACATAGATGATGCCAACAATTTAGAACCGATATATACAAGTTACACTTGTTTAAGTGGCTATTTCGTGTGTTGATTAAACACTTTTTTGATGGGAAAATACCGTTCAAGCAAAGCAGTGGCTTGATAAGTGTTATCCGGACTCTGCATTAGAAAAATCAACCATCATTGACTGGTATGCTGAATTTAAACGTGGTCGTACAACCAACCATCAATGATGCACCACGCTCTGGACGCCCAAATGAGGCTGTGACTCCAGGAACCACAAAAAAATCCACGAAATTGTTTTGAAAGACTGTAAAGTGAAGTTGCGTGAGATAGCTGACATTGTAAAGATATCAGTGGAACGTGTTGGCCATATTTCACACGAACATTTGTCCATGAATAAATTGCTCTTTCACCAAGACAATACACCATGCTACAAGTCGATCATAACAAAATTGCACCAACTGCTAGTGAATTTTTTTGTTACCAATTGTCTTATAGTAATTGTATTCATATGTTCTAATTTCTTACAGTTTAGTTCGACGTGAATAAATCAAGTCGTCCTATTATTATATGGAATTTTTATATATTTATCTCATGAGTTTTGTTCTCATTTTACATTTCCTAGGCACAATACAACACATCACCTACATATTAAGTTCTAGAAAAACTAGGTGGTAGTGGTACTCAAGATAGTTTCGCAATGTATTCTCGAATGTCCCTTGTTCGCAGGAAGCAGGAACTCTCAAATTATTTTTTCCGGTTTTCCCGTGAAATTTCAAGAAGTAAAATAAAAACTCAGAGTCTTATTTTGGTTTTGAGATCCATTTGGTATATGGTAAGTGCTGTTTTATACTTAATATCATTATTGCTCAGATTCAGATGAAGTTCAAAAATTTAGTCACCTCTACGTGTTTTATTCATTGAGAGTACCTGAAATACGTGGAACAGAAATTGTTAAACGAATATTTGTTTTTAAATAGTAAATACATTACAAAAAACTATTAAATTTTATAAATCAATATTTTAAAATTGCTATATTATTCCCAGAAACTGTTGGGGTATTTCTCGGGAAGCGAGACACTGAAAATTATAAAAATTCCCAGGATTTACCGCTAAGAGACTCCTGCTTCCGCAGCTAATGTTATTAAGAGCTCTTGGCACCAAACTAGACTTATTATGATACTTTTGTTCGATGAGTTCGCGCATTTATTGCATATGTAAAGCTTATAAAAAAACAGAGATGCCAGATAACTAAGTTAAACTTCAGCAAATAAAATAAATGCTATTATTTATCTATTATTCTTAGCCTCGTTAACAGATTAAGCGCTTGATCTGTTATTAGAAGGTATCGGATTCGATTTGGGTGTTTATAACATATCACGTCTCATAATATCTCCAGCTATAGTTATCGGCTTTTTCCTGTTGGAAGTACAAATTAATTCGGTCCGTTTTTTTACTTTTAAAAATGTATTTATTTTCAAATAAAATGAATGAACAGATTAATTAAACCCTTCTCTGCTTACAACATTTTCCCACCTCTCAGGCAATTTTCGAATCCTATCTCGGAAAAACGTTTCGTCTTTTGAGGCGATCCAAGTTTGAAGCCAATTTTCAATTTCTTCGAAAGAAGTGAACCGCGGTGACCTGCGAAATCGTGTTGCATCCGTCGGAACAACCAATAAACAAAAGGCGCAATGTCCAGAGAATACGGCGGTTGCGGTAAAAAATACCACTTGAGCGTTTCGAAATATTTTTTACGACTTTTGCAACGTGAGGCCGAGCGTTGTCATGCAAAAGGATAATTTTATCATGCCTTTCCTCATATTCCGGTCGTTTTTCTCGCAATGCACGGCTCAAACGAATTGATTGTAGCCTGTACCGCGCGGCCCATAATGAAATCGGCCGACACCCTCTTTGGTCCCACCAGATACACAGCATAACCTTCAAACCTGATTGTTCGTCTTTGGTGTTGATGTTGAGGTCGATGGCAACGATCGGCTGAGCAAAACGTAGTACTTTTTCTTCTTCGCGATATCGTAGAAGATACACTTCTCGTCACCAGTCATTATCCGATGTAAAAAACCCTTTCTTGTTTCTCTTTGAAGGAGCTGCTCGCAAGAAAGAAATCGCCATTCCACGTCTCTTGGTTTCAATTCATAAGGGACCCAGTCTTGCTTTTAAATCATGTTCATAGATTTCAATTGTACGGAAACTATTTGTTGGGTCACTCCCAATGTACCGGCAAGCTTCTCTTGCGTTTGAGTCGGATCTTCATCGAGCTTTTTGGCTGTTCCAAGCGAGGGTTCTTTTCTACACTGAAATCATCATTTTTGAAGCGTTGAAACCATTGATGTGACATGATTTATCGGTTCCACAAGCATTCGATGTGCTTCAGCTGCATTTTTTTCCAATTAAAACAAAAAATTAACACTTTCCGCAAATGATGTTTAGTTATCACAAAGTCCGACATATTCAACACCGTAAAAAAACATGGTTTGTATGAAACTCAAAGCAATACAAACTGAATGTTAACGGTAGATGTCTTATATGTCTGAAACAACGGAAATCAGCGGTCACTTTTTGAAAACGGACCGAATTAATTTGTATTCGCAATAAATAAATAATTTATTTCAGAACCCTCCTCCGGTATGGTTCTTACAAACTGAATTCTGTACTGAAGCCCGATATTGGGAATGAAGTTGAAATGGCCATTGGTTGGATTCTCTAATGAAAGGCTCGTAGTACGTCATATAAGAAATAGTTCCTTACAGCTTCCTTACGACTGAAATTAATAAGGAACTACTAAGACGAATCAACATTCAGAATGGTCTTATACAAAAGAAGCACACAAGATTTTGATTCTAAAAATTATGCAAAAAAACAATTAAAAGAACAAAGGGCAAGCATTTTGCCATGTTTCTTGTAACACAATGTATTATAATCCATTTAAGAAAAATTAAACACTTGTGTCATTATTAAAGATTAAACTAAACTAAACATAAATTCCGTCTGTATAAATATTATTGATTGATAGAGAAAAATTCCCCCGATAAGCACAATTTAACTGACTAACCACAAATTTATCTGCTCTAGAAATTATTACGTCATGAAATGGCATAATCAAATGTTCTTTGGAACTGGCACATTACAAAACACAAAAAATAGTTTGCTATCTAGATTTTCACGTTAAGCCCAACAAAATAAGATAAAAAAATATCTGATAAAAATAAATCAGTATTTCTAAAATAAATTGTAAGATAAAAATTACTTACTTAGATATGTGTTCAAAACGGTCATAATTGTAAATCCAATCATAACCGATAACAGTTGTTTTAGCCCAGCCGTTGGTGCATTCCGATTTTGATGCCAACGGGCTTTCTCGCGCGGTAACACTTCGCTTACTGTTACATATAGTAGAGTACCGCCAGCTAAACCTTGTAGTGCCGGTATTGTAAAAACTGATAATGACTGCTGTATATCAACGAGGCACATTCCTAATCCGATTCCGAGTACTGACCCTAATGCAAACACTGATATCGATATTACGTGCGATCGAAAACCTTGGTTTGTATTTGTGCATAATTCAATTCCTAGGCAAAATGCAACGACAAATTTATGTGCCGACACCGCCAAAAGTAGTAATAAAACACGATTTCCGGTATCTTGTACACCAATTGCTAGGCCCTCAAGAAACGAGTGTAATGACAAGGCACACAATAAGCCGAGTACACCAATCCAATTTTGCCCGCATGGTTCATCGTGACTTGTATGACATATTCGGGCATTAGCATTTTCTGTATCGGTGTCACAATTTTCCTCAGTCCTTCCAAGTAACGACCGCGTTTCTTGATCTGATCCATAATTAGCGGTATTATGTGGAGTTCGATGGTGAACTGTATGTGAGTGTCGGTGGGTGTCGTTGACCTCTTCGTCGGGTTCACAATGATTGTCAACAATTACGACGTGATGATCATGTTGAATTGCTTCGCCACAACAATAGTGTACTAGTTCGTCTACGATATAGACTATGAAAAATCCTGCACAAAATACTAATTCGGCATATTTGGGCAGTTGCTCCTTGACCTGTAAATAAAATAAACAATTCAATTTTAAACATATGCCTTAATGGAAAATGTATGGCATGTTAATTATTTATTAATTAATAAATGGTTTTCTGATACCACAAAGATACTCGAAACAAGAAAATCTGAGTAATTTCAAATAATTTTGAAGAGGATATTTATCGAAATGCCCGATTTGGCTACCACCCGAAATTTTAAAACAATTGGATAAATAGGAAAATAGCACTCGAATAACTATAACTACCTCTGAGATTGGTGACAGCATGATATTAACCTTGTTAGGAGGTGGATTATGGCGGATAGTTTCATGACATCTGTAGTAAAAAAATTAGAAATTTGAACTTTGACAAAGGATGATATTATTGACTCAATTACCACAAATGGAACTACTATTTATTGCGAAATCGTATAGTTAAAACGTTTTCATTACGAATTTCGACCGAACCATCTCGAGTTCCGAGGTTTTGAAGTTTTACGATGAACCGAGCGAAATAGTTTTTATTTTTGTGAGACGTAAATTATGGGGCAGCATATTTGAAAACAGACGAGATGTACTGGGAAGATTTGAAGTTAAAAAATACTACACAATTTGTTATTCGTGGGGTCCTATATTCGTAAAAACACAAACACGTACACGCATATACATTATGGAGGAACAAATCTGTTGGGAGCCGTTGTCTTTTAAAATAAAGAGAAACAAAGCACTCATACAATATCCGTGGGCCTAAAAGGAAAAAATTTAAATCTTGCTCAGCCGCTAGATTCTGATCGGATGACAAATTTTTGCGACTTTTCATTAGCTTAAAATTAAGAAAATCCAAGATCGCATTATTTGTTGAGGCGATTTTTAAAAAGTATGGAACCAATATCTCTTCCTAAATCTCACAACTAAATTGTAAATCGACATAAGAAAAAAAATCTCAACGTATTGTAAACTAGTAATTAATTTGTCATTTCAGGCCCCCTAGCATGAGAAAACATCGCCAATTTGATTTGAAAATATCATAGTGCCAAACATTTTGATAACGTCGGTCACGATTTTACTCAATATGTCCCCCACTGTTGGGTGTCGTGAAAGCGCCCAAAGTCCTCCGATCAGAACCCGCAGCAACGTAGGTCGAAAAACAACGAAAGAGATGCTTTTTACATGAAATATTATTTATTAGGGGTTTATATAGTTTTAGTAGTAGTATTTTGGTTTCTCGAAAATTTTACAGAAGCAACTTGGCCAGGGGCGGATATATATTTATATGAACATGAACAACGAATATCTCAAACATGTCATTTGCCATTCATCTAAGATATATCAAGTACAATTCATCTTAGGTATGTCACATAAGATTCATCTATTTGATCTCATATATGTCATAAACGATACATCTCAGACGTGTCAAAAACGAGAATTAGTTGTCACATTAGTGTGTCGTCAATAACTTTCCTGCTGAGTTATGCTGTATACCTAACATCAATTATTTCAACTAAATTGAGGACTTTTTAAATTGTTTGTAAATGAACACCTGCCATTAATAGATGGTACTAGTAACAACAGCAAAAGCTGTGTCTGACTATTTGTAATTCTAAATTTGAATCTTTTAAATGTCATAATTTATTGACAAACACTTCAAGCCAAATCAATATAATTAAAAATAGTAAAGGAAATTGAAAATGATGATTCTTTTGAAATTTCGTTCTATTCTGTCAAGTCCGCAGTATACCAACTTACAGAAAATTTGAGCTAATTACACCTCAAGGGCAAACACCACAATATTTTTGAACGCGATGGGTGCTCTATAGATGGGTGCCGCCAAGTCAAAATTGTGGTACCTCCAAACATACGTTACGATGATGCACACACCATTATCATTCCCCAACAAGTTGAGGGCCCAATCGCAAGCTTCTAGTCGCATCACCTCAGGCGATGTTACTACTCATCTTCTTGATTACTAGATCATTAAATCGAAACTTGCAAAATAATTGTTTACATAATTCGTTGTGGTTTTCTTTTAAAATTTTAGTATGCTGCTTTATAAAGATTTCGTTGCGACTGCTATCACTTCGAAAGACAATTTCTATCTTCTAATAAATATAATTTTTTTCAAACTAAGGCAGCTAACTAAGATTAACAAATTTTTCATTGAGTTTTGTACAAAATTATTTAATAAATTTTGATTTTATGATCTAGTAATCAGGAAGATCCATAGTCACGACGCATGAAGTGATACGACTAAGGGAATAAAGGCCTAAATTAGGACAGACGAAATAATGTTTAAATTATTGTTACGATCCCGCCTAATGCTTTGACGAGCAAACAATTCAGCGTGGGCGAGGCATTTATTCAACAAAAATTGCTCATTTAAGGTTTAGAAAATTAAAAACATTTTTATGAGATTAATCTGAGATTTTTTCTGGTATTTTCGGGAAGCAGTATAAATTACGATAATTGGTGTTGTAACCGTCAAATTCTAAAGTATAACGATATTCACAATCCATTGTTGAACCGGATTTGACAGGGCAAATTCGTAACATTATTTTATTTCTTAATAATAAATATAAAATAATTGCATCTTTTCTTGTCGCACATCACAATGTTTACATAAATAAATTGACAAATTGAAAAGCAAGCTCATTAGGAGACTTTTTGTTAGCCCGCTGTGGCCCTATTCTAGTAATTTCCCTGGAATAGGACTGGGGAAAGGTTTTACATTTAATTTCTGTCTGAATTATTTTTTCTGGCATACTAAGGTAAAACGTTAGTGGTAATTTAACTAAAGTAAAGTAAAAAACATAAAATTGTGAATAATTTTCCCTACCAGTTTCGCCATGGAAATGTTGTTCCCAATTTATAAAAATTTACATCAAACTTTTTTCCTCAGTACCCCAGAAACAAATAATTTAAACAGAAATTTTCTGTAAAATCTTTCCCCAGTTCCCTATTCTCGGCGAATTACCAGAATAGGGCCACTGGAACTGTGTGCCTGACGCCGATATTTTGTCTAAATTTTCGACTAACTAAATTGATTGTTAGTTCATTCTAGTTTTTGATAGATGTCACTAATATTGTCAAACCAAAAAGTGAATAATATTCAGTTTTATACTGCAAAATTTGTTCAGGTTTGTCCTTCGTCGGTTAGACATGATTTGAACATTGAACGACGGGTATGAACTATTCATCGATTTAGTTAGTCGGAAATTTAGACAAAAGATGGGGACACAGTATAACTATTGCGGGCTATGGTTTCAATATCCAGCGACCCGTTTTGGTTTCCAAAACTCGAATAAGAGAAATATTATTGATAAAACTCAGGACCAACCTCATCTGTGCAGCAATATATTTAAATGTCTTATTTTAGCCTTGGAGATAGATAATTAGCTCACAACGCGCAGAGGTTTTAACAAAGCATTTACATAAATCAGTGCGTACGAGTGGTAGGAGCTTAGCTTCACAAGATCGGTTTCACTTATTTCTGCTTTGTTAAGTACAACTTCGTTAAAAAAACGTAGCTCAAGAGGGTGACGAGCCTCATAGAGCAACATAGCTTTGAAATGAACTAATTTAGTCAACAAAAAATCGGTTCACGCCTAGCCTAAATGACAAATAAACGCTGAATTAATTTTACCCCAAAAAGCGAAATAGAAACAAAACTGTAACTCTATGGCTGACTATTGGTCGAGTCAACTTTAAGTAACATTTTTGGTAAATTCAATTACGAGCATTTACAAACTCGAAACCAAACTGATCGAAATTTTATTCTAAAAGTAATCATAATTTTTAAAAAATAATTGAATTTCCCAAAAATATTACTTAAAATTGGCTTTTATCGGACATTTTAGAAAGCAGCTCAGGTCTTCTCAATTACATTCGAAAAAAAAATATCTAGAACATTTGATCGAAATGAAAATATTTGAAAATGGAAAAAATACAAATGATAAATGTACTAAATTTTGTTGTGTTTTGTACTAGCGATACTTTTATTACAAAACAACATTTCCGAATTCCAGAATACCACCCATTATTTAGAATTTATACCAGATGCCACTTAACAAAACCAGGCGAAATGTTGAAAATGTTTTCGCACGTGACAAAACAGTGCCACAACACCAAAATGAATTTTTTAAGTTAATCCGCTAGAAAGGTGCGCAATAAAAGTGATAGAGCGCAACGTGTAGTTCTTCGTTTTATGAATTTTGTCTTTTCGTGAGTCTGAGTAGACAACAGTTACTAGAGAGACATTTTAATCCCAAACGCGATTAATTCAGTTATTAACTGAAATTGATCTGACTGAAATTTAGGCTGGAGATTAAATTTAATATATTGTATCTGAATTGAAAGTTTAAATATCAGTTTACTAAATAATTCATAAAATTTAGTTTTAAAGTTTGATATACGTCATAAATTTGGAAGAGAATCAACCACAGTCAAACAGTTTGTTTCCATAAAAACAGATAAATCAAGAGCCTTTAATTTTTGTGTTAGCGTCAATACAAATATTTCAAGAATTTATTTTATTTTGTTTGGCTTTAAAAATAAAAAAATTGTTGCCAGTTCAAACACAAAACCGTTTACATGTATAAATCAGAATGAAAACTGTTTAAACCAAGCAAATTTAAGTACACCGTACTCAGACGACTTTAAATACATGTTGAGTTGAACCCGGCAAGATCATATTCGGTTCAACAAGTGGGCTCAAATCAATATAATATTTGTAAGCAAAACAAAATCAAATATCTTCTAAAATTGATACGGAAAATAATTATTAAGTTATTAATGGTACGAGCGAACTTAGTCGTCGATCTCCAAGGACTACAACTTCAATCTACACTTCAAACTGGTAATTTATTGTCGTTTAAAAATACAAATTAACAATTTATTTGTAATTGAGGATTTAGTTTCGTTTATCGATTTGGGTCGTAACTTTAGTGAGTGTCATTTTATACAGGGTGAATTTTTCTAATAAATGCCAGGCTCTGATCTCGGAAATGGTGTAAGATACTTATAGACAGAAAAAATTACTTACAACGAAAATGTGTTCAGTGTCGATGGGGACGTATAGTGGGGATCTTGAATGACCTTGAAAATCATTAGTTTGGGAGATATTGACGAAAGTTATTTTTTTAGATAGAACCTACGGCAAAACGAGATCATCCCGCATCATCCCCCGGCATGCCAGTATGCCTGAACCAGCAGCAGCAAGTGCCTTTCAGCAGCTCAAGAACCTGGCTAGAATTCAATTAACCAATCACATATTAAATATTAAATATGAGATGGCCAAATCGGCGGGGATGTAGTGCATTCCCACACAACAGGAAGCGGCGAGCAAATTAAATTGAGGGACATAAAAATAACCCAAAAGTAAAAAGATTTACCTGGAGTTTTTGTCAAAACGTATCACGATCAGGTACATTAAAAAAATCACAGTAAATAATAAAATGCGTAAATCGCAACACGCATACTCAAAAAATCCAAAACTTTCTAAATATAAAATATATAAAGGACTTAAAAGGTTTAAACATATTCCCAGAATTTTTATTGATTTCTACGTGTCGGTATTTAATGGTTAATCGTAATTTTTTTTACCTGAATACTCGGACTTAGTATATTTTTGGTTATTTTTTATTATTATCTTTGTGTTTCTTATCTTTATATTGAAATAAATAAATTTTACTGAAATTAGTTTATTTATTGGAGTTTTATCCTTAAATTTTATTAGTTGTTTAGACCTGTTCCGTTTTTAAATGTATTATTCATGAATAAACAGAATCGTTATCTCATAAGCGGAGCGAGCTATTTGTAATCAGTCAAGAACCATGAAACTCATTGTCCTGACAAAGGTAATAATGATGCTTAAAAAAATGTCGTTATAACGAAAAAAATCGAATATGATATCAGGATATGATATCAGATACGAACGGCAACGAATCATATGATGAAGGGGACGATAATGATGTCAGAGGTGGATGATGTTAGTATGTCTTGGTTGAGGGTCTGACGTATGAAGGACGGCCTATGGAGAAAGATGCACATACAAGGAATTGGGAGAAGTGGTAGCGAAATTAAATGTAACAAGCTATAATCATCACGAAAATTTGTGAGGCCAGGCCGCGTCGAAAAAAATTGTCGGTAAAACGTTGACCAGTGAGGGGTTGTTGTAGTCATAGGAGAAACATGCCCGACTTGTGGCACACTTTTCCATAGTTAATTTGCTCGTCAACATCTCAGAAGTTGTTGTACTTTTTTGTAAATAAATTTGAGTTACACAACTAAATGCGTCGTTCTAATCGTCGTTCTTTGAATATTAAGAAATATTTTATATGTAAGCAGCTACTGCGACATATTAACTTTAGTAAGCACGTTGTAACGCAGACTTCTTTTTATATCCTATAGAGTAGGTATTGTTAGAAAATAAACGCAGGTTTGTACATCTAATGACAGGGCAACTCGTTTAGGTTTGTGGAAGTTAAGCGGATGTTTTTTTCATTTATAAGACATATATAATAATTTGCGAGCTGAAAGTTTAAATCTAACAGTTGAGTAAAATATGTCTCTTTGCGTCAAGAAAGCACTGAATGAGTTTCGTTGTAGGCACAAAGGAAAGATACGCGAATTACACCACTTCATTGTTGTTTGGAGGCCCTTTTTGGTTGATAAAACTTTTAATGGTTAAAAATTAATTATGATTTAGTTAAACTCATACTTTGGAGAAACTCTTAGTGTTCCTGAGTACCAACATTTAGTGCTTCGAAAAGTGAAAATCCTATTATACTTATATGAAAAAACCAACACTTCACGCGACATGCTAATATTAGTGTTACCACCTTGCTTCTGAGTTCATCAGTACAATTTAAACTTCCGGAATGGAACGGATTAAACCAATTGTTGTATTACCTGCGACTGAGGGCATCAAGTCAAGGTAAAGTAAATACACATTAACTAGATAATCAGAATTAAGAAACATGTTTGTTTTTGGATTGGCCTCTTCTTTATTTAAGAACTCATTGTCATTACAAAACGATACACAATAAAATCTCATTTAAACATTACCTAATTGGATATGGGCTTATATTGTATTATAATCAATTGCTATTCCCCCTAAAGTGCTCAACAAAACCATATTGAATTATAGCTAACCATCATTAATGAAGGCGTTTTAACGTAAGTTTGCTTACCTCAGACAACATATGAACAATAGCTGTCGCCAATAAAACACCAGCACCAAAACATAATAGCATTGAGATTAACAAAGGATGACGTCGTCGATTCTGTCTTGAAAACCATGCTGGGACAATACCGAACATTAAACTTCCAGCACCCAAAATCACCATGGCAAGAACTTTAACACCATCTTTATTGTATTCACTACTCGGATTCATTTCTAATTGGTTTTGTTTTAATTAAAGTTTAATTATTGTCACGAACAATAAATAACAATACTTTGGTATTTAATTTAAATCATAAACAAACTTAACTATTATGTGTCACCGAAACATTTAAAATTTACTTATTTATTAAAATCACAACCAAGGTTCGATCACGACTACTTTCAAAATCTAAAAAAATATTCTAAACCAACCGAATACGTTCACACATTCGCTTTCGTCGTTATCTTTCCAACAGCTTCACTGTAACTGTGTATTTCCCCTCACAAATTTTTGTTTCGAAATAATAATATTTATTATATTAAATTATGTGTTAATTTTAAAATATTTATATTTATAAATATGTTATAAAATAAATGAATAATCTCGTTTCTAATATCATCAAACATCTACGATAACGAACTGTATGTGGTTTGGTGCTTTGTTTATATATTATTTATCACGGTTTAACAAAAAATTTAATTATTACGAACTTAAAACTTCTAGTACTAGTTTAGCTGCATAATTAGAAGTCAAATTAATTATTTATACCAGAAAATGATAAAACAACACCGACTACACAAGACACAGAGACAATTAAACAAAAAAACAAAGGAATTTTAAAGTTTCACTTGTTGCGTTATAAATTATAATTACATCGCTGCTGTTTCAGAATATTTACTAATGAATCAGCAATTACTTTATTCTTGGTAATTTAATTATTAAAATATAAATTAAAATTTGCAAACATTTTTTTCATTTTACTTTTATTATGTTCTATTGTTTATGTTTTGTGTTTTTGACATTTAAAATTTGGACTTTTCTTTTTTGACAGTAACCTTGAAATGAGCACGTTCATTTCATTTGTAATATTTTGAAATACAGTAAGCGACTGATAAATTAAACTTTGAATGAAATTTTACTTCAATTTGAATCGTTTAACCCAAGTCATTGCAGTTGTATAAATGGCCATGACAATATAAACAAAATATCGCTGAGTTAGGGTTAGTGACAAGCAACCGAGATAATACTTTTCCATAATAAAAAAAATCGATTATATGAAATTTTTTGCCAGGCAAGTGTAATTTCGTTTATATTTCCTTAAATACCTAAGTTTATCGTATGATTTTTCAATGACATAATCATAATTTATCCAAGTTTACAGTTTCAGAGTACTTCTAATACAAATTTAAAAATTTTCATTTCATAATTATTATTATTTTCTAAAAGTTTACACTATTTTGCTGATATTTGTTTTATTATGTTTTTCATTTTTTGTGTTTTGATTTTTTGCTGCGTTTTGGTTTGCGCAGCGGTAGTCACGTTAACCAATTAGATATTAGAGGCCATATTTATACGTACTAATTTTGTGGAAAAAATTGAAAGATAACTTTACCGCAATTTTTCTAGTAGGTTCCAAGTATAACAGAACGAAACTCAAAAATGTGGGCGAGCTGCAGGAGGTTTAACATTTTAATTTAAAATGTAATTTGTCTGGATATTAATAGTTTAAATTATTTTCATCAAAATTTCAATTTGTATTCGGCCTGTAAATTAAAGTGGAAGTAATGAATTTTTTGTTCATGAATGAAAGTGAAATGTGTATAATACAGCACATAAAGTGTATATACCGTGTTATTATATATCTAAAGAAAAACTATGTAAAAATTCATATAAAATTGTTCGTCAATCAACAGATTTATGTTAGACGTGTATCAATTTTCATGTGAATTTTAATAAAATTTTAAAATCAAAATAGTCGTTTTTTAATTACGCTAGCATCGCGTCCCCTGATAGTTTCGGTTGTGACGTTTCACACACATACTTATACTGAATTGTTCCCGCCAATTTTTATTTATAGACATACATAAGCACAAATTTATTTGATTGAGTTTCGTCAGTGCACGTAGAATACAGGCCACACTACTTTCTATGTCATCAAATTTATGTCTACAGTTTATTCTCTGAACTATAGACGGCAGTCATGTTTATGAAAAGAAAACACGAATATAAACAGAAAAAAATATGTATACGAGTGCTAAAAGTAAGGTTATGTCTTCCCTTAAATTACAAGAAATGTGTAAACATTTTGTACGTGTTTACATATTTAACACAATTTAAAATTCATAATTTTATAATAATATTATAAATTAATACTTACCAATAGCTTTTTATTAAATTTTAAAATATATTATTAAAATATTTTTCTTGCTGTTTGTTTATAATTTTTTTTATCAATATGACAGCTTAAACACAAAAAAAAATCAAAACAATCTTTATAATTTTAGTGCTGCCTACAATAGTCAAAGAAGGAACTGATGACATAAATTGACGTCACATAGCAAAATGTTTAAAGCAGTGTGGCCTGTAGTATTCTAGGTGCACTGGTTTCGTCCAGTTTCGAATTTTCGCGACACGATTCATCCGCTTTCTTTTAATAATTTTTAAATTAAACTTAATTAGGAAAATACTAGACTAAGTTTAGTACTTAAGTACGAATATTGTCAGAAAGTAAAAATACTTGGGAGTAGTGTACACTAGCTGAACGTGCGTTAGGTGATTGTGAGAATAAGTTTGTTGTACCTTTTAACGATACGGTCATAATGATAAGGCTGATGATCGGAGGCTGTAAAACAATTAGTAAAGAATCTTTCTCGAGATAATTTGGATCAATATATTATATTTTGTTTTCCTATTTATTTTTAGAAATCATTATTTAGGAAGCAAGATGGCCACAATCTAAAAAAGTTCATTAGGGCAAATCTTACAGCGCTGTTTACCGAAGAGCTGAGCTGCAAATTCACTTTAAACGGTCGCCAAGGGGATTTTGCCGCAAAAAAAATTAATTCAATGAAGATAATAAGAGGTATGCCTTTACGTTACTCCGTGTTAAATTTAATAATTATTATATTATTTTCAACATTTTAGATTGCACTATGGAAAAATTTCCGCGTTCAATCGAAAAACAGTTTAGTAGCATAGCTACCAACTAAAGTATAGTATCAGCGCACCAAGAATACTACAGGCCACACTGTTTGAAAATTGTTGCTATATGACGTCATTTTATGTCATCGGTTCCATTTTTTGATTATTATACGCAGTACTAAAATTAAAAAGATTTTTTGATTTTTTGTTTGTTTGTTTAAGCTGTCATATTGATAAAACAAATTGTAAACAAACAGCAAGAAAAGTATTTTAATAATAATAAGTATTAATTCATAATATTATTATAAAATTATGCAATCTAAATTGTGGTAAATATATAAACACGTATAAAATAGGTACAAATTTCGTGTGCCTAACTTACGGGAAGACACAACTTTGTTTCTGCTAATTTTTGTTTATTCTTTTTATGAACATGACTGCTGTCTATAGTTTAAAAAATTAACTGTAGACATAAATTTGATGACATGGCAAGCAGTATGGCCTATAGTATTCTAGGTGCACTGATAGTATGTACTTGGTTTGTTTTTATTTTTTATGTTCACGACACGAGTTTTCCAGTCAGCAGGTGTGCGTAGTAGAGGAAGACCTCGACTGCGCTGGCGTGACGACGTCCGAACAAGACATACGGATATTAGGATTTCGAAACTGCAGGACGAGAGCGATGGATCGAGACAGATGGAGAACCATAATGCAGGCGACAAAATCCCTTCATGGGATGTGAAAGTTAGAGAGAGAGGTTTACATTTCAAACTTGTAACTTACGATCAGTGAGATTTAAAATTTTTGATCAAAGGTTAAATTGATGACCAATTTATCAATACATTAAGGCTGTATGGTACTCAACTTGCCAAAAAACGATGTGTACTAAAAATTAATTTTTTCGAGTCCCTAAAAAAATTGGGATTTTCGTGTATTTGTTCACTGACAAATAGTTACTCGATTTTAGAAATCAATGCCATGAAGATCTTGGTGTTTTAAAATTTTCCAAATACTGGTCTGAAACAATCCAGAATTGCGAGTTATTTCTCGTGTGGATTCTAAGCCTCTGTAGTCAAAACAGCAATTTCATTATTTTGTCCAGTGGCCATTGCGATACTGATCCTTTTTTATAGTGAACACTTCCATCAGTAACAAATTGTTTGTACAGTATATTAGGCACATGACCGATTCCTATCCGGAAAACACTGAGCGTATGGGGTGGCAGCATTATCAAGACTCCTACCAGCTCTCCATAAACCAAAACCATTTCAATTTTCTTTTGTACAGTCCATTTTGAAGTAGTATTAACATAGAGAGACTTAGAAAAGAACAGAACATGTTGTGAGCTGTTACAGATTACTGGTGCCTTATGCGATTTTTGTTCTAAATTTCCGACTAACAACAGCTATTGTAGATGCCCCTAAAGTACAGACACCAAAATGTGCTTGATATTTATCCTGTGTGCCTTATTCGACTAAATTAACTTAACTAAATTGTGACAAGTCGTTAAGTTCGTTAACACATACAATTGATTGGCTAATAATTTTACGGTTATTGATATAAACGAATTGATTGAAGACATTGAGGATGATCTGCTAGAAATCACACTAGAATAGTATATTACTCTAGGTGTTGGCCGCGATAAGGATGCACCCACTAAAACATATAATTTAATTTTAGAAATTAGAAGACGTTAAAATTGCAAATGAATTAGAATCTCATTTCTCGCCTAATTGTCCAATGGTTAGGTTATAGTGACTTTTCTTGTTCACTGTCTCCTATAATAGATCAAGCCTTCTCACATGTTTCGCAAAAAGACAGAGTTATGTAAAGTAAATTATTTGCCGAATCGAGAAATTCAGGTTGTTGTAGATGTATTTACTTTCTACACTGCGTCTTGATTTACGTGAATGACTTGCTGACCTCAACAACAACATGCCGCGACATCCACGTGATCGCATGTTTCTAGCAATCCAAACTAGCAAGTCGTTGTTTAGGATTAATTTCACAATGCAATGTTACTGCGAAGTTTTAGGACTTTATAAGGTACAGTTTAAAACATCCGTTTTTCATAAGTGGAACCAGCTTACGACCCCATAATTCCGAGGTCTATAATTTACAAACCTCTATAATTTAGAAAGATTCACAATTGCTAAGATACTATAATTCTATGTATTAGCGAAATGTTGCAAATAAATTGAAACCGACAACAAATGTGAGGCATGTAATTATGGTTAGTCATCATGTAATATAAACATGACTCAGGCAAATTCCTTTATTTAATAGTAAAATCATAAATCCATAATCGCCTTCTCGTCCCATGCCAAAAGGTTTTTGAGTTATTTCCAAAACTAAATTTTATGGTATAAGGTCTGTGTCTAGGCATTTTGTTGTTTCAGGCCATTTAGCATTAGCATCGACTAAATATGCAGTATTAAACGAGTATATAGATTTGATTTACCCTCATTTTACGATTACATTTGAATTCCAAATCAAATTTTTCTATATATACACAATTATTAGGCTTATTGTTTGTACAGAGTTACATTACGAGTTTATCAGTCGACAAAATCAAAAACATAAGATGCCTGTTGATTTCGTCATTGAATGTCATGTCGAAATGCTGTCTAACCATAATTATTTGTCGTCAGCAATGAATATTTTTAGCTGAGTCCTTGTCACGAATGTACGAGTATCATTATGTTTGAAACAAATATAAACGATAGGCGGTGCCCGTCTTAATACACGAGACGATCAGATGCAAAACAATGAATTCCGTTGTTATCTCTAGGAGGCAAGTATAATTTACCCCAATAACCTTATTCCCGCATTATCTATTTAGCATATCAATATTGTCTCCCAGTATATTTTTGTTTTGTCTTTTTTTTAATTAAACTACTTTCAAGAAAGTATGTCGGAAAAAGCGTGATTTTAAATCGTAAAACTTTAATTTAATTTTTTAAAAGTTTTTCCCCTTTGTAACCGTGCTACAAAAATGAAAGCCAAAACTAATGCTAGATACCTAACCAAATACTATTTAAACAAGTATGAGAATTTTAATTATTGAAGAAAATATGTTGATATGAAATTTAAAATTTCTTTCAACATGTTATACTCGCTTCTTAAATGATTTGTTTACTGTTATTATTAATTAGATCAATATTACTATAACAACAAGTAGTTTGTTGTTTGTTATTTTTCAATTTGATTATTGTGCAGTTTTTATTTAAATAATATTTCGAAATGTTAAATCACACTTCTGGTGAACTATGTGGGCGGGCGATATATGTGAAATGTTGCCTGCCAGATATGCAACGTATTCCCAGAAATTGATTTGCAATGCTATAGACTAATAATTTAGTTGAATCATTTATAACCGATAACCGTTTGATACAAATGTTAGTAGCAGACACTATACGCGACACTTGATCATATCTAAATAAAATATCGCTAGATACTGAATTTTGTACTAGATTATGTATTACATATTTATAGGTGAAAACTTTCCTCGCTGACAGTTGACATTTTAAAATAAAAATCTGTTACACACGAAATGCTTTCTCTGCTGAAAAATTATTTTACTCGACTACACATTTTTAATTGTCAAAGTTATGTAATACAAGGTAAGTAATTAAAAACTTTGTCTTAAAATATTTATTATTTATTTAACAAAACTTTGTAATAATTTATGTTTTATGCACAAATGTTATGTCTATCTCCCCCTTGGCTACAAGAAACAATTTAATGTTCTTATTATACTCGTATATGAACACAATATAAATAAATAAATATCCATAATATGTATTACACATACCAACATGCGATTTCTCAGTTGAAGTTGAATTCCTGCATTTAAATTCAGAGTAAAGGACTCGAGTTGTTTCGGTACCTTTCTTTCAAGGTCTTGTTATAAAATTTACATTGACCTGATAGCATCTTACTTGCAAGCTAACCACAGTGAATAAATGTAGAGAATACGGAGAATTATTTTGACTAAATCGTCGGTTAAAGTGCAGCGCTGAAATAGTGTACCGGTACATCAAAAATAAATATGAGAGATTTTTATTGCAAATAACTTGGAGTCCCGTTATTTTACAGAGAGATAGAATATATGAGAGAAACGATGCAATTTTATTTTAAATGGCAGTTTTCATCATGGTGTTGACAAAAGAACAGCAGCTCCTCGTAATAAATTTTTTAGATAAAAACGTTAGCTTTTCAGTAATTATCAAAGAGGTAAAAAAGTGGGGTTGATGAGATGTAATAAACCAATTAAAATTACTGGACGATAATATTCAATTTTTTTAAAATTGTAACCAAAACCAATCCACCGACGCAGAAACAATTGGCAAACCATTTTACAACAAAGGATGTAATCATACAATTTACTCTAAAAATGAAATTGGAACTAAGACTTACTAAGAAGCCGAAGCGTTACAATATATCTGCCCAAACAATCACCAAAAGACACCAGCGATCCCTAGGCCTCTACCGACTACTGAAAGGCGATATATGGAAGAAACATATTACAGGCGACGAAGCTTGGTTTTATTTAACGAATGCCGATGGCCTAAAAAGTGTGCAATATTTGAGTCGCGGCCAAACTAAAGCGGAATTAGTTCCCTTTAATTTCGGCACAACAGTGCTCATCTTCGTTGAACAAGGCGCTAAGATAAATGCAGATTACTACATAGACAAAAACCACACACGGTAGCTGGATATTCCACCAATACTCAGCTCCATCACCCACGGCAAAGAAAACTGTTGCATTTCTTCAACAATATAACGTATTATTTATTCATCCTAATTTATGGATCCCCTCATCACCCGACTTGGCACCTTCTGATTATTCTTGTTTTATTTATTTATTTATTTAAAGAAATCTATTTTGTGATTTACCTGTATGATTTCAGAATTTAATTTAAAACAAAAATATTAAAAATTCAAATAAAGAACTTGAAAACACAAAAATATAAATTAAATTTTGATTTAACAATTAAAAATTTTAAAAATAACTCTTAAGGATATTTTTGAAGTTGTCCTTTGATAAATTAAAGTCAAATAGATTTAGTCAAGATTTAGACAACCTATAAATGGGGTTATTTTCTCTATAGTTTGTGTGTTAAGTTAACTAGTGCTAAAACTCATGGTTTCGAAATGTTCTGCGGTACATCAATTGATTTGTTTTCCAAAATGTAAGCTGAATCAATGTGACCAAGCAAAACGTTAACAATAAAAGCCGCGCCTAATGGGGTGGTAAATTGTGGTCGTAATCCCAGTCACTTTTCTTTAACAAGCAAATCAGAAACTTCTTTGAATGCTTTCAATTCTTTTAATGTGTACAGCATAGTATGGATTCCAGACCGGTACAGCGTATTCCAGTTGAGATCGAACGTAAGCGAAATATAGTGAACATAAGGTTTGAATATCTTTAAATTCACCTGTCCATCTTTTAACAAATCCAAACATGGCATTCGCTTAAGCAATACAAGTTTAAATATGCCTATTGAAACTAGCATTCTCGACAAATGTAACACCTAAAACTATGATCTCATTGACTCTTTACAATATTTTTTTGTTGACTTTGTATGAATTAATTAACGGATTTCCCTTACGATGAAAAGACATGATTTTGCATTTCTTAATATTTAAGTAAAGTGAGTTTCGATCACACCACTCACTTAATCTATCGATGTCGTTTGAGTTTTTGGTTATCTCGGTTATTTGATCTATGAAAACAATAAATATCCACGGCCCGATGTGAGATCCTTGGGGAACACCAGGAATAACTTTAATATCGTTTGATTTCTCATTTCCCATTATTACAAATTGTCGCCGGTTTGATAGATAAGACTTGAACGAATTTATATAATCGAGTGAAGACCCAAATGCGCATAAATTCTGGAGTGCTTTTTGATGGCAGATGGAATCTAATGCTTTACTGAAATCCGTGTATACGCTACATCAACTTGATGATGGTTTTCTATCTCATTAATTATTTTACTGGTGAATTCCAGGCATAAACCCACGTGCAATTGTGGGTTTAAAGTTGTTGCATAATACTAATTCAAACAGTTTTGAAATTGATGATGTAGTTGATATTTCTCTGTAGCATGTAACGTCATCTCGTCCAAATTGGTGCAATTTTTGAAATTTTCCATTTTGCGGGAAACACGCCGGTGCTTAAGGGTTGAATAGATAACATAATGGAATTGCTATAATGTCAGCGTGCTCCTTCAGAATAGAAGAGGGTACATTGTCAAGACCACAACGGTCTCCAAATCCCTTTAAAGCCAATAAAATGTTATCCTCAAATATAACAAGAGGAGCTGGTATTGTTATAGGTCATATTAGCAGGGTATTCTGCAATTTCGCGTTTATTCCTAAAGTATTTCCAAAATTGTTTTGGATTTACTTTAATTTTTCCTTGAATTTGATCGAGATACGACCTGTATTTTGATTTGAAATAAATTTCAAATTCGTTACTATGTTGTAGAAACATTGTTTTGCCCGCTTCTAACCCGCTTTTCAATATTTTGGCATACGCTTTCGACTTCCAATTTTTTAAGTTAACTAGTCTATCATTGAACCATTGAGAGTGAGCATTTTGTGGTTTATAGCATTATTAGCATAATGCCATTAAATTTATCAATATTTTCATTTATATTTGCCAGTTGATGGATTCTAGGTAACTTTGTAGACCTGGCTACGGTTTGTAGGTGTTCTGAACTCGCCATTAAATTAGTTGAGTCAAATACGATGTCTAAAGATTTGTGATTGATATCATTTCAGGTAACACGGATTCTGAAATTTTCAAAGTGTCAATGTCGTTGCTGAAGGCAAGATCCAGTAATCTATCACGATTATTATATGTGGGGCTAAGTTAACAATATTGCTCAACTAAAAGATTGATAAAGCGAGAGATCAAGAACTCTTGCATTGATTCAACGAGCACTTAAACTTGGTCAAGTCGGTGTTTGACTGTTTATAAAAACAAAGGTTCACATACGAGTATATAAAATAAAATTACATTAAAAACTTCTTACTGTATTTTTATTATTTCAATTCAAAATCGTTCATGCAGAGCATAAGGGATTAAACGGTGTTCAAAATGCCACACAACGCGTAGATTAGACGCCCGTTACCATACGCAGAACCATCGAAATCGAAGTAAGTGTTCGTTAAGATCGGTGAATCACACAAAGGCATAGGGAAATTTATGAAAGCTCTGTTCGAGCTACGTTAAGGACAGTTACACAATAGAGAGTTAAGCAAGATACAGCTCCATAACCAGCACCAAAGCGTCAACTACGAGAGCGCTTACTGTACATCGAAAGTAATGTGACGAAACTGGGGTATCAAGTTTATGGCAAAGCTCCTACAAATGTGTTGAACGGATTAACAATGCATTCATTAATATTATTAACTTCATTTAAGAACACATATAAGAGAGATATAACACATCCCTAAAGGTAGCAGAACCCATACAGCAGAACATTACAAGATAGTATAGATAATTATAGGCTAATAAAATGCTTTATTAAAAAATTTTGGGCTCCATCCCTTTCAACTAAAACGATCGGTTCTGTTAGCTTAGCAGAACCCATATCAAAAAATGATTTAAAAACAAATGGAAAATTAAACTTTAATTTTAGGGTAATTAAATGCCTTATTTAAATTTTTTTCATTCTGCTCGTTCTACAAAAAGCATAAAGGCTTTATCACTTCAAAGTTGGCAAACCCAAACCGAAAATCGGACCAAAATCGAAATTAGAACTCGAAAACAAGATCACTTGACACACAAATAATTTTAGGCTCATTATGGCCTAATTAAATGCCCCTTTAAAATATTTTGGGCTCTATTCGTTCTTGACCAAACTTCAGGTCATTTAATCTAAAGCTAGCAGAACCCAAATCGAAAATCGGATCAAAAACGAAATTAGAACGAAAACTTGATCTATTGGCAAACAAATAATTTTAGGCTCATTATGGTCTAATCAAATGACTCATTAAAATTTTTAGGCTCCACTCGTTCTTGACCAAATTTCACATTATTTAATCTAAAGCTGGCAGAACCCAAACCAAAAATCGGATCAAATACGAAATTAGAACACGATACAAGATCAATTGACATACAAATAATTTTAGGTTCATTATGGCCTAATCAAATGACCCATCAAAAATTTTAGACTCCTTTCAAGAAGTTTGGTCAAGAACTAGTGGAGCCTAATTTTTTTTCCGTTTGGTTAGACCATAACCGGTCTAAAATTATTTGTATGTCAATTGATCTTGTTTTTCGTTCTAATTTCGGTCAAGTGATCTAGCTTTGCGTTCGAATTTCGTTTTTGGTCCGATTTTCGATTTGCATTCTGCTAGCTTTGAAGTGATAAAGCCTTATGCCTTTTCTAGAGCAGAACAAAAAGCTTTAAATAGGGCAGTTAGCTTAAAATTAACCTTTTATTTTCCAATTGTTTTTAAATCCGTTTTTGATAATTTTTTAACGGAGTTTTTGTGGCCCAAATTTAATGTAACTGATGTGGAGAACATGTTTTTCCAACAAGACGGTGCGACCTGCCACACAGCACGTGAAACAATGGTGTTACTGCAGACTAAGTCTCCAGGTCGTGTCATTTCTCGATTTGACGATCAGCATTGGCCACCAAGGTCGTGCGATCTAACACCGATGGATTTTTTTAATTTGGGGCTATGTGAAAGAAAAGGTGTTTGCGAATAAGCCTGAAACAGTTGAACATCTTAAAGAGATAGAAATACAGCCACATTTATGCGAAAACGTTATTCAAAATTTCAACAAAAGAATAACCCTGTGACAGAGGTTTCGTGGTGGCCATTTGCGTGATGTTGTATTTCACGTTGAATCAGAACTATTTTTCTTTATGTTGAAATAAAAATGTTTGCTTAATTCAAAAATAAATGTGTTTCTCTTTAAAATTAAATCCGGCATTGCTGAGACACCCTTTACTATATATTATTCCTCCATGGCTGTTCGCAAAGCAAAGCGGAAAAGTGGGAACTATTATATGGTAAATATGGCACAAAACTATGACTTAGAGTGTATGGGGTATGTTTAACAGAATGACAGTCAAATATTAAGAATATTCAAATATTGTGAATGTGAAAAACGTGTTGAGTTTTTGAAGAATAATTAATAAACAGACATGTTTGACTGGAATTAGTTCTTGAGAATATTTTGCAAAATCAAGCACTCTACTATTCAAGTGACCGGATATGGGTAATTGTCCTCTATATTATAAGAGATAGTGGATCACTATGCGAAAGAAACAATTTGACTGAGGTGTCGGTGTTCAAGTGTTCGTTACAAGTATGAATATTGAGAAGTGTTTCCGAGTCGTATAGGTATGCAGGAAGGTATTAAGTTGTACAATAAATGGAGGGAAAAGGAAAATAATAATGTTTTCCGATTCCCAAAGCGAAATGATAATATATAGCACGGGTGGTGGCGCAGAGAAGCCAATGTATATATGATTGGTTGCGATCATGCCTGTGAGAAGTAGGTTTGGTTGTAAGTGGGAGGTTTGTGGGATGCCTGAGAATATTACGTCCTCCCAAATATTCACAAACTAGGGCGGGATTCAATATACTCAAATGGATACTTGCTATTTATGACTTTGTATAGGAACCAGAAAAATTGAAATAAGAATGCAAATTTTGGGAAGTATATTGTATATTTTTTAATTTTATAGCAAATATTAATTTTTTACTTAAAATAAAATATTGTAATTAAATAAAATAAAAAGGAGTTATGTTTAAAAGAAATACAGACAGAACAGATAGAAATTTGAAAAACTCGTGTTTCAGAACTGTGTTTGTGTCCCCTGCAATGGAGATGAACCATATACATTAGGCTATCAACAGTCAGTCAACAGGATAATTAAGATCGTAGTATATCTCTGTTCGAGGTATCGCCCAACATGACAAGGACCGGTCAAATACACCTGCAATGGTCTTGTTTAACAGAGAACGTCGCTTGTGATGTAACATTTCGATTATCTAAATATGAGCCAGTCATAGTCACACAGCATGAGTTCATAGCGAACTAAAACGGACAATGAACGAATTTCCAAGGATTTATAGAATTTAATTTGGTTTAGGAATATTTTCCTACGAGAAGAAGATCGAAATAATTCATAGTTACAACAAAACGACCTAAAATTCTCAAAAGGTTCTACGAGAATTACAATAAATCATGAATTTAGTGAAATGTTTCAACGAATCTATGATTTGGAAAATACCAGAAGGAACAAACCATGTTGACTAACTAACTATAGATTTTATAGTTAGGTTATAAGACTTGACAGTGCTGCAACTTGGACTGTTGTACAATGTGACCAATATCGATACTGTTTCGATTTCGCCTATGCGAAATACGTCCAAAATTGGTCATTTGGGTTATGGAATTACTGACATCGTGGTTTAAGTAGTACTAATAATGGTTCTAGTAAATAAATCTAGAATAAAACATTTGACACATTAACATGATCTAACTATAGTCACATGTTCCGTAGTCATTCGGGCGATTCGAAACCTTTCGAAATAATTGTTGTTCTATAAAAAAATATATTGAAGAGATTAGTGTGAAATTATTTTTGGTATATTGATAAAATTGTTGTTGTAAACCGTCAAATTTATAGTCGTTGTATTTCATATTTTTACAGTCCAGTGTTATGAACTGAATTTGACAGGTCAAATTCCTAACTATTGGTGACAACGGAGGGATTGTGAGTATCAGAGGTTAAGTCTGAATTTCAATAAAAGCAGCGTAATTTAGCAATGATCAGTAGCAAGAAGGAAGGATTAGACCCCAATAACAACAAGTTCGAAGAGGTACTTGGAAAAATGGTAGTTTTGTGCATGAGCTGCAGACAAGCAAAGATGGAATTTTTTAATAATAATGGAGACGATGAACATGGTTAATGATCTCGCAAGATTGTTGGAACAAAGGACGGAGAGCAGTGTTAAATGACAGCTGTCAGTGTGAAGGATATCTGCTGCATGAGAGATTGGGAAGGCAGATGGAATATGCTCGGTTAACAACGAAGAGCACTAATTAGTTGTTAGTCGATGAGGGAGGTTGTTGCGGCCACGGTGTACAAGCAAGTTTTGCCGGGTACGAGAAAGACAGGTGGCGTGACTATACCTGCCAGGAATGACAGGTTAGGGTCATAACGGGTCATTACAAGGTTATATGTCTTCAAACGGCGAGCACAAACAAGAGGTTGATTTATTTGGTGCTGTTCGGACTAAACAACAAAGGCGGTAGTTTGAATCCTATTAAGAACAAATAGGCTAAGTTGGAGGAATGTTACAATTTCGTGCTTCGGAAATAGGACCGAAATAGTTCACTCGCGTTATGGAATTAGTGAAAATATGTCTTCAACATGACTTTTATGAAGGTTCTAGACGCATTAAGTTTGTTCATAACGGTATATTGATACTAGTACGATGAACACAACGAGATAGTTAATCAGAAGATTTAGTACGCGACTGATCAAAAACTTAAAAGCCAAAGTGCATAGAGCAGGCGGCAGTGGTGTAAATTGGGAGTTGTTGTTGTAAAATTCAGTGATAAGAGCCGCATTTGACAGACCCAATTCGTAACAATATGGAAGGCTGTAATTTATTAGCCGGATTTTATTGATCCGATCCCGTTGGAAAGTTTTAATTAACTAAAACAGTTATAACCGAGTATATAAAAACCGGTAGAGTTGGTAACTAGGAGCATTTTTTTTTTGTTTGTTTTTTCTTTCTATAAAATAATTTTTTTTAAATAATTATTAATTGGAACAAAAAATAGCCTCCAATTTGCTCTAATTATGGGTCAGGTGGAAATTAAATCCAACCAAGATGATTTAGCGATGAGCAATGGCCGAGAGCCACCAACAAACAACCATGTATTTGACGAAATGTTCTTCAAAACATATCAAAACTAGTATCAAGACAATATGCATTTTTGGAGAAATTTGAATTACACGCCTCATTACAAATGAGCTCTCATGCTCACAATGTGGCGTATGGTTCACTAAATTGTTAATAATTTTATATAATTGGGCTATATGTTCGTGAATAAATAAATAAATAAATAAATAAATAAATAAATTTGCAAAAGCCACACCGTATTGCGGCACGAACAAAACAATAAATGTACCTACAAGTGTAAATAGGCACCGGCAAATAAATGTGCATAATTTTCCGGTTTGCAGTGTGTCTTTTTCGCGGAAATTTCAAATTAGAGACATTTTTAGCAAGAGATTGTTAAAATAAAGGGTGATTTTTTTGTGGTTAGGATTTTCATGCATTAGTATTTGACAGATCACGCGGGATTTCAGACAAGGTGTCAAAGAGAAAGATGCTCAGTATGCTTTGACATTTCATAATGAATAGACTTACTAACGAGCAACGCTTGCAAATAATTGAATTATATTACAAAAATCAGTGTTCGGTTCGAAAAGTGTTTCGCGATTTACGTCCGATTTATGGTCTACATAATCGACCAAGTGAGCAAACAATTAATGCGATTGTGACCAAGTTTCGCACTCAGTTTACTTTATTGGACATTAAACCAACCACACGAATGCGTACAGTGCGTACAGAAGAGAATATTGCGTCTGTTTCTGAGAGTGTTGCTGAAGACCGTGAAATGTCGATTCGTCGCCGTTCGCAGCAATTGGGTTTGTGTTATTCGACGACATGGAAGATTTTACGCAAAGATCTTGGTGTAAAACCGTATAAAATACAGCTCCTGCAAGAACTGAAGCCGAACGATCTGCCACAACGTCGAATTTTCAGTGAATGGGCCCTAGAAAAGTTGGCAGAAAATCCGCTTTTTTATCGACAAATTTTGTTCAGCGATGAGGCTCATTTCTGGTTGAATGGCTACGTAAATAAGCAAAATTGCCGCATTTGGAGTGAAGAGCAACCAGAAGCCGTTCAAGAACTGCCCATGCATCCCGAAAAATGCACTGTTTGGTGTGGTTTGTACGCTGGTGGAATCATTGGACCGTATTTTTTCAAAGATGCTGTTGGACGCAACGTTACGGTGAATGGCGATCGCTATCGTTCGATGCTAACAAACTTTTTGTTGCCAAAAATGGAAGAACTGAACTTAGTTGACATGTGGTTTCAACAAGATGGCGCTACATGCCACACAGCTCGCGATTCTATGGCCATTTTGAGGGAAAACTTCGGAGAACAATTCATCTCAAGAAATGGCCCGGTAAGTTGGGCACCAAGATCATGCGATTTGACGCCTTTAGACTATTTTTTGTGGGGCTACGTCAAGTCTAAAGTCTACAGAAATAAGCCAGCAACTATTCCAGTTTTGGAAGACAACATTTCCGAAGAAATTCGGGCTATTCCGGCCGAAATGCTCGAAAAAGTTGCCCAAAATTGGACTTTCCGAATGGACCACCTAAGACGCAGCCGCGGTCAACATTTAAATGAAATTATCTTCAAAAAGTAAATGTCATGGACCAATCTAACGTTTCAAATAAAGAACCGATGAGATTTTGCAAATTTTATGCGTTTTTTTTTAAAAAAAAGTTCTCAAGCTCTTAAAAAATCACCCGTTACATAGGAGAGAAATAAATATGGTTAACTCTTTATTTACTCTTACTCTTTAACATATCCTTCTGGAACTGGATAAGATATTTTGTAATTTACTGGCTGGCCAAAACAGTTAGCTTAATAACTAGGGATGATCTGGGGTTGAAAAAGATCTGCATATACGTTTAAAATTTAGGTATCTGGCTATACGAGCATGGTTATTTTGTAAAAATCCCACAATTTCTGATGTTCTATGCCCTGACTGATACAAAAGAATAGATGAAACAGTCTGATGAAAAACTTTTCATTCAAAAATAAATCCAAACAAACAGAAAAGCAATAACTATTTTTCCTTCAGTCTTGCGTTACACGTACAAAATGAAAAACTAGTTATGTTATTTTGTGTAACGGATAACGAGAATATTTTATTCGGGGAAAAATCCATTAAACAGAAAATGTGTTTTCTACCATCAGTATCGGAATGCTAGTATACGCCATAGGTTATACGAGTGCATATTGGTAAACGGAAAAATAAATTTTATTTTATTTTAATTTTTTTTTAAATTAGAGCTATCGTTGAGAAAATTTTCGAAAAAAATTTTGTTTTTTTCAAGTATATTTGTAATTTTGTCCCGAAGTACCGAGGTGACATAAAAAAAATTGAAAAACACTTTAAAAGCGCAAATTTTTACTTACGCGTGCATTTTGCTATATGAATGTGACGTTTTTGGACAATTGCAAATTAAAATAAAAACAAAATTTTTAGTTTTTGGATTTATTTTTGAAAATTTTCATATTAGCTAATTAAAATAAATTAACAAACAGAACCATATTCTAAATATTATTATTATGGTGGCCGATAATTTAGAAGATAATAATAATAATAATGTTGATAAAATTAAATTGTTGTCTAGAATTTACCTATCCAATAATGGAATACAAAAAGGGTCGGTGACCGGTGTACATCATCATGATACAACAACAGCCAATGGACTACCACCATCTATTAGGAAGAAAATTAAGAAAAATTTTGTTAAAACTAGTACGACTCGGTCTGCAACACCAGGATTAAAATTAAGAATAAAAAAAATGAAATTCGATCGGCCAGCTGAGGATAACTGTTTATTGAAACGGAAAAGTCAACAGAAAAATGAAATCAAGTAAGTGGAAACATAAGTTATTGTTTTGTGATAATTTAACCGCTGTATACCAAATCTTAAGTTCAAGTTCAAAAAACCGATCAGGTTCGATAGTCCAAATTGCAATTTAGTACAAAAGTGGCCGCAGCAGTGGCCTAACTATGTAGGGGCAAACCTTTGATTAGGCTAAATTTCTAAATCTCAAAATAATCCATACTTGATCTTAATTCCAGAATAAAATTTTAAATATTTTGCATATTAAACCCGTTTTGCTCCAATTACTCTAGTTCCCCTAAATTTGAAATTCAAACTCTCGGTTGATGACATACATATTTTATATTTGTTTGCTGTTATTTAAGGGTTCATATTTCATTGCCATTAATAGTGAAAAAATTTCAATCCCCTAAAATCAATGCGTTGCATTAATAGGTAGCGACTGCGTTGTTATTTTGATAAATTTAGATAAAGGAAGTAGTATCTAATTTTAGTTTTCCCTTGAATTCCCGGATTCCAAAATTCTACATTTCAATTTATCGAAAATCTTATAGAAATTCGGCTACTATTTGTGCAGCTTAAAATAATTTTATTTTTTTATAATTCTTATTTATTATTTGTTGTTACCTGGGAAATCACATGAAATCTTTTCGCCATAAATAATATTCCAAGATTCAAAATCCTTGGTTTTAAAATACTGCTTTTAAAATTCTGCATTTGATCGAACCGAAAAATTTCGCTAAAAGGCGAAATTTTCACTTCATTGGAGTTTGTTATTAACAGCTCCTTGGTTTGTAAATAAATCGATTATAGCTGCTCAGGTTGCGCTGTCGAATGAGATTGGGATTTTACCATGGTATTTTTGGATGTGCTTCTGGAATTAAACCATGCTTAGTAGAATATGGTTATTTCTTGATTGAGCTTGAATTTTCAATGGTTTCTGGAATTTGGCCATGCTGAATGGAGCTTAGTCATTTCTTAAACGATTTTGACCTAATTTGAATTCTAACTTCTACTTTTGACGAAATTTTGAGATTTAGCCTAACTGAATGGAATTCGGCTAATTTTACCACTAGAATTTGGATTTTATGGCATTTTCCAAACACCGGCTTATTTTAAAATTATTGGCTTATTTGACGCCATCTTAAATAAGTCGGTCAAGCTGTTCCAAATGCTTTTACCGACTTATTTATTACAACCACAAGCAAAACAAATTTAGAAAAAAAAAATTTCTTTTATGTATTTTAAAATTAAATAAAATGGACAAAAAGAAACATTGTTTACTACCTAATTATTTGGTTGTATAAAAAGTATATTAGTTTAAATAAATTAATAAATAAATTTATTAATGCAGTCGTTCATGTATTAAATTACTTTGGTAGAACTCAATTTAAAATGTCCATCACCAACTAAGTTTTCTGCTTGGAAGAAAGAGATAGAAAATAAATCACCTCGATAGCAGACTTATTTGAATAAGTCGGCATAAGCAAATAAGTCAGTGTTTGGAAAAGACCCTTAGTGTGGAATTGAAACCTTGAATTTTAAAGGAGAGTAAGGATTGCAATTATAATGAATTTGGTATGAAGCAAAATCAAGCTTTTAAAGATACATTTCTACAGCAGCAATGTCCTCAATCTATTTATAAACATCTGACCTCGAGCCAATTGTTTTAATTTTGAAATAGGATCTTGTCATGACAAAGAAGGGTTACTTTCTTCATCGAGTGGGGTCTAAATAAAATACAAAAAACGGACTGCGTCATCACCTTGTTAGCCCAAAAAAATTTGGAGTTTATTCTGTGGAGAGAACCGCATTTTAGCCATTAGACAATGCTTGGTTTCCAAGTATAGCGGTGTACATGCTTTCAACAATAGGAAGTTATAAAATGACGATACAAATTTTTTCGATTATGCCGAAATTTCTCTAAGCAAAACTGAAAAACCTTCAATCGGTTGAATTTTTGGTTTGCTCCTAATTTTATATTTGTTCAAATTCTACTCCGTGTAAAATCAGAGTTCCCACGTTTGATTGATGTTAGATGAGGGCGAAGAACCCTCAAGTGCGGAATCCAAATCAATTTTAATAATAATAGCGTTTAGCCTTTTCAAAAGAATGTATTGGCCCTTCTCCCGAATTTCAAATTTTTCCCTTTTTTAAAAATTGTGTTATGATCAATTTTAACAGTTTAGCACATAACCTTAAAATGGCTTAATTTATTAACGGCATCAAAAGAATTGGTCCTGTTTTCCTTGCTAGGCTCGTAATTTTCCGAGTAGCCCTCGTAGTCATGCTTATTATAACTTTGCTAACATAAATGAAGCATTCGCTTGCTGAAAAAGGAACTTCACCACAAATTTATTAACCGCGGTTACAGCCACCGATTTTTAGGAAGCGATTCTAACAGAGACTATTCTAACATAAATTTGAAGAAGTTCTGAAATAAGGTTTTGCTTAATTAAATCTAAATTAAATCGGCTATTCCCAAACCAAAATTGAGCTTTAAACAAGGTTCTAGAATTTTTAGCGTTTTAATGGTTCTCGGACATTTTCAAAGCCATCCTTAATCAAATTCGAACTTTAATGCATTTTATGCCAAAGTTCTATAATTTATCCTTATAAAACTGAATGATAGTGATACTCAATTCAAACCCCCTACCACATTTTTCGCTTTTATATTCTCGAGAACTTTAGAATTGTAAACTTCCTTTGTAAAACCCTTTTATGTCACTTAATACAAAACGAATTGCAGCATCGTTTTACTTGATGCGAGTGTTAATTTGATTTTGATCTACGCTGTTTACGTTTTTAGTAATAGTGTGGTAATACATATAGTGGACTCATTGAGTTATGCTTATCTCTTCTAACAAATGTAGATTAAGTTTCAATTTCTCCCATTGTTAGCCTGGGGGTGGTCGTTAGTTCCAGGTGAGTCCTGCTACCTAGACGTTTTGCATTATTAGCTTTACATTTTACTTCTGCCAATCACTGTAAGGGATCAAAGAGTTTGAAACTATCAGATATCAAACAGTTTTTATAAAATTCTTGGTGTTTGGAATCGGAAAGGGAATGCAAAATCCAAAATTTTCTGTTGCGGTATTATAGTATATGCCCAGAGTCTTGACGTTATAATCAACATTAAATTTAAACTCGTGCTTCTGAGTTATTCCTGTGATTTTTTCAATCGTGAACCAATGACACATACCGATGTAAAGAGTGTTCCACAAACTATTTATTGTAGCAACCAAATTTTTTTTTGACAAATGAAAAGTCAAAATTATGACATTTTTAGATACGTGTTCGTTTACAACACAATAACGCGTTTTGGTTATCCAAACTTTTGAATTTCCAACTTGGTTATTTTCTTACAGCCCTTTCCTTCTTTGACCAGTTTCTTTTAATTGTTTATCTCTTCGAGATCCCAAAGTTTTAGTAATCATGTTGTCATGTCCTAATTAAGTTTGTTGGGCGATCGCTTCATTCGGTGATCATATTAATAAATTTTCGATTATTATTTACTCATAATACTCTACATCTAATGGTATTGGTTGGGACCGGGTTCAGAGAAAGTTGGGCCTGACAACATCCTGAATCAAGCACCTCTTCAGATAGACTTCTTATACTTTTACTGGTATTTTTTCTTGTATATCTTTAACCTTAAATTTCTGATCCACGGATTCAATTGCTCAATATGCTTCAATGCTTAGAATACTCGCAATGATATGTATGATTTTATCCGATCTCTATGATTTAGGAATTTTTTTATTTCAATAAATAAATATTAATTAACATCAATATAAATAAATAACAACTCTTATATTATATTTTTAAACAGAAGTTCTTCAACAAGTAATTGTCGCTTACTCGAATTAGAATAAATCGGATTTGGTACGAATTCTGAACTAGAATCATTTTTAATAATGCATAAATTATGTAAGATAAATGCAGAATAAATAATTTGCGTTACTACGTCCAAGTCCAAACTCTCTTCAAAATTATACAATTTTTGAAATCGAATCATCATCTGACCTATAGCATCTTGTGCAATTTTTCCGGCTCCGTAGTGTAAGTGATTAAATCGTTTCGCAGAAGCACATAAATGAACATTTTCTCGAAACGGAGGGACGAGCCAATTTGTTTCTGGGTATTCAATACTTTTACCCAAAACAAATGTATTTTGTGGAAAATACAAATTCATGTTCTGCAAAAATTTCTCGTATATAGGACTATTTTTTAAAACATGATCAGGTTGCAATGATCCCGGTTCGTAACTATATACATCTATAAATTTTTTATTTGCATCTACAATCACTTGCACAGAAACGCTGTAGTATCTCTGACCATTCAAAAAGTTGCCCTTATCATACTTAGGCGCATTAATTCTTACGTGCACCAAATCTAATATACCAATAACATTTGGAATTTTAGTAAGTTGTTCGAATATTATAGAATTTTGTTTAGATTCATCGGGGTTGGGCCAATTAACCAGTTTATTATATCGATCAATAATAAATTTTGAAACACGAATTAAGGCTTTTAGAGCAGCGCTTTTCTCCACCCCAAATAAATTTGCAAGCTCACCTAATTTCAAGGTGTTACTCAAGTACCAAATATACACGTAAATGTCGAAGAGCGCATCAAAAGTGCCTTTCTTAGATAAATTGTACGATTTATAATTATCTAAAACAAAATTAAATCTTAATTAATAAAAAGGTTTTTGGAAAATCGTATTGCTTACGTATTAATTCTAAAACAGTAGATCGATTTAAACGAAAGTTGTGCTTAAATTCTTGCTCACTGTAATTTTGAATGGTATTTATGAATTCAGAAAAATCTGACTGTTGCACCAGGTCCATTATATCACAAAGCAAATTATCAAGCTTGTTCTCGATTTCGTCGTTATTAAAATCAAAAAACTCCTAATGATTAGTAATTAAATTATTAGATCTTATCATAGATTGAAATATTTTAATACATTTAAAATAAAAATAGTTAAAATTATTTCTTACCATCATGCACCGGTAAACGAACAAAACAAATGAGAACACGTGCCACAGAAAATATAACGAATGAAGTTAACAATAGATCAAATTTGAATTTTGAGCAAAAACTTGCGGAATATATTTTTCTCTTATTTTTCAGAAATAAAATTTGCATTTGTCTCACAAATTGCAAATATGAAGCTATTCGGCGAGTGTCGCGACAGTTAGGCTACAAATTTGTTAAGGAAACTGAATTGTGGAATATTTGTTGGACGGATACGATACTCGGAGTTGAATTCTGCAAGGATATGCGACGATTTCAGAAGATAAACCATTTTCCGGGAATGTTCGAAATTTGCCGCAAAGATTTGTTGGCACGAAATTTAAATCGCATGGCAAAAGTGTTCCCATTAGATTTCCAAATTTTTCCAAAAACGTGGTGTTTACCGGCTGAGTATTTAAAATGATTAATTATTTAATAAAATTTTTAAGTTTCAAAAATATTTTCAGTTTGGGCGAGGTAATAGCGTACAGTAAACTGCATCGGAATAAAACGTTTATTTTGAAACCAGATCAAGGTGCACAGGGGAAAGGTATTTGGATAACAAAAACGCCGAAAGATATAAAACCAACGGAACGATTAATTTGCCAACTGTACATTAATAAACCGCTTCTGATCGATGGCTTTAAATTTGATCTGCGGGTGTACGTTTTGTTAACGTCTACCGATCCGTTACGCATTTTTGTTTATAATGAGGGATTAGCCCGTTTTGCTACAAGCAAATATAAAGAACCGAATGGTCACAACACAACCAATGTGTTCATGCATCTAACAAATTATTCGGTAAACAGACACAGTCGAACGTATAATTTGGATAATGAGTGCGGAAGCAAACGCAAATTTTCTTCAATAAATAAAATACTCGAAGAAGAGGGCCACAACATTATGGAGTTGTGGTCGAATATCGACGATATAATAGTAAAAACGATTTTAAGTGCATATCCTATGCTAAAGCATAATTACAGTGCGTGTTTTCCGTCGCACGACATCATACAGGCATGCTTCGAAATTCTAGGAATCGATATTTTAATCGACCACAAATTAAAGCCTTACATCCTAGAAGTAAACCATTCGCCTAGTTTTCATACTGAGGAACCAATCGATCGCGAAATTAAAGATGCCCTACTAAAAGATGCGTTTAACATGTTGCATATTTCTTTATCTGATAAAAAACGATGTATCGACGAAGATAAGAAACGTGTAAAAAATCGGTTACTGCAGCGAATCAAGGACCATTCAAAAAGTATGTCGGAGCACACAAATAGCAAGGAGACGACTAATGTAAATCAGCAAAATGATTCGCCCTATGAAAAATTGTGGGAAGCCCAAATTCAATGGGAAGATGCACATATGGGCGGATACCGTCGAATTATGCCACCGCAACGCGGTGACCCTAATAAGTATGCAGCATTCTTGCAAATGAATATAAATCAGGCGTCTGTTTATTCAGACACGGCAGCAAGTAAACGACGCGAGGAGTGTGTAAAACAACAACGCAAAGAATTAGAGACTCGTTTAATGAATGAGCAATCATTTTGTTCAAAAGCAAAGCCAAAATTTATGTCTGAATTTGATGAAAAAATGAAATTACGCAGGCAACGAAGGGGATCAGCATCACTGGACGGAGAATCTAATAATAACAATATTAACGAGCATGATGAACGAGAACGCATTCGTTTAATGGCCCAGCGAGATTTTCTTGTTAATAATTGTGGAATTTTGCAAATTGTATAAGCTCAATTAATGCTAGGATCCTCTCGGTACAATATTATAATGCAATCAATTATTTATTTATTTCAGATACTGCAAAATTTTCATAAATACAATATTCTGACATCCCTTGACAAGAAGAAATACAAGGATGCCATAACAAGGCTAACAACTACACAGGATGTGGCACCTACCGCAAAATCTGTTGTAATTAATGTGTGAAATCGCCTACATATATTTGTTAATTTTTATTTTATTTTATAATTCACAGCTTAACCAAGCAAATACAATCACTTTGGGTATTGCGGTTCGGGACCAAATCGCCAGTCTTACAAATAATAACGCTAACAAAAATGCTGCCAAAATAAATTTTTTACCACCAATTAATTTCGAAGAACCTCTCATTAATTGCCGAAGCAACAAACCACTGAAACAGGAAGGAACAGGCAGTATAATGAAAATTCAAACTTTAAATTCTAGAGGGTTTTGGTCTTAGTGAATTGGATGCTATTTATTAACCATCTCTGGTTGTTACATATCTTTCTATATTGTTCATATCTGTGATATAAAGATAATTTTATTTAAGGTAATTAAATTGAATTTATTGTAAAATAAAATTTGTTTGTGCATATTATGTACAATCCTTCTATGTAAAATCAAATAAACAAACTGGAACCTAAGGAGTGACGCCATTCTGAATCTTGATTTATTTTATTTCAAATAATCTGTTTTTCGTTATTGTGTCGTTCAAATGGGACATTGCGTTCAGAAATCTAACATGCCGTACTTCGAGTATAACATTGTTGTACACTGTTTTTAAAGTAGAAGTTAATTGTGTCATGAGTAAATCGAAAAAGCAAAAGACTAACAATGTGCTACACGGTTGCATACATTGGGTGATATGAAGCCATCAGCCACTAAATTTATTCAATCTAAAACGAGAGCGCATTAATTTAAATTATTCATTAATTAAGCATTTTTATTGGTGGTGCTTAACGTGCTGATTATAGTTGAGATCATGCCTCAATTACGGATCAATTCAATCCAACAACATCAGGCGTAGTTAGCATCTCCACCAGCAGTAAACCAAACGAACAAGTCGAACCAATAAAACAGGAGTTCAAATCGAGTACTTCAACTTCCACATTAAAGTCAATCAAGATGAATATTATTACTACTGGAAGTGGTAAAAGCAGGCCAACAAATGTGGTTCGTCGTGCAGCGAACAGTGCAGTTTTCTGTACAGAAAGATAATTGATCCTCTAACCTCAGTATTTTTCATAGGCTCATTAATCTAAATTCTATATTCGTCCTTATCTAAGATCGATACATCCACTTACCTCCCTAAACATTTCCGATTATTTTTGCAATTCGAATAAAAGAGAGTTTTTGTATTGAGGTTGGATTATTCGAATATACTAGAATGAGTAAACCCAACCTTTTCGGTTAAGGAAGCACGATTTATGCATTTGCTGTTCTTTAAACTGACATTTTCTTTGTTTATCTAAACGTCAGCATTCAGTTCATTCGAGGCGCATTTAGATCATATCAAAATAGTATTCTAATGGCTATCGGAAATGGCTTAGTAACGTTAATAAATGTACATTTACGAATCCCGAAATTAATGCAAATGGTATAGTGAAATTGCAGGAACTAGTCGAGTTGGTCCGTTGATACTGCCGATAAGGATCGATTTGTATTTGTGAGTGCTGTAAATAGAGAAAACTGAGATTTGAATACGTTGATAATGTTAGTTAGCCACGGTTAGCTTTACTAATAGTACTAATAGCAACCACTCGATAAGTCTGTATTTAGGCAACTTACATAGAATTGAAAAAATGCAGTAAATCTGACGTAGGCCTGACTTTGTTGATTGAACTGCCAAAAAATATGCACTTATCAAAAACGCCGGGCTACATCTTTTTACACACACCACGTAAGGAAATGTGAATGACCTGACCCGGTTCCAGACATCAATTCATATAAAGGATTGTGCGTAAACCAGCACACCGATATCTACAACATATTATTAGTGTTCTCTTGGTAAAATAATTTTAGTGGCAAATCTACAGAAGTCGCTCTAGTAGTTTATCGGTTAAATATTATACGTTTTGGCTTTTCTCAGGGTATATAACCGTTATTCTGATTGTCATTTATTTGTCGTAGGTCGATTGCCAATTGCCGTTAGCGAGTATACATTATTTTCACAAGTGTTTATATTTAAGCACACACCGGATATGTATAGATCGCGAGCTGAAAATGAAAGGGCCGTTCTAACTGCCCCAATCGTCGTTACGAGAAAATCACCCTCGAAAGTCGAAATAATCTGTAAGGGTCATAGTTTTGAACTTAAAAACGCAATTTTCCCCGGAATTAAATTGAAAACAGCTGAGAAATTTGCAATTTAGTTTTATAGTTAGAACTGTTGGGTAACTTGACTTTGGCATTGAGTTGAAAAGATGTTAAAGTTCTAACTATCAGTGTTAGTCAATTCGTTCGATCACTATGGAGGCTGAACGAGTCATTTCGTAAGAACTTAATAAGGTGCACTCAATTTTGACCATTGGCATCGCAGTTAGTGGCCGTCGAAACTTCGGTATCAATTAATTGAGTTTGGACAACGATATGACAGACTTTAGATGTCTAAAAATTATAACGGAAATGATCCAATCACCATGCAGTTAAATGTCTTAAGAATTGACTGGTTTGGCCTAAAAGCTAACGAGGGAATTTGAAATTTTAAGACATGCTGTATTTGTATTTTGCCGTAAAATAATGGAACCAAACCGAGAAATTGTATTTCTATTTCCAAACAAATTATCATGCAATATTCATGATCCGGCCAATGACCTATCAAACGGCTTTGTAGTCCATTAGTCTATAGTCCCGAATTAAACAACGTTAGTTTGCTAGTCGAGTCATTTGTCGTTGCAAGTAACTCATTTTCTATGAAACCAAAGTCAGATGCCTTGTCAAAATATCTAATATGTATAATATTATCGTAGGCACTTCAAACAATAAACGGCACAATTTATGCCTTTTCTAGTCACCTCAAAATTTCACACGACTCAAAATGACATTTTTTACTAGCTTCTTTCGCCTCAAGTCATTTATTACTTAGGCCTTATCATATTGTGTATGAACAAATTTTTTGGTTTTAGTTAGGCCTCCGTGTGCCCAATACATATATTATTTATTTTTCAAAACTCTATGGGAAACTGATTGAAAAACCTTTTTCAAAATCCGATTTGCACCGTAGTAATTTAACCAACTTTTGATATGCAGAATGGGCGCGTTCAGGACCCCCAACTGTTAGCATCATGATAAGTGAAATCATCGCCAATTTGATTTCAAAATTGCATAGTACTATATATTTTCATAATGTTGGCTTTGATTTTACTCAACATGTTCCCAACTGTTGGGTGCCCTGAAAGCGCCCAATGTTGCAGCTTATTAAACCAATGCAACCATTGATTAAAACACCGACAAATTTCCGAATTTATTTTGAATAGCTATTTTTCCACAACATGGTCTAGAAGAGAATTCGCATAGAAATCGGAATACTTCAGCAACTGCTAATCTCAAGAAGCCGTCCTGTGGCAGTCGTAAAATCATTATTAGATCGCTAGGAAAGATAGAAGAAACCGTTACAAACACAAATTAGGATACTCTAGATCTGTAATTGGATACCCGTTTCCAGGGAGTAGGGATCGAGAAACAGTAGAAAAAAATGTACCCATTGACCAGAAACCAAATCCCAGAGACTGGCAACAAGCTGTTAAGGTGGTGAATGAAGGAAAATTACGATGGATCGCGTTCCCTTCCTCCAAATTTAAAATTACAGACCCAGATGTTATTTTCCTGAGGCTCTACAGGAGGGATTGAAAATGATTTTAGACTACTTTTTACTGATATTCAGAGCAAGTCTAGCTTTAGGATAAGTTCCACAATCATGAACGAAATCAAAGGTAGTCTTTATCTTTAAGGACGAAAAGTCGAAGTATATGATCTTGTTAAAACTTTTCGGCCTATAAGCCAGTGATAAAACCACACTTAGTTCTTTAGAACGCCTGGTGGATAGGTCCTTTTCACGAGAAATTTTAATCTCCCAAAAATAGGGGTTCATAATATCCCACTCTCTTCGGAGACTATGTATCTTGTGATCCGGTTGGTCAACATCTTACCTGACAAGACACATTGAAGAACAATTCCAAAAACAAGCACCAAATACTGGAAATGTAGAAATACATGTGGTAAACCATTAAGCTTGAAACCAAAATGTATACTGGTTGTACTTCGGGTTAGAGTTGAAATAGGGACTGTTGTAGGAAACCCATAGGCTCGGTTGCAGATAATGGTTTGCTTGAGAGGTGAAGCGGCTATGCATACCACTTCAACAGATTCACTCTATATTGCCTTGGATCTCCAACCTCTTGATCTCCCGATTAGGAGATATGCAGCATTCACATTTACTCGTCTGCGACGAATCTAGAGTGAACTAAGGAAACTTAATTCGACTTGGAAGCTCTCTGATTCGATGGCCACAATACACTCTTTCGAAAAATCATTTAGTTTGATTATTACTGAAAGATATGTGTAAAACGATGTTTCATCTGACATTTTTAATGGGAGGGGGGCTTGATCATGTTCATCGATGGATCAGTTAGTGGTGGTCTAGGCGGTACGAGACTACGGGTATCTGATCCTGGGGTGAATTAGTAGTCGTTACATGAACTGGAACCCCACTGTCTTTTAGAGTCTTGATGATGTTCTGTTATATAAAAGAGTTCGAGGATCTTGCGCCATCCTTGTACTTAGGAGTTTTTAAACTAGGATAGAGGCACCTTAAGGAATTTAATAAGCGAAATGCGGGTTCGGAAGAACGTAAATTACGAGCAGTATGGTAGTTCCTGCCCTTCTAAAAATCAAATATATGAGATAGCAATTTATATAAAATATATAATTAGTTTCAACGACAAACAACAGTCGGAAGAATTTTTCTATCAAGATAACTGAACGGAATTGGCAAAGAACGTACTATTAAAAACACTATTAAAGATGTTTTGTACCTGACAAAATTCAAGTAATTATTTATAGGGTATAGTGCTTTGTGTTTGTGCACTTTTTAACAATGATCTGTGTAGCGACAAATTAATATTCTGAAACCATGTGACTCATGATAACATACCTGTCCAGTTGATTTATCATAAAAACCTTTAAGAAGAAAAATATATAAAATCGCAAAGCTCAACAATTTAAGTTTTTAACGAATTAAGTTAGTCATTTGGATTTTACCTGCAATCTAGAAAACTATATCCAAATATATGTTATTCACGTGTGAAGCTATAACCCTAATAAAATATAAATTTCTCAAACTAACTTAAATGTCTTAATTAATGCAAGAATCAAGAATCAAAATTTTCAATTTAAATGGTAAATACTTCTAGCACTAAAACTTTAAATTCCCTTGATAATCCTACTATTACAAACCAATAAATAAAATGTACAAGTTCCTATCAGCATGGTCACATTCCATAGCCTCTATCAAAATTCGCAGTTAAGAATCCCAATTCAGCCCTAAGAACTGAGCAAAGTGTCCCATTTAGCATGTCCACAATGTAGAGAATCTCGCAAAATTTCCATGAATTCTGCTGGCATCCACAACTTCAACAAAAATCATCGTAACTGTAGAGTACGAGTTGTAACGTTTTTCACGTTCTGACATGGACTCATCGTCGGCCTCTAAGTTATGCACTCCGACATGGGGATTATCATCGCACATGTAAAAGAACACCTCTCAATGGGCCCATTACATTCGATAAATAATATTCTTGTCATTTGAAAAAATTGGATATGCGTGGTGGTTGTTGCGACTTTTTTAAAAATTATTTTTTTTTATTAAACTTTGCCTATATACAATTTTTTAATTGCACCAGCCTTGCCTAGTTTTAACAGATGAAAATAATATTTACAACAGGCGGATCATATTATTCCAAATGACTACTTTTGGGATTAAATACACCGAACAGTAAACCTAGCTATACAGGATTGGTTTTAAATTGGGAAAATTGCGGCTCTGGACCCTACTGAATGGAATTTGAATGAGCGGCTGGACATCATCTTATAAATAAGCTTGTTAGCTTGATGTAAAGCTCAAATCTAAAGTTGTAGATAAATAAATAAATAAGACAGGACTCATATGAAGTGGCTGTAGTCGTAAGATACGACTATTAGAATAAGAAAAAGGCAGGTGAGACTCTCGTCTCATGGAATCACAAAGGGAACTGGGGTGTATATGTAAGCAGCCACCAGAGTTCTGTGTTAAAGGCCCTTAGGGCGGCGCCCTTAATTTTGGAACGATTAAATTTTTACAAATTTAAAAGTAATAACAAGAATTAAATAAATTTTTTAATTATTTTTTATATATATTAATGTATAACAATTTTTTTTTGTATTTTTCCTTTTTTTTAATTAATTATTGCTGATATTGATTTTTTATTCATCATTATTTTTTTTTAAATTAAGTTTAAATTAATTTATTTTTATAATAATAATTTTAATTTTATTTATATATAATAATTAATTATATATATATACTATATATATATTTATTTCACATCATAAAAATAAACTATTCACAATTTTTTATTAATAAATTTTGTTTGTTTTGTTAATTTAATTAATTTTTAATAATAATAGTAATAATAATAATTATGTATAATAAGATTATATAATATGAAAAGAAAACTATTTTTTAAATTATAATAATATTGTTAGTAATTATTTAATAATTATATGTGTATCATACATTCTAAAATAATAAATCGTACCACAATCATTCATTCAATAATAATTAAAAATAAATTATTTATGTAATGTTTTTGTTTTTTTTTAAATTTATTTAATAAAATAATTGATTTTTAATTAAATTATCTAAAGATTGTCAACAATATTTTATATTCCTTAAATTACTATTTATTTTATATTACACATAGGGTTCATAATTAAATTTAATTAATTTTAAGTAGACACTATTGCATTTTGAGTAGGTAATCATAAATTATAAAATTAAATGTTTTATAATGGCAACACAGTATATATATAAAAAAATCAGATCTTAAAAATTAATATTATCTCACTCTCAACTTAATAATTTTCTTTTCATTTATTTAATGAAAATTATGAATTAGATTAATGTGTAATGTGTTGGTAGACGACTAGGTAACGGAGAAATTTACGTTTGAAATACATATTTACAAATTGTACAGAATTCAAAATTATAATTTTTTAAGAATAATTAATTATTGCTTGAAATATAAATAAAAATAAAAAAAGACAAATTAAACAACTATCCGAATTTAATCGGACACTAGGCACTAAAAAATGTAGTACAGACGTGTGTGTGTGTGTGATGGGATTCTGAAAATTTAAGAAGCAACAAATTTTTGTTTTAATTTGGCAGTGACTAAATGCAAACATTTTAAAATTTAATTTGAGCAATTTATGTTTGGTTTTTTTTTACAAAATGTACACATTATTATTACTATTATTATTATAAATTGTTTTCTAAAATAAAATTAAACGAGAAAATTATGTGTTTGAAATTTAAATTATTTAAAAAAAAATTAAAACAAATATTAATAAATTTGAGACACTTACCAAAACTAAAACCGAAATTATTTTAAAAAAAAAATAATTATTTGTGCTAAATCGTTTAGTGCGCGCGCTGAATTCAGGTACATTAATTATATGATTTTTAATATATTTGTTTTAAAGATCTTGCAAGACTAGATGAGAAACAAAATTCAGAGACATTTTAATATTTTGGAAGTGTATTTCCACCTTCAGCTTTAAAACACAAATTAAATTAGATAAATATACTTTTGTTTTTATTAACAATTTTTCACAAATTGGAGTCATATTTAAATATTTTTTTTAAATAAAATTAAATTTCAAACAGCAAATCAAATTATATCGAAAAAAAATAAATTTAAATTAAAAATTATCCTAAATGTTAGAATGATTTTCGAACAAAACGGTTTACACGTTCCCCCTCAAATTGTTCATGCTTAACGCATTTTAAATTAATTAATATTAATTAAAAAAAAAGTTTGTAATATTTTTTTTGTTTTTGTTTTATTTAAATAATTAAAAATCTCATAATTAAAATAATAATAAAAATCAAAAAAAAATTATATAAAATAAAATTAAAATTATTTTAACTATTTACAAATTACAATACATAATAATAATAATAAAAATACTAAAAAAACTATAAATTGGGAGGGGTGAGGAAAATTTTGATTAAAATTTTTAAAAATAAGTATTTAATTACTAAAATTGAAATAATAAGCAGCGGGACAATTTCATATTTTATATATTTTTATATAATTTTTAATAAGTTTTTTAAAACATTTTTATTTTAATTTTGTTTTAAAATAATTAAGCAATAAAATGTGACTAATCTCTTTATTTTATTTCATTCCATTTTTTAATTAATTTTTTTTTTCATTTTTTTATACAGTCTATTGCATTACAATATTAAAAATTTATTAATACATTTTTAAACGGTTTTTAATTTTTTGTTGTTTGTTTTATTTATTTATATATTTATAATATTTATGTTATATTCGTTAGATTTGTCAACAAGGCAATTTTTTTAAATTATTTTTTATTTTTTAACCACAAAGTTTTTGAGTTCACTTAAAAAATCTCGTTTTTTGTTTATTTTAATTTTGATTTTTAACTTTTTCTTTTTTTTTATTTAATTTTATTTTATTTAAAAATGTTTATTACACTAGATTTTTTTTGTTTTGTTTAAAGATAACATGTAGTATGTTTTAAGGTTTAAATTTCACAAGTGGAATACTTTTGGAAGACAAACATTTGTCACATACCCATTCAGCATATACTTCGTTGTGAATTAATTGAAATGCTGCGTCTGTTAAACCACTGCAAGTCCTAGAACAAATAAATAAATGACGGATTAGTAAATGTATTGTGAAACTTTTCTAAAACATTCCAATTTACCTGTGAAACCAAAAATTACAGCCTGATTCACACAATATTGCTTGTTCATTGTCATGAACTTCTTTATGACATATTCCGCAGGGATATATAGGTGGAGCATTTGGATTTTGTGGATTAAATACCATCGATTGATTTGGCGGATAAATTTTTCCAGCACCGATTGGCATTGGTTTTGGCCCGAACATTCCCATATTATTATTTATATTATTGTTGTTGTTATTTGGGCCATTCATGGCACACACATTATCCATCATATTGTTTGGATGATTCTGTGGCATCTGTCGCATTTGACTCATCTGATGATTTGGGGGGAGATTTGGAGGTCCACCAGGATGGGAATGTGGATGTGGTGGACCTCCTCCCGACATCCCTCCCATTTGCATATGTAAATTTGTATTCATTGTATTGCTATTGTGTCCGGGTAAAGGTCCACTTTGACTCATAGGAACATTTTGATGTGACATTGGGCCATTACTACCTGGCCCACCACCACTATTCCCGCCGCCGCCGCCGCCCCCACCACTATTTCCATTGCCGGGCACATTCATTGGCCCACATATCGATCCGCTAAATTGATTCATTGCTACCATATTATTTTGACGTTGATTACCTACAGGATGATTCATATTCACTTGATTTAATTGATTATTTTGCCCACCCATCGGATGCTGCTGCATTTGATGTGTTAGGGGCCCTACTGTTGATGTCATCGAACCGTTCGGAACATTCATTCGTGGCCCCCCTTGTAAATGTGATGTTGGGCCATTCCCCAAAGGACTATGCATCGGTGGACCCATTGGCCCATTATTTAAATGACCACCCTGTGATCCCATTGGACTACCCATAGCTGCTCCCATCGGTGAACCCATCGGCAGTGAATTCATCGGACTTCCTATTTGACCGCTATTACTCATTGGACTACCCATCGAACGATTACTATTGGGACCTCCCATACCCATATGTTGTGGTCCCATCGGTGACATACCACCCATTGGACCCATCGGTGACATACTCTGCCCCATATTCCCCATAGGGCTTAACCCGCCCATTTGGGCACCATGCCCGTGCATATTACCCATTGGACTCATTCCGCATCTTTGTACCATATGTGGACCCATACCTTGTCCTGGTCCAGGCCCCATTACTGGCCCTAGTCCCATTCCGGGTCCCATACCCGGACCAGGACCCATGCCAGGCCCAGGCCCCATTCCATGTCCAGGACCCATCGGGCTCATACCACCCATGGGACCCATATTATTCATTTGCATTGGATTCATCCCCCGCATCTGTGGTCCACCCATCTGTTGCGGATGATGCATAAGGCCAATATTATGATGCATACCCATCGGTCCCATCCCCGGTGGATGGCTCATTGGCGAACTGGCGGGTGAATCATCGAAAGGATTTGATGCTACTATTGTATCACCATACCCCGTTAACGGAGGCGGTAGTAAATCTTGAGGTGATGGAGGTGGTTGACTATTCATTGACACTGATGATGAATTCGTTGCTCTTTTTCTTTTCTTAGGATTACTGGGTGCTGTTGTCGGTGATTCGGAAGGTGATTTAAAATCTGGTGGACATATTCCACCAGGTCCAGGAAGTCTATATGGCGCCATACCTAAATTGTGAGTCATTGTATATCACAAAATTTTCTCTATATATTTATTTTTTATGTTGTGTTCTTCTTATTAACTAGAATATCGTTTCAATTTATACTTTATATGATAATATTTCTTAAGAAATTTGTGTAAATTCTATAAAATTGTGTAAGCGAATAGAATTTTATCTTATTTGATGCTGTTGCTTGTTAGCTCGTATTAATATGTTAGAGCTACGAATTTGTGTACGATGGATTACACAGTATCGTTTAATCCTAAAATGAAACAATAAACAACGTATATTAATGATACATTCAGGACGAGGGAGTATAAACTTGATCAAGAGAGACATTCGCATATTTCTATCGAAAGGGATCTAACCTTCCTTGACTGACAACAATACACAAATGTCAACATTTGACATTTTTTTTTCTCCAACCTAATTTTCTTTTAACATTTACACAAATTTTCACTTACCTACTCATTATTACAATAAAATTATACTATTTTCCATTTATTTTGATATAAATTTTATAATTATTTATGTGATTAGAGACACCGAAATTAATAAAAATAAAAAAAATCAACACAAGAATGTCAAATTTGGTGCTCTTTATATCCAAACTTTTTTTCAGCTCCGTATTTATTTTTGCCCATTTACTATAGCACTTCACTTATAAACTAAACATTTTATATACACAATAGAGAATTGTTTAATTTTAAAAATGTTTTATACGCTTAAATATTAAAAAAAATTAAAAATAAAGATAATTTATTATTAAAAATAAAATATTTTTTGTACACAACCAAACACACGCCACATTCATGATGTATTTTTATTATTTTTATGATTGTGCAGATTTGACCATAGGTGGCAGATCAGCGGTTAACTCTTACATGAAATATTTGAACTACATTATTAATATTTGGATGCAACCAATTTATTTTAAATTTTTTTTTATTAAAATTTGAATACATGGAATGTAATTAGGCATTTATACTAAAGTTAAATCTTTAGGCATTTCAATACTTAGATCTGCTATAATATATGAAACGGCCGCCCACAGTGCAGTACATTTATCGAGCGCCACTGGATCTTCAACTTCCATTCGATCACCGGCCGAATGATGATACCAAAAATATTCATCGTTCTTGTTGAGCAAAGATGCACCCGGAAATCCATCTTTGAACCACACCGAAATATCTGGTCCACCATCAGAAGGCGTAGCAAATTCGGTTGCATTTATCATTCCCATAAGCTTTACAACTTCGCGTAGAACACATTCTGAATCTTGATTACCGGTGAAATCAATACCGCGCGGTGTAAACGTTCCAATATCGGATTCCATGAAAAAATTGAATTCAGTTTTAGCCGTATTCATATGTGCTTCTCGATAGGCGACCGCACCTAAATAGCCTTGTTCCTCACCGGTCCATAAAATCGTTCGAATCGTCCGCTTTGGTCGTAATTTTAATTTTTGCAAATATTCAACAGCCTTCCAAGCAATAAATGCACCACCACCGTCGTCCATTGCTCCGACGCCAACGTCCCAACTATCAAAATGTCCCGAAACCACAACCACAGAACTATCTGGTTTCGAACCTCTTAGCTCACCAATCGTATTGCGGGATGTTACGGGCGGCATATTACGATCTTCCATTTCTAGTTTGATTTGAATGGGCCAACCCCGTTTTTGCATGCGTAAAAGCATATGCGCATCTTCTACGGTGATACAGGCGGCCGGAATTTTTTTTACCCCATCTTCATAGTGTTGTAGTCCGGTGTGTGGTGTATTCATGGATTTTGGTGTAACCGACCGAATTAATGCAGCAACAGCTCCTTTTTTGGCAGCAACCGCAGCACTTCGACTCCTATATTCCACAGTTACTCCGTAACTCACCCATTTCGGTACGAAGACTACAATTTTTCCTTTAACTTTGTTCGCTGGTAATTTATCAAATTCTTCAAAACTTTCGACCACAATCACACTTGCAATTATACCACCTCTTGGTGTACCAACCGTCGTTCCCAATCCTAATATATTTAGATCCGCTTTTCGTGGTTTAATTAACGACGCTTTTTCGTAGCCACGCACCCAATTTAATACGGTCGCATTTTCGGTATGTACATTCTCTAGGCCAGCCTGGTTCAGCTTCCCGACTATATAGTCAATAGCATTTTCTAAATTTTCACTACCCGCAATTCGTGACCCAAATTTATCTGTCATTTCAGCCAAACTATTCCACGTGTCATCTTTGTACGGCCCCGACACAATATTCTTAATGATTTTATTCACAATACTTTGATAGCCCTGAATCTCGGCCACTAATTCATCCGGTAAATGACACTCCCCATTGTAGTAGTACTGATGAATTGAGTTGCTCTCAATACTGTTCGATAAGATATCGTTGTCGATTGCAATTGAACTACAATTGATAAAATTATTATGCAGCAGTGTTGTTATAAATATTAGAAGTAATGTAATTATCAAAAATTTATACATCGTTTATGGTTAAATAACTTGTCATGTCCACACAAAACACAAAATTTGATGTTTACGATACAGTAACCGCGACGAGAATAATCAAAATTATGAGGAATATTTTTGAGTTTTGTTATCGTTTGTTTGGGTTTTTCTTGAAAAGAGAGTCAAAGTCTCAGAGAGGTAAATATTTGTGTATTGTTGATTTGGGTACAATCCAAATAGGGATGTGAACTTATAGGTAATATGTCCAAATTTGTTTTGTTTGATAAAATTTGTTTAATTTATCCATTCTAGTGGTTAATTAGTTTGTATAATTTGGTTTTGGATGTTGTCTGATATGTGACTCCATGAACTTTAGACTTTTTATAGAAATATAATTAAAATCATAAACCGTAAAATTGGCACAATTTTAATCTAAAATCTATTTATAGTTTATTACAAAGTTTTCGAATTCTGAATTGGGATATTTCTATTTTGACGTATTATAATAACTTTGTAGTTCGTCAAATTGAGAAAACAAATAATATACAGTGAAGCTGAATACACACCTGCGGAAATAAAAATCATCACACTTGCTCCCGCACTCAAAACCAATCAAATTTCGTGAAATGCTTTATGTCCCGCCTACTAGTTCCACACTCGAGTTTAACTGGGCCAGTAACATTTTTAACTTTGTTGTTGTTTTAATACATTCTGTGCGATACTGCTGTATTTGTGTCGCACTCACTCCCGCAGGTATGTACCCAGTCTTAACATTCTCTTAGCCGGAAATATGTCCATTCTGAAAACAAACGTTCTATTTTTGCAGATGCAAACAAATAAGTTTACTCATTATCCAGAATGCTTATGCAGATTTTATTAGCTTCCTTTCTAGCGCATGAAAAAAGCCAGAATTTTCTTGGTACGATCTTAATTGAATTATTCCATTTGCTGATAACTCGGTAATTAAAAAATTTTGAACGCATATTTTCGTAACTGTTGCAAGCCATATTATGGATAAAATTGTCAAAGCTATCTCTATAGCTACACCATCGCAGTATAAACAGCAAATTTTTGAATACCAAGCTTTGCTTATGCAAATTTGTATCAATTATACTTTTTGTTGTTAAATTACCAAGAACTCCATTCATTTAGATAATAATGCCATAAAAAAGGGACCATTTTACAGTTGCAATCAATCGATTCTATTTAAAATGCTAAAAGTGTACTGGTAGAACATTTTGAGAACTTTGAAGAGGTTAAATTTAACCAATGTATGGTTAACAATTTATTTTATTTTATGTTGTTTATCCCCTCGAAGCTAAGACAGTTTAACACGCATCGAAATCTAGTTCCATAAAACTAGGAGCGATTTACCTGATCTCACCCATTTTAAAAACGATGGTGCGGATTACAAAAATAGTGCTTATCAAAATATCGATCAACGAGATCGAACGTCATGCACTCCCTTTCCAATGGATCCACCAGGTGGTACGATACCATCATGAAAACAAACTGGTCGATAATTGTAGAGTCCCGTTTTCGTTATTGTTGGAACTTCAACTAAACTCAACGGAATTGAGAAGATAGGTTGTTTGAGTGAAGCTATGCTGGTATCTGCGTCTTTAACCCCACTTTACTTGATGACTTCATAATGATTCCGATAATGACTGACCGGATTGAATGTTTTCCTTTTTAAAACTCTCAATATCAAAAAATTCAATACAAAAAAATTTATCTGATCTACTGATCATCTATTTTGTCGAGGTTGCTTGCAATTGTTGCGGTACGTCGTTTTGCCATAACAGAACCAATAGTAAAATTGCAGTCTTGTCAGCTCTGTTATGACACATTATGGCACCTTTCCGATATGCCATCGTTTGATTATACCTTGCGCGTTTGAATTCAATGATAATTCCTTCCGTTATATCCAGTACTGGGGTATCGCTTTATCCTAATGTGTAAATCTCTGTCACGCAATAAACGATTGTCTCCAGATAATGGTTTTGGTCAAATTTTGGTTGCAAATATTTGAGTTTGCAATTTTTTGTCTGTTGATATCTTGCAGACTAGTTTTTTGGATGCCAAAACTGGATATAGATTTTTTTCGAAATTCAACGTTGTCAAAGTTCATGTTCAGAAAAATGAGTGAAGACATGTATATGTGATGATAATATGTGAAGAGACATGAGAATAAATAGGGAAACTCAGAAAGCTTAAGGGAATGAGCATAACAGAAAAACTTGCCTGCCACGTGAAGCTATACAACCGAAATTTGTATTCGATCGAATTGAACATGAGGTGAAGAAATGATACAAGAACAATCGCGGGTGCCTCAAGTAGTACCAAATCACTATAATCCAAAAGCTCCAATGAGTAAGGTCCAGAGCTAGACCAATACTAACATTAAAAGAGGAAACAGCTGTAGAATTTTATAACCCCTAACCGCCAATCCTAAATTGGTTCACCTAATAGAATTCATTGAACTTATAACAACAAAAAATAATTAAACCACAAGTCTTCTAGATCCCAAAGCTTTTATCATGCATGGGAAAGCATCGTCGTTTATAAAATACTAAATGGTTGGAAATAAGAAATTATAATTACTGTCATTATGTAGTAAACTTCGTATGTTGTAAAATCTGCCGAGTTACCTAATTAACACTATGAAGAAGTTATTGACTTTCAATTTTAATATTTAAAGGGAATATGTGCAAAGGGAAATAAAGGGAATATTCGTCGACTGTAAACATGTTTTTGACACAGTTCTTCGATCACAGATGGATTAGTTTAGTATAGTTTAGTTTATTTTAGACAAAATTGTAGAAATTAAATTTATATAAGTTAAAAGAAAATAACTATTTAGTGAACTCCTAATTTTAAAGCAAAAATGTGTGCCACTATTCCTAATTAAAATAGTGAATTAAAAATGTAAAACTACATGTACGTATGTTTGGAACTTAAGGCTCAAATTCGAAAGCAAACTTCATTCATTACAAATATTCGATTAACAAAAATAGTAAACATAAATTTCATTACATTGCTCTTGCAAACAATATTTCGATGTCACAAAAAGTAATCAACCAGTTTTTAAGCAAACGACTAAATTTATTTATTTTATTCGCCCTTAGAATATGATGAGATTGTTGGCTAAATAATTTTGGGAGAAGTATAGACAAATAATTTACGAACAAGTTCTTTCTTGGCAAGCGGGATTTGATACTATTAGGGTTTGGTAAGCTATATGGTTTACTCCTACAATTGGTGACTACTCGATTTTCACTCGTTTTGTAAAATGGTTTAAGCACCTTAAATACATATATAGATATCTTATTCACTGCTAGTGCTAGCAGGGGACGTCAGACACGATAACCCAGTGTGTGTATATATTTTTCCATGTCGTCTAGATGTCGCGCAGGATGTACTCCATCTCTAGCTGTTAGCGTTCATCACTCACAACCAAAGGATTCCATAGATCGATATCCAGCTACGTACGATTCTTGATGTTAAATCTACAGAAACTGATTGTACTCCGCTACTACCGATCCCGAATATTTAAACTATTTCACTTTCTCGTACTGCGTGTATCGCGAAATAACTCCCCGCGTATTGGCCTTGTTGCGGTAACCACATATTTGGTTTTCAATTTGTTGATTTGAAGGCCAATTTGATGAGCTGTTGACTCTTGCTGAGGGACGATGTATTCTAGAGAAAAGTTAAAACGTACTTGGGCGATACGATCTCTTTGCCGTACTCTTGATCTTATTTCAAAGGCTTTCGAAAGTGTGCCTTCGATTTTCAGATTGCAGTTTGAATCGCTCATCAATAATTTGTACATATATATAATTTTCGACGGGATCTTATAGATAGGACAGAACGTCTCGTCCTAAAACGTAATCGTCTGTATGCCGTCGAAAGCTTGTTGAAAGTCTACAAAGAGACAGAAATTAGGGATGTCGTTTTCATAACATTTCTCCAAAATAATCCTCACAGTGAAGGTCTGATCGGTTGTGGATCTATTTGAGCGAAAGCCACCCTCGCATATAGTCACCGAAGATACGATCATCGATAATTTGGCTGCCACTACGCTGGTCAAAACTGTATAACCAGTGGTACTAGTCGATTTTAAAGGGATGCAAATTAATTCCGTCACACTTGAAGAACTTTTTTGGTGTCCATTACTAACTCCCAAGATTCGTTGCGAATAGTGCTGGTACGAGGTTGGGATTCTGTAGCTTTCTCTTTTATGTTGTAATATCTATCTCTAATACTCGAATTTTCAGTTAAGCACCTTGCCTCACACGTTGAGAGTGTTATTAGATCTTGTATATGGTTCACCAATTGACTAAGATGTTACCAAAAACTTTGAGTACAAATATACTAGTTGACGTTCGATCGGCACTATCATCGGCAAATCACCGTCGACATATATCCAATCAAACCATTTTTATCATCTCGTCAATAATTTAACTTAAAATAGGAGGCGTCTTTTAGTTATCGAAGCAGCATTTTCAATTGTTGGTAGTGTTTCGTTGCACAATGCTTGGGAACGACTTAGGTAGCGTAACAACATCCCAAGTTTCATCTTTCTCCAATGAAACGATCTCTTCTTGGATTGCTCTGCGTCACTCTATCTCGCTTCATCTCGCCTAGAAACACTTCGATAGTTCTTTGGAATCTGTGGCATTTTTGTGAAAAATGCCATATAACTTTCACATTTATAATGGTTGAGATATAGCGGTCTTCGAGGTGATATCAGGACTATCATTTAACACGACAGTTTCACTTGTTTCTTCGTCTGCAGCATCACAAACGTTTGCGTTATATGGGACTTATACACGACGGGTTTTCTACAGTGATCGGATTCGTGTCCACATATGTTTATTCAACTTCACTCAATTCATTGTTGCTAGGCTCTGCAGTGAAATGTTGCGTTTTGTGGATTGATGTGTGCTAGAATTTCGTTCTGCAGTAACAACAACTCTAAACTTCAACTCCAATTTCAAAATCGTGTTTGCTAATATTGTTGCTTTGACAAAGCGTGTATCCAAGTCGTGTTTGTTTAGTGCTAAGGAATCGAGCTCATATTGCGACGACTGTTCGAAGCGCTCGTCGAGGTTATACGTGCGATTTAGGCTGAGTACATTCCATGACCCGAGTTTTAAAGCGTAGTCTTTAATTCGTGTCCCAGACTCCCAGGTCGATGTTGAAATACCAAATTTATCCGAGTATTATGTTGAGGTTTGGAAGCAATTTGTTTCTCAGACATTGGGTTGTTAGCTCAACACAAACTCCTAAAGGAGCTAGCCCTCAAATGTTCAACCTACCGTTTTTTATAGGGTAATTACAGGTGGCCGCCACGAGAAGGGGGTATGGGCACTTGTTGTCGTTGCGGCAAATCCGACACAAGAAGCGAACCCAGTGTTTATCCCTCTGCTTACATTACAACCTGACTATCATATAGATATCGCAGTGGTAATATTTTACATTTTTAAAATATGGGAAAGGATGACGTGGATCTAGTCATAAAGTTCATAACTTTTAGTATACTTTTTGAACCGGCTTTACTCTACCGAGACTCCATCAAAGCAAAAAACAAGGTTCTTAAAAATTCGGAAGGACAAATCTTACACCAAAAATAGAAAGTTCTTAACGCAAAACATGGTTTTGTTTTTAAATGAGCAACGTGATTTGAAGAGCGGAGGTTCAAAATGTACGCCTAAGTGACTCTCACTATCTCAATTGAAACACAAACATTAGTGCATACCCGCTTTGAAACACATACCTCATAAACTATTTGAGATGGTCACCTGTATAAAACGTTTTCAACGAAACCAATTGCCGCAAGCTCAAGAGGAATTTTAATGCTTCTAAAATTCAATGGCAAGATCCCATTTGAGAAGATTAAGAAGATGCAGTTTTAAGCGGTAATGCACAATTTATGGGGTGCAGGGCAGCAGGTTAACGCACTCATTTTGACTTTACGTGGGAAAGCTGCAGTTGTGTGCGAGCTCTATTCTTAACAGAAAGAAGCACAAGCGAGTCATGATTGAGTCGCAACTGAAATATGAATAGTCACACATCTGAGAACTAAGCAAGATACAACTATAAAGCAAGCGATAAATACGTGTGGAGAGTTTGCAACTGCAAGACCTAGAAAAAGAGATAATGAAATTGGCACGTCAAGCTGACGGAAATGCACTTACATATGTGTTGAATGGACTAACAGTTGAGTGTTCAATAGCGCTGTCAAGGGCGACAATCTGAAACTTCAATTGAGAACCAATACTAGAAGTAAGACAATGCGTGAAGTATTGGTATTGGCTTTACACAATGAGGCAGCTAGAGCGAGTTTAGCCACTGACACAGTAAAGTTGCGCAAGCTGGATAGGGAGGATATCATTCAAATAAAGGCACTAGAGTCATAGAAAATTACAACAGTTTAGTGCAGAGCCACGTGACATAACAAGTATAAGGAAATATTTCAGGTGTGGGAAGTTAGATCACTACGTCCGATATTGTCGACAGTGGCAAATTAATGGTTTTATGAAGCAGTCTGATTTCCAAGGAACACAAAGAAAACTGGCGAGAAAAACAGAGAACGGGAATACAGAAAACCACAAAGTGTTCAACAGAGTGTTCAAACGACCAAGACCAGAAGCAAATGCTTAATCCAAGATCAACAAGTCAGAGACTGCGAGAAGAAGGTGCACGGCAAGGACTCGAAGGACAAATTGGCTTATCGAGTGAAGGAATAAGATCCTTGAGGGAGCCCCAACCTATGAATCCGGCAAGCTGGATGGCCAAAAGTAGTGAGCGTCTAGAAAGTCGAGTCGAACGATCGATGTTGGCTTGGTGAATCAAGTTTTCTCCAAAACTGATTGTAAATTGAATTTTAGAATGGAATTCCATGTGGAGTGGAATCTGGAAATAACGAAAGCAATTGTAAACGGTGGCTTTAGTCATCATAGAAAATAGTGCAATTAACAACGGCATTAATCATCATCAAGCCAGAGGAATTGATGAATGTTCGCGAATACATCTACATGCAAGTGATTTACAATTGCAATACACACACATCCACAGATACAATAAATGGAATAATCTCGATCGGCGATAGAGAAGTATATGAGCGCGAGCAAATTGCCAGACAGACACAGTTGTATTTTAACCAGGGAACAGTGCAAGTTAAGAAGTAAAAAGTGAACGGGGCGAACTGAAATTATTCAATAGTGATAAATAGTGAAATATTGAATGGTTGTAGAACTTATTGGTGTAAATCAAATTTGTAACTTAAATGCTGAGTGCTTTATCCTGTACGATGTAAATACTGTACTGTAAATGCTTTCGAAATATCGATGAAGAGAGAAGAAATCTTTAAATTATCAAGTTTTTTGGAGGAAAAGAAACCCAAGATTTCGCAAGAAATATTTATAAAGGGTGTTTTTTTAAGAGGTTGCCGATTTTTTTTTTGAATAAAACACATATAAAATTATGAAATGACCAAAATTTTTTTTTATTTGGTAGATAATTTTTTGGCATTTAACATTTAAACACAATTTCTGGCATATGGCTACCACGACTATTTTTCACAAATGTCATTCTGGAGGTCCAATTTTCCAGCACTTTTTCAAGCATTTGAGGGCGTATGTCAGCAATGACACGTTGAATATTGGTTTCCAAAGCGTCAATCGATTGAGGTTTATCCACATAAACCAATGACTTCACGTATCCCCACAAAAAGTAATCGAGTGGCGTCAAATCGCACGAACGCGGAGGCCAATTCACCGGACCATTTCTCGAAATAATGTTGTCGTTGAAAGTTTCTTTCAATAAGTCGATTGTTTCACGTGCTGTATGGCAAGTGGCACCATCTTGTTGAAACCACATTTCATTCATATCCATATCTTCAAGATTTGACAACAAAAACTCATTTAACATGGTTCTGTATCGATTTCCATTCACGGTAACGCGTCGTCCTTCCTCATTTTTAAAGAAATATGGACCGATGATCCCACCAGCCCATAGACCGCACCAAACAGTACATTTATCAGGATGCATTGGTAATTCTAGAACGGCGTGTGGATTATCTTTGCTCCAAATGCGACAATTTTGTTTGTTGACGTATCCATTTAACCAAAAATGCGCCTCATCACTGAAGAGAATTTTACGGTAAAAAAATGGATCTCCGTTCAATTGATTTAACGACCAATCACTGAATTCACGGCGCAAACGATGGTCGTGTGGCTTTAATTCTTGCACCAATTGAATTTTGTATGGCACCAAACCCAAATCTTTACGTAAAATTTTCCATAAAGTCGATGGACAAAGTCCAATTTGCTGAGCACGACGACGAATCGATAAATTGTCGTTTTCTTCGACACTGGCCTCAACGACAGCAATATTTTCTTCTGTACGAACTCTTCTCATTCTTGTCGGTGGCTTGGCATCCAAAAGAGTGAATGTAGACCGAAATTTGGTAATTACGTTCTTTATGGTGGTCTCTGACGGACGATTATGTGCACCATAAAATTCACGAAGTGCTCTATAAACATTTTTAATTGAACACTGATTTTGAAAATAAATTTCCACGATTTGAAAACGTTGTTCTGGAGTTAACCTATTCATAATGATTTGCCAAACAATACTGAGTAGAAATGCCACTTTGAGCTGTCAAAACAACTGTCATAAAATAAAACGACATCTATCGGAAAAACAAACCTCCTAAAAAAACACCCGTTATATTTGAAGTACGAGCGTCTAGCAACCATTCAACACCATACAACGAATTCATCACTTATTTAAATTAAGATTGTTTTAAATACAATTAATCAAGTTCACATATATATAATAACAATATTTTTATCGAATTAAACATTTTGCTAACAAGCGTAAATTTAAAATTAAAAGTTAAATTGAAAATATTGACATCTTCCGGACAAAAATAGAAATAAATTGTAATATTTATTTAATTTAATAGGTGTCACTTAGAATCATAGCAGCAAGTATTCAAATCTGTTTATTATGTTTCTCTACCATACAACAGATGTCACTGATTTGCTGAATATTGCTTTTATTTTTCGTTAAATAATATCTAGTATGCCTACTAGCTGGTAGACTGTACTAGTTGTCACATTTAACGTGCAATTTAACAGTTTAGGGGTTTTAAACCGTTCGATGGTATTAAATATACAACGGTTGCATTCTAAAATAATTAACTATTTATATGAATATTTTATATTTGGTACCTAGGCGTCCTCGTGTCCTCATAAGTATTGTTTTCAACAATATTTCATTTTTATGAGTCCATATTTAGATGAAACGAATTTACACAATTTGTACGTCGGTTAAAATAGCAATAATATGTAAACAGAAATATATTCGTACATTTTATCTACCAAAAAACACATTCACGCGATATTCTATTTTCATCCTCATCTTTTGCGCCGGCATCAATATATCAAATGAAATCGCGCTGAATTCAAGTCGCCTTTGTAAACTACGACCACAAAATTGAAAGATGCGATCAACAATCTGTCCACGCTAAAAATAATCATTCCGTTTGTTTGGTGCTGTGCTGGCGACACAGCGATGGCATTTTGCAAAACCGATGAACGCCCATAATAAACATAAACAAACAAAATGCAAAATAACAAATATCTATAGTTAGTTGCCAAAAATTTACAATTAAATTATTTAAGAATTTGCGAATTACTCTTTTCAGGTGGAATAAATACGAAAGTATTTGTGGGTGTAGGTTACACAATGATTTAGTTTTTCAAAACTGCTTTTTAGATTTTTGTTTAGTACGTTCGTGATTCAAACAACACTTGTATTGTACATGCGATCGAGTTCAAAACAGTGGAACCTCAAAATAATAAAACCGTATTTACGATGTTGCTGTGCGTGCCTTAGAATCTAATATAGGGGCGGTGACATGTGACTCTAAACCTTAGTCTGCTTGAGTTAATGAAATTATAGGTGTACAACTAAATCTATTGTCTTGAAGAGTGTCTTGTCGGCAATAACGAGTTGTTATCCCTGAACACCTGCTTCTGTTAGAATATTTCTAAGATGTCTGGCTCAATGAGCTGGATGTAAAAAGAGTTTCAAGATGTCCTTTTTTGGAATGAAATAAAAAAAACATTCCAACTTATGGTGAGTAAGCTTCCGTTTCGGCCTTATACCTTTTCGTTGCATTCGAAGAAGTTCTTAATTAGTGCCTTAAACGCTAGTGGATATTTGTCAAATTGACAAAGTCATAATTGATTGATTCACAATCTAGTGATACGAATAGCAGTTACGGGTTAGAACTCTTATATCGAATACATTATACATAACTTACGGAGTACAAAAATTCACTAAAGTGAGCATGATGAAAAAACCTACAAACAGTCTCAATACTACCTCGCCAGCAGAGTACCACCAAAACTCGTTGATTTCGTCTAAGTGATGCGAGCTATGCGAGTTTAGTTTCCTTAATAAGGAGCGACCCGACACGAATGCTGTTTCTTGAATTTCCGCGGTTACTACAAAGTTTTCAATTCCCAAAAAATGCGAGTTACTTTAACAATGAGCAGTGCGCTGTTAAAAGAGAGTTGTAGCGATCTACAATAGATTATTTTTGTTCGGTTCTATGGGAGGCTCTCATTTATTTTCTGGTTACTCATTGACTCATTTGGAAACCAACGGAGTAATCTTTGGTTAATATTTTTTATAGCGGGCTGTTACATCCATTTGTAGGAATAATAAACGCCACCTAGATTTCTGAAATTTCGAGCGGCTGCCCAATGTTATGCATTAGCTTGATAAGGAGCACACAACTTTTGAAGAGGCAGAATTTCAGTTTTGAGAGTGTCTTCTTATCTTACTCGTATTTACCTTACTTTTATTTTTAATGTTTTCCAGATGTCTGGTGTTCTGACGGTGAGATATATTTACCATGTTTAGTGATTGAGTCCACTGGGACTTGATTTTTAATATGAATGGAATAGGTGTCGACCATTTGAGGGGTTCGCATATTTTTGACGAATTCAACTGTAATACTCAAGATTAATTTTTAATCCAAAGTAGTCGGTGAAACTCCACTGGTACCTCATACACTTTTATCTGCGTGTTCATATACTAAGGATTTCAGAGTTCGAAGCTGCGCCCTGAAGCAACTCCTTTTTTGTCTTCGAATTTCAAGAATCATTCGAGTATAGTAGACTGTGTTTGCAACTTCAACTGTGATTGACCATTTTTCACGTTTGTCATGTGACGAGAAATCTGTTCCAAAAGTTATTGACTGGTGTGGCTTGGTAGACGATTAGAGGAAACGAATGAGAATTACGAAGATGTTTTGCTGGAGCTTGTGACAAGACAAATAATTATTTGTTTGCTTCGGAATCTTGCATTACGCCATGGCAAGGTAAGTTGTACATTTTTTTTTTTGGTGAATTATCGTCCTTTGAAATCATTTCCATCTACCACCAGATTCAAGAAACTCCGAATTGAAAGCTGAAACCTTTGTAAATCGATATTCTATTTGTTTGAATCGCATAAATACATTAATTCTCCCGTGAACGTAGCGGTTGTATATATGAAACCGACTCAAGCCTATTTGACAATTTTTCCATTTTCCTGCATACTCGCACTTAGAAGCCTTCGAATACGCTGGTTTGGGCATATTTCGGGATTTGGAGTATTCTGTTAGTCGTTTTCAGCCATTACCTTTTTAATGTTGGAAAAAATTACCAGCAGTAGATGCTGTTTCGGATTGATGCTGTTTATCCTTGAAAATGTACTTTCAACTCTGTGTCTCACGAGTAATTGTAAAATGCCGGTAGTACGGTAAAGCTGAAACAGGCTGCAGTGATTGTGAAATGGTATGAAGTTATCAGTCTGATGGTTCAATTTCACCTGCAGCAATTTGTTTTGGGGACCCGCCAATGCCGTCGCGGGTTCACGGTTAGCGAATGGGTTGTTTCATGACTGAGAAGCCATTTACCTAGCTCTGGTGTGAATGGAGCTCCTAGACACCAAGTAATCTCAAGTGCTGATGATTTTACTAAAGTGTATAATTGCCTCTGCCCACGAGTCCTTCTTATTACATATAACCGAGGACAGAAAAATAAACTAAAATCAAACAAAACCGCCTTGAATTAGCAGAACAGCAATATACGTAGTAAGAGCTGAAAGTGTGGGAAATTGTGCTGTAAAGATATCGACACTCAGCCTCCAGATTCTAAATAGTATATACTCTATAATTGAAGTCGCACAAATAGAAGACTATCTTGTTTGGCCGGAAAAGCTATTGATAGCAGCCAAGCCAGGTAGGAACTCCACATTGAAACGACGGAAGACCTAGGATGAAGTGAAAATTGTAAATAGTAAGTGAGCCAGTGTGTATCGAAAGAAACTATATTGGAAACACAAACTGTTAAAGCTCTTTAGGTTTTGAAATAAAATCATCCGAGACATCGCACATCTTGCACTCGATGCTAGTTGGAATCAAAGACGAGTTTAAATTAACTGCGTGCTCAGGCCAGAAATCAGTGTTTCTGTATAAAAATGCGATAGCTAAGGGGAAGAGGCATCTTTTAAGTTAACTGTCAACCAATTTACTGTCAACAGAGCCGGTAAATATTAACTAAATTTAGGATGATTCAAACCAGCAGACCGATCTTCTAGCCTAAAGACTGGGCAGTACTGCCAAATAATCGCTCCTAACAACAGAATGAGTTGCCAGCTTCAGTTTCGGATTAGTATCCCTTAATGTTTACAGATATAATGAAGAAGAAGAATACAACTAGAATAAGTAGAGAACTTTCCAAAACCATCAAATAACGTCAATTTGTCCAGTGTCTCGGAACGGATATACAACAATAACAGTGGCTACAAAGAACGAGAAAAATAATTCCGATGTTTCTTTGAGATCCTAATCGATGTGGCCTATGATGGAGTTAGTGTTGCAAGATACTTCCCTTCTTAAGTTGGCTAAATTTGGAGATCATTCGGTTTTTATCGGAGAACTCTGGATAAGAATAGGATTGGTGGCCTCAAAATATGTATAACTTTATACTTAATAAAGTTTGGGAAATTCTTTATTCTTTGGAAAGTACTCGTATTTAAAATTTCTTCTAGTTCCTAAATATAGCGATAGGATAACGCAGTGGTCAGTTGACAGGTTCATTTCTCGATATTTATTGTTCATCAAATGTTTCCTTCAGTAAATTAATTGTATCGCGCGCTGTATGTCATGTGATCCCGTCTTGTTAGAGCAAAATATCTCTGATGTCAAAATTTAGTAACCATGTCTCTATACCGGTCTCCGTTGACTGTAACGTTTTCACCAGCATCATTTTTAAACTCATATGGTCGGATGATTCCTTAGGCCCATGCACACCGAACGGTAACTTTTGTGGTTGTATAATGGTTTTTAAACAATGGCTCGTCATTTCAAATGCGACAATTCTGCTCGTCGACATACAGCCATTGAACCAAATCATCACTGAATAAGCTTTTGTATGGAAAGTTTGCAGTGATGTCAATATTGACTTCGAGCCATTCACCGCCTATTCGGTGTGCGAACGATGAAGATTTTTACCCAAAATTCTCCATAAAAATATTGGATCAAGTCCCAATTATTGTGCACGATGACGAATCGATTCTCTTCGATACTACGCTCTACAGCTGCCACCGCCTGCTTGGTGCGCGCCATATGGGATCTTATGGGGCACATATTATCATTTAGAGTAAACGTATGGTGGGAAAGCGACTCATAGTTAATAGAATTATCTACTCTGATGGACGATTCTGTCGATCGACGTAGCGGGCGATGAGTTTCACGAACTGAACCATTATTTTGAATGTAAAATTTGAACAATTTGAAAATGTTGCTCTGGCGTGAGTCTATTCATTCACCAACAAACATTATTAAACGGCAAACCAAACTAACGAAAAATGAACTGCCAGCAGTCAAATCGGATGACCCTGAAAAAACAGTTGCCAACTTAAAGTTCTATACCTTGAAACGAAATACCCTTCATATGAGCCAAAATATGATGACTTCACAGGATTATTTCTGGGACCTTGCTTATGAAGCAGAGAGGAAAAAATAAAATTTGGTTAGTTAGGAATACTTTTAGTTTCCAGAAATGGTCAGAAGCTTTCAGTAATTGGTAGAAACAGGAGACAGATTCTAAATATTGGAAAAATATATTCATGACTCCCAGAGAGCCTTGAGCAATTATAGTATGGTAAATTGTTACGGAAAGTAGATCATTACTCCTGAAAAAAAGACCTAAGTGAAAGTAAATACTGATTTTGTGGTCTCCGGGACTGATAGTCTATCAGAAAGTTAGAATGCAATCCATCAACATGATTAGCAATCCTAGAAGGAGAACTAAAGATTGAGCTGACGAAGCCTCAAATGAAGTTTTACAGGCTCTCTTAAAATTCAAAAACTCCAAGTCAGTTTATTAAATCGGATGACTCCTCCTGTCAGAAGATTCACTCACTAGAGAGTATCGTTACTAAATAAAGAATCATATGGACAACAGATCGCTTGAAACCATATAAATCAGTCGACCCAGACCTGATCTTATCCAATTAAACTCGATAATAACTCTGAAGGTTGAGGGTGACGTCTATTGTATAATTGGATTCCGAGCCAATTTGGTCTTCACCTTTCGAATGATATCCGGCGAGGTTGCAGTGCGATTCGGTCCACCACCATGGCGTTTTGCAATGCTGCCGATATCGTTATAACGATTTATGGTGCGATACACAAACATTTTATTCACATGCAGATGTTTTAACTGGTTAACAATCTGCGGCTGTGGTTTTCCAGCCAAATAAAGAGCAATCACACTATTACGCTTGAATTCCATTGCGGATAACTTTTGTTCGGAATATTTCCTACTAAAATGCTTTTGTACGCTTGTAAACAATGGAATGAACTGTCATTAGTGTAAATTTGAGCGCTCTGGTTTGACAGCAATGCCAGTCTGAAGTTGGTAACACTCCGTGTCAGTCACCCGGTAGTCACTAGAACCTAAAGCGTGGGTCAGATATCAAAAATGGTGTAAACTGGGTTGTCATTAAGCTAAATCAAACCTCATGTACAACTGGAGGAATAAAGATGACATTTAAGCAACTCTGGTTATTCACTATCGCAAACGATATCGCAGCGGCCTAAAATTTCAAAAAATAACCGAATCAATTAGGTTAACAGAGAAAATGAAGTACAGTATCTTCCTGATTCTTGTCCCTACATCTTTTAGAACTCATTAGATTTAAAAACCCACTCCATTTCAAGCGATAGTGACCTTGAAGAGGGAACTGAAACTAAATCGCCTTGTCTAAAATCGATGGCTCAGAGGATGACTGGCTTCCTGTTGAGGGCGTATACGAGGTTCAATAAGTTCGAATTGAAGTGTTTGACGAAGAGATTTCAAGCGATAGTGATTTTGAAGAGGGAACTGAAAATAAATCGCCTTGTCTAAAATCGAAAGATGGAACGATATGGAGAAAAAATTGTCCTTAAAGGCAAGCTTTAAAACACAACATTCACAGAAGTCAACGAAGTAGAACTTTGCGATTGACTATGCGATTGACCATTGCAATTGTTATCCGTAAAGGATACATTCAAGTGTATTTTTTCAGAAGTCATGTGTGAAATATTTATCAGACAAACAAATAGGAAGGCTGAGGAGATTCATGGAGAATGTAACTTTAGAAATTCAGATAAGCCATCGATTGGGCCCAGAGTTCCGCGCGAGCATGAAATTAAACCGTTTTTGGGAGATTAGCCGATTTCTTCGATAGTAAGTATACGGCGATTCCGTCTAGAGTCTGATAAAGCTGCTGCGATAAGCGAAATATGTGAATTGCCAAACTTAGAATTTGCGCAAATATTATACCTACACCGTCTGAATGCATTGTAGTAGATGAACAACTTTTTCCTTCCGAGGTATTTATAAAGACATTCGTTATTGCATTTTCTAAATAGAAAAAAAAATGTTTTATTTTGTGCAGGGCGAACAAAGTTTACCCAATATAAGCCGCTCAAACTGACAAAGTATGGAGATAAAAGTTTTATGGATTTGCGATGCTGCTAACTCATATCCAATAACGGGGCAGATCTACATTGGTAAACAACCATCACGTAGAAAAACCAATCGCGAGGAACGGATAGTAAAGAACCTGTGCGCACGCTTTAAAGGGTCGGGAGAAATGTAGCAACTGGCAATTGTTTACAACATTGTCTCTTGCCTGCTTATTGATCTCTTGGGACTTAGCCATAGGTGGGACCCTACAATTAACAAACCGCGTGGTCCAAAAGAAATGTTACCATCCAGATCCCGTTCTTCAATATAAGGATTTAGCGATGATTATGTGTTCTTACGTCTCAAAGAAAAATAAAAAAGTTTTATTGTTATCTACCCAATATTATACGGGCACAGTAATTGGAGACAAAAGAAAACCGGAAATTGTTTATGGTTATAATGGTAAGAAAGGTGGAGTAGATAATACGTATAAGAAGGACGCAAAGGACTGAATTAAATTTATATAATTTTAGCGTTTATCTGTGATGAAAAATGATTTTGTAACCAATTCTTTTCAAATTTATGAAATATGATTTAAGTTAGACACTAAAATAATGAAAAAAATAAGTTTTCTAAGCGTTTTTTAACTGGCACCCCGGGCGGCCGGGTATAGACTACACGGGTAATAATAGATAGAGTGTCAAGAAGTACGAACTACGAATATTAAATCTAACTGGCCACCCGGGTGGACGGGTATTGACACAAGTGTTAAGGAACATTTTGAAGATCTTATTTCGCTAGAATTTTTTCTTTTGTAGAAAACAAAATTAATAACTGCCGCAGGTTATAAAACAAAATTCTCTTTTGGGACAGTGCTGCCCCTGCGGAGAGTAGCGCAACCTCTTATATATAGCAACGTCAACAGTTACATTGAAAAACTATAGTTTACGTTTATAAATTGAAAACACCCAGAACAGAAGAATCGAGGTTTCTAACTATAATTTTTCTTAGAGGCTAATTTTGAAAGACCATAATCAATTTTAGTTCATTTGGAGTCAAATTTGATCTTTCACTTAATTCGATAATCTTTTTTTATTGGTGCAATGCAACCGATAATACAATCAATCCATCCTACATGTGAAACAAGGGAAGTGAGAAATGTATTAGTTCACGCGATTGTGACATGCTCGTGTGCGGCACACAAAGTTTTAAATGCCAAAATAAATTTCTGGCATGTGATCGTAATATATTATTGCCGCTACAATTAATAGAACGTTGCAAATAAAAACATTACATTCCTCTAATTATAATTACATTTATTTTTAAACAGTATAATTTCCAAATGGTTGCGCGCACATCGTCAAATAGAGCAGTAATTCACGTAATAAACAGCCACACTCATGTTATTATGTATTGCCTCTGTGATTTTTTTTTGTACATCTTCAAATGATTACACGTTGTGTACGTTGTTGTTGCGTCTGTTTACAAACCGTACACAAATTTGTGGCGTCAGAAAATCTTTTTATTTATTTATGTCTAATTTTAATTAAACTTCAAGTACGTATACGATAAAGATACGCATTAGATCTTAATTTACCGCTTGATTACATGGCATAATTTAAATTCCAGTTCCAATGACAAATCAAAATTTCATCATCTGTACCCATCGTACAGCACTAGTGCGCATACGTCAATTTGCCGGTCGATTATATTGATATGTGACTATGCCATAGGGCAGACTAATTTTGTTTCTCGATACATAATAGAGATGTAGGAAATTAATCTTTTATTCCTTAGCTACATCTATCTATAGCTTTGGTTGGATGGCAGTCCAGAAGGGGTAAGCTGGATCAACAATAACATTTGGTTAAAATAACGGCATAAGTGCGATAGCGTAAACTGTTTGACATAATGCATTCACTATACCTCACTGGAGAGCGCCCAAAATGCCGTAAATCAAAATCCCGTATTTTATAATCCCTTATTTTAATTGTAATATTAAATGGGTGGTATTACGACTATAAATGTAGGATAGGGATCAGGGGTAGTTCCAGGGATAAATTATTTCGGTCCATAACTCTATCCACAACCACAAGTGGTACAATGATGCAAGACCATACTTCGTGGCAATAGTTATCCTAACCTTCCTTTATTAATATTGCAGCTTCGATTATAACGACATCCGCATCGGCTGAATTTAAAATTAGTTTTTGTAGTCTCTTTAGTAAGTGGGGCCAAACTATTCCATTCTACGGATTAAGTTCCGTCCAACAATGATTAATTTAGTAATTTATAGGTCTTAATGGATGGCAGCTTACCTCATCCGAAAAACGATTTTTCCAAAAAAAAAAATTGTGAGTGTATCGTAATTGATCACTTTTGTGCCGAGCCTTGCGAATCGCTCTCCAATTGTAGTTTTCCTTGATAAAATTCCACCTGTACGCTACAAATACACAACAATAAAGTGTAGGAAATGGTGACGGAAAATCGTCATTTTGGTTTGAGAAAAATGAACTTTCTGTGTCTCACGAATCAATTTGTACCATTGTACACGATTGTTTGGACATGGAACACGTTGCCGTTCGACTAGTTCCGAAAGACTTGAATTTTCTTCAAAAACTCAATCGCGTAAAGGTCGCTGAAGACATGCTAGAACGAGTCAATTCCGACCCCATATTCATAAAACGCATTATAACTTGTCATGAGAAATGGGTTTACGAGTTTGACATGCAAACCAGTCAACATCCTTCGGAATGGCGTCTTCCAGCAGAACCGAAACCGAAAAACCTCGTCAAAGTCGATCAAAAGTCAAGTTAGTGTTGACAGTTTTCTTTGATTATCGCGGTGTTGTGTACTCGGAATTTTTGCCAGGTCAGATGGTCAATAAAGAATATTATCTGGGCATTTGACAGAGCAAATTGGTCGAAAAAGGCTAGGTTTGTGAAAAGAAAACTCATGGATTTTGCACCACGACATCGCACCATTCCACAAGGCTTTCATTGTGAATAAATTTCTGGCCAAAAACTCAAAAAATATCATCGAACAACCACTGTATTCATCTGATATAGCTCCGGGTGACTTTTTTCTCTTGCCATAACTCGAATTACCACTTCGAGACATGCCCCGTTTTCAATCGATAGAAGACATAAAAGAGAATTATGTCGCGGCGAGAACTGAAGTCGATTCCGGAAATTGCGTTTGGAAAATGTTTTGACGATTGGATTATTCATAGGCATAAGCGTGTTATTTCGGAATGGGCCTACTTTGAAGGGGATACAATAAATTTGAATGAATAATAAATATATTTTGTTTTATTAGCGACATCTGTTAAAGTCAATTGTTTTCAGTTAGCATTGCCATTCCATCATGAAAAAACTTACACCCGAACAAACGTTTGCAAATTATTGAATTTTATTATCAAAATTCGCAGTCAGAAATGTGTTTCGCGCAATTCGTCCATTTTATGGTCGTCATACGACCTACTGAGCAAGCAATTCAAGCCATTGTGACAACATTATTGGACATCAATCCACCAAATTGTATGCGTAGAGTGCATACAGAGGAAAATATTGCTGTTGTAGTAGCTAGTGTTGATGACGGCAAAATGTCCATTCGTCGCTGGGCACAGCATATGGGATTGTGTTATTCGACTACGTGGAAGGTTTTACGCAAGGATCTTGGTCTGAAGGCAACTGAATAAAATACAGCTCGTGCAACAACTGAATCCGAACGTCTTGCCACAGCGCCAAAGTTTTGGTGAGTGAGCCCTAGAACATCTTGAGGAAAATCTGTATTTTTACCGAAATCAGTTTTTTGCGATTTGACGCCTACACAATATTGTTATGGGGCTATGTGAAGTCTCTCGCCTATGCCAATAATCCAATTACAATGCAGAATTGGAAGACAACACTAAACGTGTCAGTAGCGAGGTACCAGCCGAAATGCTCAAACTTAAAAGGTAGCTGTAAATGGCAAACATTGATTTATCGATTCAAATAAACGATTTTACTATATATTTTTTGAAAATTGGGATCACTACGGCTATATTTGTTGCCCATTTACATTCACTTATAGAAATCATTCTTAGTGTAACGTCTCCCACTTCTGGTCTCTTTCACAGAACACACTTTCACACAGAATGTGATGACGTTTAAAAAACAACAAACAAAAAAAACAGCTGCCCATTTTATTTCGTTAAAAACGATTAGTATGCCATCTGTAGGTTTTCACTCTAATCTGCATTTTTCAAATTTTTACGAAAAAGATGACTCAGTTGGAAATTTGTCAACATTCATGTGAATTATTTTTCACGAAAAACATACGTTTCTATTTCTATTTATCCCATTTTTCTAAATGTGACTAATTTATAAGAAGCCACATTTGTTACTAAACTGACGCGTTTAATGTCTGTCGATGACCGAAGTCTAGTGTGAGACATGTCGAACACACAACTTCTTTCTTGCCAATGGCTTGGGTGAAACAAGTATGACGAGTCTTCGATGTTTCTCATTCCATTGCCATATTTTGGTGTAAGTAAACAATCGATAAAAATAATATTTCGCGTGCCATCTTCAGTTTTTTTTAAATATATGTGGTGTTGAAAAGCTTTTTTAACGTTTTATTTGACAAATAGGTTAGTATACGTTTAACGTATATAAAGTATAAATATTAAAATTTTCCAATTTTTAATTTATTTTATAGTTAAAAATATACAAGGTTTATTTGGTAAATGTGGCTTACAAGCTAGTTCGTTTTTGGAATATGGTTACTATGGGCCATTCTAAATGGAACTTGGCCACTTTTTAAGTAAATTGGATACAATTTTAATTTGACGTATAAGGTTCTAAATTTAAATTTTGGTTAAGTTAAAATTTGGTTCCGACCTAATAAATTCCATTTGGCGATCAGCGTTTGAAAGGGCATGCATTAAAACGTATCCAACGAGCTAATTGCTAGAAAATTAATAAATTCTCCAGTGGCATTTGAGGGCTACTGAGTTTATCTCAATATGGAGTTATAGAGATGAGCCAAAATTAAAATGTAATAATTTCCGAGACCTACCCGCGTCTATTAGTAGTACAGGTTGTTCCGGGTTCAATTCTAGAATTGGAAATTCAAAACTCAGGTCTAAAATCTATCGGTCATCTTACCCAAAAGAGAGATCCGATATAAGGTATCCATCTCAAAGCTATAGAAGCTCTTGGAGTGTAATCCCTATTTACGAATAGAGGTCGATAAACGTACCTGATAAAGGCCAATCAAAAGCGCAATTAACCATATTATCTTGATTGAAATTCCTGGGCCTCATTTTCTACAAATTTGATATTGAATAGCACAAAAATGTATTTTTGATACACACCGCCAGGAGCAGCACTATCACAGAAATGACATTTATTTGGCTAATATTTTAAAACCCAACAGTAAATATTTATGAAATTCTTAAATAAATCAATAAATATTGGAAGAAAATTATAAATTAAATTATAAGATGATTTACCTATACTCGTACTCGTACGCTAGGTCTCTCTAAATATAAATACTTACTAAAATGACATACTATCTGGCATGTTGTATCTTTAGAGGTAGTGAATAGGTGGGGCACAACAAAATTCCCTGAGTATTCCTGAGTATACTAGTAGTACCTGCTGAAAACTAAGAACTCGTTTTTTTAATTTTTTAATTTTCGTTAATCCATGCCATATTTTCTAAGGTCGAAGCACTCCCTGCTCTTTCACGGTTCATTTTCCCGTCTTACTTTACGCAATTACTGCCAAATCGAAGACGTACGGCTATAGGACCGATTTAAGTTACCATCTGTGCATTGCATAGCTCCATGCCAGCCTATAGTACTGGACATGGACAAGAGTTTTGCACGCCGATAGGGGGTAGTTGTGTTCCTTTTAATCACAGATCGTAATCAGTTGATAAACATTACATTTTTGCATCCGGCCCCTATCGGGGTTCGAACCTTGTACCTCCCGATCCAAATGCCAAAGCTTCAACCACTGTGCCGTTTGAAGCACTCGTTGAGTTAAGAGACAAGGAAATAAGGCGTGAAGTTTCAGTAACCTCTGGTTTCTTTCCATATATGAATCAGGGATTCGCTTATTCATGATATAAAAATGAAGTAATCGATATTATGAGGTTTAAGTTAACCTGTTAATTTAACCTGAGTCCTTTAAAGATGAAATCACCACCAAAATATTCTACCTGCAGCAATGAATTAAATAAAAATATGAGAAGGCAGTTGATGTGCTTGAAAAACAATAATCAGTTCCCATGAGAAGAACAGTCATTTAGTAAGACCAAACGAACCCGCACACCCTGGGAAATGAATTATGTTGACTGGGGAAACAGACGAGAAGTTTCTCAATAAAGATTCTCTCCCCATCTATCACAAGAGAACCTCTCCCCTGGCATCTGGGATGGTTGCTGGATAAATGATGAAGAATCTTTTGTTTCTCCGCGTTCGAAACAATAAGCGCAGATTATACTTTGAATGGACTCCTGCAGGATTGTCTATAGTATATTTTAGAACAAAGACCGAATAGTAAAGGTGGCTTTTATTTCTAATGACCCGAACCACATATGAACTTATTAAGAGCTCCCGCATTTAAGTCTGTCATGGTTCTTAAATAATTGTTTAGAACGCCTAGTTATATTTATTTGGCCCAGTTTAGGTAAATAGACAATTTAGAAATAAGTACATACTCGAATAACTACGACTACAGAGCAGCCCTCGAGTGGAATGCTCATATCGAGAAGTTCTACCTGCTCTCTCTTTGTTGCCTCTTCGTTGTTAGTCCAGTCATACGTATGATATCGTCATAGAAACGGGGTGATTTTTTGCTTTTTGGTTTTTCGTGTATGTGTTTTTGATACATCACGCGTGATTAGTGACATCTGCCAAAGTCAATTGTTCTCAGTTAGCATTGCCGTTTCATCATGGAAAGGAACATTGTTTACAAATTATTGAATTTTCAGCGACAAAGCTCATTTTTGGTAAAATGGATACGTCAATAAGCAAAATTGCCACAGTTGGTGTGATGAGCAGCCATTGCAAGAACTGCCAATCCGTATTTTTTCAAAAATAACAATGGCCGCAATATTACCGTCAATGGCGCTCGCTATTGTTCGATAATTTCGAAAAATTTTATGTTCAAAATGCATGAACGAACGATAGTCGATAGGTGGTTTCAGCAAGACGGTGCCACAGTACGCGAAACCATGAACTTATTGAGAAATGAGTTCAATGAGCAATTTATCTCACGTTTCGGTCCGGTGTATTGGCCATTGGTCATTAGCATGAAATAATCTTTAAAAAGTAAATGGCACTTTTGCAATTTTCCTGTGTTTTTTTGCAAAATGAAACCCAATCACTTAAAAGCACACCTATTACTTGTTGGTAAACATAGCAATTTTCGATGTCACTTGAAAAAGATGATCGCCACAGTCATAACTTGGGGTAGTAAAAATGACTAATAGGTGAATCCTAAGAAAACTGAGATTTCCCTTTTTACAGGATGAACAATTTTGAGAAATTTCCACCTCCTTCGGGCATATTTCAGAACTAGATATTGTTGGATCTAAAGTTTACCTGCGGTAAAATCACATTGAAGAGAAATATAAGAGGTCAAGCAACAGGTCAAGGGCCCTTTGTCTCATTTGCTACGTTTGTATGGTTGTCTGCAGTTGAAACTGGAACGGAAAATCATTAGATTAGTTACGTTACCGAGGATAATTGTGCCTGTGATGGCTATATGTATCCGTTGCCGTACTGTTAACGTGATTGGTATGGAGGGATTGCTCAATATATATTATCAGACAGCCAAGCTGATTTAAAGACCGTTGATTCCAAAACTGATTCTTTGAAATTTGTCTGTTAGAGCATTGAAACTTTAAATTGGCTCAGCAAACCAATGAAGTTAACCAACCCAATCTTTATGAAGTTATACATTTATGGGCAATGAACCAGCTCTGAGCTTCATGGTATCATTTGTAAACAGGAATTTTTGGAGTTTTCATAATAACTTTGACAAATTTTAGCCGACTTATATCATATTTGGTCTCCAGGGCAGTTTAATAATACTCCAATAAATTTAAAATTATAAAGAATAAAATTAACATGAATTATCATTAAATGACTTCGCGTACCCCCCGAACAAACTCGGCCAAATTTTGGACAAGAAACAAACAATTTATGGAATGTATTAGCTATGCCGGCATATAGTTAATCGAATTGGGACAGGGTATCCTGAAGGGAACGAAATTTTGCCCAGATATACGTATTGGACCCCGATGGTGCAGTCCAAAAACGAATTAACCTTCCAAAGAACAAGCGGTCCTACGAAATGTTCATGAGAAATTTATAGCTGATATAATTAACAATCATTCGCTTGCAAAATCAGTAAAAATGCCTCGTAAATTTGCAAAACAAGCCATACAAACTGCCGAAACAGATGGAGTTGAGCCATCCAACGTCGGTGGATCTGTGAATTAATATTTTTCTTATCGTTTGTCAGTTAGCGAGGAGTTTCCCAGTTGCTGAACCAAGGAACTCAGTACGTAGTAGACGCTTATGCTCGCGACATTCCGCGGGTTATCAATAATAAATCCGGCTTTCGGGAGCCATGGTATAATACCGAGTTGATGCTGCTCGAGAAACGACGCAACAAGTTTGATTCATTCCTTTTACAGGCTTTATGACGAAGAATACTATCCCGATTTCGTTAATGCCCGCAATGAATTTAAGACCCTTAATTGGTTCCTTTTCAGTAATTACGTAGTACAAATCGAGCAAGTTTTGACATCCAATCCCAAAAAATTTTGGAGCTTCATTAACAGTAAGAAAAAGGTATCTGGTTTTCCGTCGAATATGTATTTCCAGATCCACCGCTAGTCAGCCATCCGACATTTGCAATTTGTTTGTCAAATTCTTTACATCGGTTTACAAGCCACTTCGGTCAACAGACACCGGTCTCCTACTACTTCCACCTCCATTGTACTCGATCATTTCAAAGTTACCGAACAGAATGTTCTGGACCAACTGCTCCTTCTCGACGTTAGCAAGGGAGCGAGTTATGACGGTCTTCCTCCGATCCTAATCAGACGTTGTGCCGTAAGTGTGGCCCCTGCAGTTCCCTTTTTGCTTAACGAAAGCCTTCGTTGTGGTATTTTTCCAGATCCCTAGAAAATATCATGTGTTCAACCAATTTTCAATTTTTCGTGCGATCGCCATTCTCTCTGTCTTACCCAGACTGTTTGAGTCCATGGTTCTCAGAGCATTGCACTTCCATACCAAGGGACTAATTGCTTCTTTTCAGCATGGATTTTATCCCGGTAGGTTTTTAACTTGTCCTCATTTTGTGGTCATCTATTTGACAGCCTAAACTCCAAGCAGCAGCTTGACGTTGTCTACACAGACTTCGCAAAGGCTTTCGATGTGATTGATCACTCCATTCTTATTAGCAAGTTGGAGAGTCTCGACTGTGATTTCATTCCCATCGACTGGTTGCGTTCTTATCTCTCAGATCGTTGGCAATCTGTTAGGATTCTGGATTCTTTCTCCCCATTATTTCGGGCGCCATCTGGCGTGCCTCAAGGTAGCCATATCGGCCCACTGTTACTTTCATTATTTGTTAACGACGTTGTAAAATGTTTTAAGTTTGCCAATTTTGCCTCCTCTTCGCAGATGACATAAAGATTTTCGCCCGGACTTAAACCGGTTTTGCAGCTGGTCAATTAAACACTTAGTGGCTTTAAACGTGAGTAAATGCAAAACTCTTTCTTAGTTCCGTATCCGCTCGCCTGTGTTTTTATCAATATCAATTGTATTTACAACGAAACCATTGATCGGGTTGATTTCATTTCGGATCTTGGTGTGATCTTTGAATCTGATGCTACATTTAGCAGACATGTTAACGCCATTATTTCAAAGTCGTACATTATGCTTGGCTTCATTAAACGAAACTGCAAGGAATTTCGTGACCCGTTAACTTTGACATCATTATACGTATGCTTTTTTTCGGTCCATTTTGGAGTATGCATTTCCTATTTGGTCACCCTCTTACCACTGTCATTCTGAGAGGATTGAGAGTATCCAGAAACAGTTTATTTAGTTCGCGCTACGACGTTTACCATCCAGTCGTGCCGTGGACTATATTCTCCCGTCTTATCAGAATCGAGGCAATCTTTTGAAACTGCAACGTCTAGACAATCACCGAGACGTAGCTTCCGCGCTGTTTGTGCATGATATCATCAATTCCTGTGTCGATTGTTCCGAGTTACTAGCACGTATCAACCTGTATGCTCCGAACTTCGAATGCGTCAACGCGATGGAGCTTTGTTCATCGATTGAGCGGTAACGAACTACGGTGTTTCTGATCCAATTTCGAGGGTATCGTGGGTGTTCAACAAGGCCTACGGAGCTTTCGATTATCACTTGTCGAGAAATTCATTCAAGAAAGCTTTCGGCAAAATTGTTAAAACTGAAATTCCTGACCATGAATTATCGATTCACTTTTTTGAAATTGTGAAATAGTCCATGTATGGTGCGAACGATTTTCAAGATGTTACGTTGGCAAATTGTCAATGGATATCCCAAGTACAAAAGAAGAGATACAGACGAAATAGAATCGCATTGATAATAATTAGATGGATCAATACAATCCATGCCATTGTCTAAAATATGGTTGCCATATCAGCGTTCAAATATGTAGTAAGGAGGGTGAAATATTTTTTTAAATATGTGTACAAATGACACGATTGTGCTAATATTTCCTTATCTGTAAAAAATTATCACGCTGAATCTTTAATGTATGTGGATTCGTGCTACGTTAGTGCGCCGGAAGCCATTTGGAGATTTTTTTGTTCCTCAATGCATGCCAAATTCATAGCATATACCGAAGAGCAGACGTGTTACTTCAAGAGATGTTAAACTTACTGCTTGGTTCAAACTCAGCAGCAACTTCATTTCTGGTAATGTTTCCGGTCTACCGTGGCTCAGGCAGGCTTAAAGTATACGCAACAAAGGCACAATTTTGAGAAACTGAGTTTAGTGGAGAATATGAGATACTCGATGATCAACACTAGAACAATTGATTGTTACGGTTGAAATTCCAGAAAACTTAATTTGTGATGATCATTTGACGACAGAAAGAAAAATAATTTCTTCAAACGACATCGTCGAGAAAAGCAATTTTATGCCCAAAGAACTTTGATGTAGACAGAATCAACAATTAAATTATTGGTTTGCTTCCCGAACCAAGTCGAATGTATTTAAGTACAGGTGACAGTGATTTACAAAACATACTCTTCATTTTAAGGTTGGAACTATAGTCCTGGCACTCGGAATCTCAATACTAAACGAGGATTATCCAACGGTTCACGATTAGCGGTGAAAAGCATGATACGAAGGCGTAGTGAGAAGTCTGGTAAAATTGCAACACAGGGCGCCACAATCGCAAATCGCAGATGTCATGTGTCAATACCATCTGTCACTAGACCAAATTAAAATTTTCAGACAGATCTGTCATTTAGTTCAGTTTTGACAGCCATTGAAAACAGACAACCCATTGTTTGTTTTTGCAAACATGGAAAAAAGTGAATTTCGTGTGTTAATTAAACATTGTTTTTTGTGTGGAATATTATGGGGACTCTTCACCATCAATTAAAATGATTGACAAGTGGTTTATTGAATTTCGTTGTGGTCGTACAAGCACAACTGATGTCAAACGTTCAGGACGCCCAAATGAAGTCACCACAACAAAAATGGTTGACAAAATCCATGATACGGTGTTGCAAGACCGCAGAGTGCGAGTGCGCGAAATAGCTGAGATAGTAGGCATCTCAGATGAACGTGTACGCAATATATTACACGAAAAAGCTATCCGCGCGTCGGGTGCTGCGTTTGCTTACAATCGACCAAAACCCACACGTGTGACAACTTCTGAGGCAGGTTTGGCGATGTTCAAGCGAATTAAAAAGGAGTTTTTGCGTCGTTTCATAACTGTGGATGAAACATGGATCCATATCACTATACACCGGAGACCAAATAACAGTCTATATCAGTGGATTTATACTGGCGAAGAGAGAACAGTCAACGGCGAATATTACTGCAATTTATTGAACTGTTTCAATGACGTTTTGAAAGAAAAGCGACCGCATTTGGCGAAGAAAAAAGTTCTCTTCCATCAAGTCCAAAATCCATGAATTGCGCTTCGAATTGCTTCCACATCCGCCATATTCTCCAGACTTAGCCTCCTGCGACTATTTCCTGTTTCCGAACTTGAAGAAATGGCTCGGCGGAAAGAGATTCGGCTCTAATGAGGATATCATCGACGCAACAAACGCCTGTTTTGAACGGTTGGAGAAATCGTATAATTCGGAAGGGATCGAAAAATTGGAAAAACGTTGGACTAAGTGTATCGAGGTAAAAGGCAACTACGTTTAAAAATAATTTTATTTTGGCCGAAAATATTATTCTTTGTTTCAATTTTACCAGACTTCTCACTCCGCCCTCGTAGATAACATGGTTGGGGCAAATGTGTTCTGGTGCTACCTTTTAAACTTAAACGACGTATTTAGGCAGCATTTGCCATGACCATAATCAAGTCTCAAGACCGAACAATGGGCGAAGTTGGGATATGTCTGTCGAAGCCTGTATTCGGATACGATAAACTTTTTGTTGAATTCTCGAGAGTTCATCGTTCCTATGACGCCAAAGTTAAGATTCTGTATAGCGATAGCTAATTCTCGGAAGTAGTAACATTTTTATTAAAAATGAAGAAGTGGTTTACCAAGGTTTACATTAAGTGTGAGAAACATTACATAATAGTAATTGATTTTAGTAAACCGCCTATCCTTTACAAGATTAAAAATTTATTGCCGTTCAGAATGTGGAAGCCTCATAGAAATCTAATAAGAAAAGCGCTTTATATCCGTATAATAGAGAAATTTACTGTAACGTCATACACACTCGCAAAATAATAAGTATTTCGTATAAAACTGGCGACGGATAGTCTGTCGTCTCCCCACAAAAAAAAAATCCCATATTCGAATAAGATTCGCATATCTATCTACATGTATCCATGCGTCTGTTAAAATCTGGTTTATACCAGTACCAGTAGGTTGATTATCTAGCACGATTTGTTTGTTTGCCAACGGCATATAGCCTAAAGTGTATGCGGCACTTAAATATTTATATCACTAGACAAACAAAAAAAAATGTTGCACGCAACATTGCCAATTTATGATTTTATGTTTGGATTACCGCCACCACATTATACGAGTATGATGAAAGATTTTTTTCAAATTCGAATTAGTGTGTTGAATACATTTTACATAGCATGCAAAACAACCCATGATTATCACAGTACCAAATTTCATCATCCAAATTTGTGTACATCGCTCTTTATGGATTTCATAGATGTTTTTATAACGTCATCGACTCATCCTCCTACCACCCAGTTCTAGGCTTGCGGCTATGTTCTATACCTATTTGGAATATGCGGTGCGGTAAGAAATTAGAAATTTGTGATTCTTTTATAATACGGTTCAAGGTCGTTAGTATATAATTTATCCGCCTTTGGTTTCTCATTTCAGTTTCTTGATCTCCATTTTCATCTCATGCTTTTCTGTTTTTATTTGTTCATTCCACACTCCACTCCCAGAGTTTTATTGAAAATTTCCGTTCGTTCTACAAATACGCTGAACCAGAGATGATACTCGTACCACATCTACATAGACTACGAGTATGTAATATGATATAGGATATGGCAAGGAAAAGGAAAAATTGGGTGGACAAATTTAAATGCGGAGCTAGAAATAATAGACGAAATAGGCATGGGGTGTGGTGAACTAAGGATGGATGATTTTATTTTCAATATAATGTATATGCAAAAAGAGGAAATTGTTGAATTGGTGATGGGGCCAAAGTATATTAATAATTTTATGATGAAGGAATATTTACAATTTGGTTTTTGGCTCTGGGTGGCCTGTGACTTAAGAGATTATATATTTTGACATTTAAAATCGAATTGATGAATTCTTAACAAGAAAATATATTGATTTAGGCTTTTGATCTTCGATGCATGTGCTGATGTATCATTTAAATGTGTGATATTTAGAAACGTTAAGTAGTTAGATAGTTAACATAGAGCGAAAATATAAAATTCACAACAGTCAGATAGAGCAACTTAACATTAATCTCCTATGCGAGGCGAGAGCTATCTTCTTTTTAATTTGCAGCGCAATTTATTAGTGACTGTACATTTATACTTGCGGAAATTAGTGCGGCACTAATATATCGCACTGCTTAAGCAAAGTAATAAGCAAACGTCAAAATTTTTAACGGTGTCGTTTACATCGTCTACCGCATAATTAAGCTTGTTACTAAATGATTTAATCCGCTATATAACTAGTGAGATTGGTTGAGTTGTAACAAGTATTGCGGAATCGTCCTCGAGGGATAAATACCGTGTCAATTATAAATATTGGGTGTATAATTTAGTTTTTGGAATTTTCTAAGAGATGGCGTAACTTTAAACATATATTTTAATCCCGTTTAAACGTGTCAAATTTCGTATACCAACCAAACAGCATTTGCGGGAAAAAACTGCTGAAAGTTTTCGTTTGCTTCAAGAAACTTATTTTGAACATGCACCAACTCAACAGACTTGCGGAAACTGGCTTAAACGATTCAAAAGTGGTGATTTTGATGTCAGTGACAAAGAACTTTCTGGTCAACCAAAAAATTCGAAGATTAGCTCAAACAGAAAAACAACTTGCAGAACAGTTAAATGTCACACAAGCAGTCATACGCAAACGTTTACATGCCATAAAGCCAGCATTGGAAATCGTTTAATGGTTTGTAATTCTTTGTTCGTCGTCGTTTGTAAAGAGAGACAAAAAATGACACCGAAGATGTCATTTTTTGTCTCTCTTTTTCAATTGTGACTGGCGATTGAAAATGGATTTACTACAATGACCTTAAATGCAAAAAACATGGGTTCATAGGTGAACCATCCCCATCAACAGCAAAACGAAACATTCATGGAAGTAAGGTTAGGTTGTGCATTTGGTGGGATCAGATAGGAGCGGTGTACTATGAGCTGCTAAAACCGAACTATTATTGGTGAACGTTACCAACAACAATTGATATGTTTAAACCATGCATTGAACGAAAACCGCCCGATTCCAGCCAACAAACAGCGTAAAGTGATTTTGCTGCACGACAATGCTTGACCACATGTCGCAAAACAAGTAAAAAATATGCTAGAAGTACTTAAATGGAAAGTTCTACCGCATGCTCTCTATCCACCAGATTGTGCCCCATTAGATTACTATTTGTTCCGATCAATACAAAGCGATCTTCACGACCAGCACTTCAGAAACCACGAAGAAATCAAAATATGGCTTGCATCAAAAGACAAACAATTTTTTTTCGATGGAATCCATAAATTGCCAGAAAGATGGTCGAAAGTCATAGATAACGATGGAAAATATTTTGATTAAAATAAAATTTACCATTTCTTAGAAATAAACGTGTTTTTCTGCAAAAATACAAAAAAATAAGTTATACTCCCAATAAAATACTTACAAAATATCGAGGAGTCATTTTCAATTTTAGAACAGATAGGACTGCCCAATTACAATACAAGAATTGTTTGTATCATCAACTGTGTACCTCTACGAGGTTTAGGAGAGGCAAAGAAGTAGTGGTTCCATCTATAAGGTGAAATAAAAATCCACTGCTCGGCTAAACACAGTGCGGGAGCATACGTAGTTTGGGACGTAGTAAAAACGCCTCCGGGTCGAGGTCTCCATTTTCAGGCAACGTACAATATTACCCAAACATTAAATGTGGCTGTGTAAAATATCTGTTCCACAGAAACAAGATTTTTGAGTGCTTCAACTCATGACGCTGACCACACAAAGTGCCTAGAGCTTAGCCAATTTTAAAGATCGCCTAGCTAGTCGAACGAAGAGGGATAGTTGAATTACTATAAAATTGAACGCCAAAAGAAAATAGGTGAGGGAGTGAGGAAATAAGTTCCGTGAAATAATAAACCCAGCAAAAAGCAATATTACAGTAAAGAAGTCAGCAACATCTGTAAAAAAGGTGTGCTGCTCGAAACTGCGAAGTCAGAAGACTTGGTATTGTTTCTAAATAACAAGAACTTGTGGGAAGATGGATTGGTAGCAACGCTACCAACTAAGAAGTTGCCTCGCATCATCATCTACGATGTAGATAGAGATGTTTTAATCGACGACCTTAAGGCGACGACTGTCAATCAGAAAAGTTCAACAACAATAAAAGTTGAGCATTTGAAACACAGTTTCGAAACAGGGCCTAGAGATGCCGCGATGGTAAATTGGGTCATTCAGTTGGCACCGGCCGCACGAAATATTTTGGGCATACATACATTTGGGCACATCGCAACATTTTGGAAAGAAGAAAAGCATATTTGTGGACACTGCTGTGATTCTGGACATGATCATAGAAGGACTGTCAAAGAAGACAGAGATACCAAAGTGTGTATTGGATCACTCAACACGGGGTAAAGTGTATACCGTATATAAAATGGCATTGTGTCTAAAGCTGAGAAAGACAGTTTATGCCAACTAACTAATCAACTATCTGAGAACTGCAGACTATACAGCTAAATACGCAAAATGCAAAAGTGGTTCGACCGAGATCAGGAAATCTTCATAACATCGTAACCTATCGTTAGTTTGCGAGGTTTACGCGGTAAAAGGCAGAGTAAGTGGCATGGCTACGTCGGCGCGTATTATCACTGCAGACGATGATGTTACACAAGCAGCAATTGGCATCCTAAATGGTGATGTGAAGGTGGTCAAAATATCACAGTACTGCGGCTCACATTGTGTTTGCGATGAAGTTAGATCAAAAATACGTAAATTATATCAAGTAAGCATCTACTTCCGAAGTTCAGACTATCCAATGGTATATGAAAACAAGCTACAAAACACGTCGAATGGCTTAAAAAACTATCCAATTAAGGAATCTAATTAACTATCCAAATCACAGGTGATTTTAATGCAAAGTCACACATTGAAGAATTTATTGTACGGAGTAACCTCTTCATTGTAAAGGAAGGTGGACATCTAAACGAATATTGCCTTACAATAGTAACGAGTGGACTATTGAGAAGAGTAACCAACTGGTCAATGACGGAAAACTAGAGCACATAAGTGATCACAGAATAATCATGAAGCAGTTCCGCATCTTACACATGTGAGATAAGCGCTAATATTCCGAGGTGCTCACTTAAGCACGCTAATTGGGATATGTTCTCCAGTCTGCTGCGAATAAAATGGTAAGGATACTCAACTATAATAATTAAACTTATCATCTGATGATAATATTGACAAAATAGAGCGGGTTATGACCAACGCAATAACTAGTGCCTGCGTCAAATGTATTCCATGAAAATGTACTAGAACCTCTAAATAGCCTTGGTGGTTAAACGATCTTACCACCAAACGTACTAGAGTTCATAAGGTCCGTGTCGCCCGTGGTAAAGCAGAACCGTGGGGCTTCGTGTACACATTAAACACATGAGAACTTAACATCATCGATATATTTAGTTTATTGGTAGACGGTGGTGGTCAGGCCACAACATGTTGGGAAGAAACTATACTAAATATCTACAGAGCACTCTCCTGCGTGATGATTGCGATGAAACAGACACAAGTGAGCAAACAATGTGCCATGCTCCACGTAATATAGCACCAAACACGAATCGGGTGGAACACTTCAAGAGTGAAGAAGCCACGATTACCATCATGTCCATGAATATGAAAATAGGTAAAGCGCCAGGTCTAGACAACATATAGCTTTGACCTTTGAATTCTTGAATGCTTGTCTGTATAAAGGAATTTTTTCAAAATGCTGGAAAATCGCCAAAGTAATAATCTTCAAAAAAAGGCGGTGATATAGAGACCACACCTATTCCAAAGCATACAGACCTGTCGGTCTTAGGTAAATTACTTGAGAATAAATTTTTCGGGAGATTATTAGTCATCTTCCATAGTAGGGGAAGATACAGAGATGTGCAGTTCGGGTTCAGAGCAAATAGGTCCATACATGAAGCTATTTTGAAAATATTTAACATAGTAAAGGAGTCAGAGCAAAAGTATGTCTTAGTGGTGTCCTACTTAATGAAAGAGTTCAGAAGACAGGTATTTCTCTGGCAGATTAGCTACCGTGGGGACAAGCCATGGCACGATTTCCAAAAGCGTAAATAAAGGTAGTCCACAAGGCCCGCACCTCTGGCATATAATTTTCAACATTGGTATGCAGAATAACGTCCAAGAAGCAGCATTCGTGGACGACAAGGTCATGCTCTTTACCGGTAATTCAAGACTGAGCATTCAGGAGAAAGCGCAGAACATCAGAGACAGATTGGTTAATTGGTGTAACAGTACCAAAATGGAGCTATCCTCCTCCAAAATCGTTATGATCCAACTGAAAGCTTTAATTGACATTAGGGGGCCCACTTGATTGTTAGAGAAAGCAGAATGTAGATGGTGTCATCGATAAAGCGGTTATGAGTTGATTTTGTTTAATGGCTCGGTGTAAGTAATACAAAGGTTTACAGGGTGTTACAAATTTTAGCTAAAGAAAGTCAGGGCTTGAAACAAAATACCTTGACTAAAATATACGAAGGCTTAGTGGTTGCATCCATGACTTATGGCTGCGCTGGACGAGCGGGTAGAATAAACGTAAATGATTGGCTATAGGAACAAAATAAGGAAAGGGTAAGATGTTAGTTACGGAAACGTTCAAATTAGCAAATAAGGCTGACTATTCTGAGTAAGCTCAAAAGGGATATTCGAAAAGAGTCCGTCATAATTTTGCAAGATACATCTAACCAATCGAGTGTTGCAGAATAACTTGCGAAAAAGTTTCCTTAAGTGCCCCGTTTACGCAAATGCTATCGGGGCAGGTAAATGTGATAGTTATGTAGAGAACCAAATTTAAACTGGTCAGCTGGTAAGCTGGTACTTTGTTGGCCATTCACTTCAGTACATTCAAGAAATTCCGTGACAATATTTTGAGCGCAAGACGGACGAACACAATACCAATTTTAAAAATTTCAACATTTTAAAATTTGACGTGAGGAGTTTATTCTATAGCATTTGCAAGTGGCTAGGAAAGTGAGAAGCCTGTGTTAATCCGCAAACCCATAGTAATGCAATTAGGATTTGCAAATTTTCATATTTATTAAACGAATATATGAATAGATGTAACGAGTATGCGCCTCCAAGCGTCAGAGACAGAAACAGGTTTTAATCTTGGCAATCACTCCGAACTTAGACCAACAATACAGGATATGAAAGACGCGCAGTAGCAATCGGATATAGGCTCATATATGTGTGCCATTCCCACAAATAAATACGTCCACAACAACAATGATAGTGACAAGTATTGCGGAATAGTTTTGGTAAACACTAGCTAGAAGGTTTGAGTCAACGTAAAGTGGTTTTTAGGAAGTTTTCAATGAGATTCCTGCCGTTAGCAAAACGGTCTCTTGAGTTTCCTTGTTGCGCTTGCGGAAGCAGACATTTTTGATGCAGTTTCACATACGTTTGCGCTTTTTTTTGTCGGAGATATTTATCACGAAGGTTTTGTTTTCAACAACCAGGCGGAACTGATCATCGAACCAATCATTGCAGCAGCACCGCTATTTGAAAATGATAAGCATGTGATCGCTTTCCATGTCGGTACGTCAAGAGATCATGACTTGATCAATTTGGATTTCCGTTCTTCCGTCATTCGATCTCCACGTTACTTTGTGAATTTTATTATGAGGTTCAAAACGTACCTGATACAACTAAATGTGATGCGTTGGATATTGTTGTTACTTGTGAGGTGCAAACTGTCAGGACCGATATGCGACGTGTTTTCTGCACTCCTACCGATTTTTGCATCAAAGTCGCCCACGATAATTTTAAAGTTATGGTCCGAGATGTGATTAATGAGCTTTTTCAACTCGACAAAGAATAAATCTTTGGCGTTATCTGATTTTGCTACGGTAAGCGCATGTATATTAACGATCGAGATGTTAAATTTCTTATAGTGCGGAGTCGGAAGTCGATGATGTAATAGACTCACGCGTTGATGGATAAAAAATCCAACTACAAATTCTCTTTCGCTCTGATGGCCGCTTTATTGAAGAGTGTAACCATTGGCGGTGGATGCCACTTCCAGACCATGAAAGTTCTTGTAGTGCGAGTACATCTATAACGGGTAAATGTTTGCTTGGTTCGAGAGGTTTTGTAGATCTTCAGGTCTTAAATGGCCAAGCAGTTCCCTGTTTTCATTTTTAAAGCATTAGCTGAGTACAGTTTTCGAGATGAAGAATCTGATATGGTAATCCGAGGTCTATGTCTCGGGTTTATAACAAGTTTTTGTGAGAAAAGGTTGCTAGCTTTCCGCTTTACCCGCTGGTTACGTGTGTGGATCACGTACTGGTAATGATTCGCCAGACACCCAGTCCTACCCTGAACAGGTTCATATCTAGCGAGCCGCTTGATAGTAGACAGACACCCGCTTCCACCTCCTCTAGACCGGAGAATAGACGAGGATTTGGTTTTGGCTTTAGGGAGCCAATGACTCGCCGTCACACGTAGTGTTAATGACTACAAACAGAATTTTCTAAACAGGATTTGAATTACCAAGCACATTGAGCTGCTCCCTGGTCAGCGATTCTACTCAAGGGGGTGGTTGAATAACTACTTGGCAGCAAGTATAAAGTGCTAGGGGTGGCACTCTAAAAACGAATCCACGATGAATTCAGATCAATTGCAGATGCAACTAAGGCGATGGTACAACAGTGACAAACCTGGCAGTTGTGACAGAAATGACTACGAGAGAATTGGAAAGAAGTGAAACAATTGTGCATGGAAATAGCACACCTACCAATTCGTTAAAAACGAGTGGAATGATTCAAAGATTTCTGCAAAAGGGTACAATGACCGGTATAATGAAGACCAGTTTATCATCGCCTTCTTAGGGAGGTAAAAGGGCGGAAAGCTAAAAAAATATCTCTGACCATACTTGGGGGATAAATTAAAGAGTTGGTCGAGTTTATCGAGCCTAGAAATAATGTGCTTGAGAAATCAAGAATATAATTAACACATATAGCGCAATCGGAAATGGAGGAATATGTGTGTCTACGGAGAAAACTACTCAGAAAAATGTACCACCGCATTAACCTAGGCAAAGCAAGAAGATGAATATCAGGCGCCTCGAATGACAGACATAGTTTTAAACAAGCAGAAGGAATTACAGGAAAAAACCAAACTGAATAATAGTAGAAAGTATAATCCAAGTGACGTACTGCTCAGAGAATCATGGGTCCGGGACTCTGGTTTTAGTTGACTTGGGGATATATCCGCAAAACGCCAAAATGAGATTGTTTTATTAAAACTGTAAAGGCAACCAAAAGCATGGCTCTGGAGGACGAAGCCAAGCTGGAGACTATCATTAGGCATGAAGCTAGAGAACTCCAACGCACGAAGTTTCAATGATACAAGAAGTGTTGGACGTACTATATGAAGAATACTTGAGGACTCGAAAGGTATATTCGAGGTTAATAAAATGGCACTCGCGGGTACCGTGGAACACAAGTAGCTTTGGTCAGCCTTTCCAGCGATCTGAGATAGAGAACATTTGGTAAAAGACCTTTTTTACGGACATGTTGTTGGTTAATGGACACATTGCAAGGATAATCAAAAGTAGCCGAGTTGCATGATATGTTTTGGGAGGAGTGCAACAACGGAAATTTTACGAATATCCGAAATAACAGAAAGCGAGAAAAGATCAATTAGCAGCTTATGATATTATCAAGTGCGGAGGAAACTATTTGAACAAATGCCATATGTGATAGGTCGGTTATTAAGGCTTTCAGTCAACGGGTATTCCAAAACACTATCTCGAGAGAGCCTGGCTTCGTAAGAATGAAAATCGATGGTATTTGTAGTACGCGATTTAAAAGTTTCTTAGATTGAAAGACGCTCTAGGCGTATATCCTGAAATTATCGCGGGGGACTTTAATGCTTCGAGGGGCGCTTTATTGGACGATCAACATTCCGTAAAAGTAATGCAACATCAATAATTGATCGTAAGTGGATGTAGTAACAGCATTTTATTAAAGCAATTTCTTGGAATATTAGTGAGCGATACACACATAGTGACCATCAAGTTAAAATTAAATTAAAATTATTGATGGAATGAGGAAATTTTGATTTTACGTCGGAAATGATTCAAAGCAAGGCGGAAGCATCAGCTTCCAAGGCATAGAGGTATTGAATATTTTCAGCAAGCTTATGCAGTGCCCGATTGGGGCTTAAATAAAGTTGAGGAAGTGGAAATATTTTAGTAGGCTGTCCGAAGAAGTCAATAGACAACCGTGGGATCGACATTATCGACCGGCAATGAAAAAGGTAAAGATCTTTTATTTTAAACACCCAAACTGCCCAGATATTATAACTGCTTTGTTCCCGCAAAAAGAACATGTTTAACGAAGACAAACGAATTCCAGGCGACGACACGAAGGCACTCGGGCCTGACCACATACCGAATTTGATGATCATAGTAGCAATCCGACCGATACAAGAGCTGTTTCTTAACATTTTTACTGAGTGAAAGGGATGGTCAATTTGAAAGGGATGGTGAAATTCATAGGTCTGGTGACTTAACTAAACTCCAATATGGCTTCAGAAAGGGACATTTAACAATTGCCGTTAACTTCGTTAATAAAATTACACAAAATGCGGTCGTTGAAAGTAGATGGACGGGAGGTGAAAATAAAAATTGTATATTTGTTACCTTGGATGTAAACATTGCTTTTAACTTGACAAGATGACAGTGGATTCTTGATGAGTTACGAAGAAGAAAACTCTAAAGATTGTTAAATTTTATCGAGAACTACTTCCGTAACTGGATTTTCATGTATAAAACAGACGATGGCACAGTGGAATACGTTATTATGGGTAGTGTTCCGCAAAGATCTGTGCTGGGTAGAATTATAGAAAACTATATAAGATGGCTCCGTATTGGCAAAAAAGCCAATGTAATCGCCTTTGCATACTATATCGTAATAGTAATGATGGCTAAATATAAAGGGTTTTCGAATAAGAGGTTTCAGACCAATTCGCAAGTTTGCGGCTGTATGTCCTCGATAACTTCACGAATTCCATCTTTAAGGTCTTGAACCGGTTGTGGAGCATTAGCATATACCTTATGTTTCACGTGGTTTGAACGAAAAAAGTCTAAAGGTGTTAAATTACAAGATCTCGGTGGCCAATTGTGATCACCTCTTCGAGAAATAACACAGTCAGGAAAATTTTCTTGCAAAATTGCGATTGTTTCGTTGCTTGTGTGGCACGTAGCGCCGTCTTGCTGAAAATAAACGTTGTCCACATCAATATCTTCTAATTCCGGGCATAAAAAATCATTAATCATACATGGCTCGGTAATGCAATCCATTCAACGTAACAGTTGCACCAGCCTCATTTTCGAATAAGTAAGGTCCAATCACACCGCCAGCCCAAAAACCGCACCAAACAGTGACACGTTGAGGATGGAGATGCTTTTCCACAATCATTCTTGGATTTTCTGAGCCCCAAATACGACAATTCTGCTTATTAACGTAGCCTCCGAGGTGAAAATGAGCCTCATCACTGAAGATGATTTATCGATAAAAATCCGGATCATTTTGATGTATTTGAACAACCAAATTAGCGAAGATACGACGTTTATGGTGATCGACCGGCTGGAGTTCTTGCGTTAAACTGACCTTTAAAAGCCTTAGGACCTAAGTTTTTATGCAAAATACGGTGTAATGTCGTTTGTGGAATGTCTAATTCCAAAGATCGAAGAGGAATCGACAAGCCTGGGTTTCGTCAACACTACGGGTTACAGCAGCAATATTCTAAGTTGTTCTTGAGCGACGCACACGGTTTCGGTTCTTCACATCACTAACGTTCTTCACTACTTCACTTCACTCACGACGACCCAAAAGTGCTTTAGTTTTGCGAACTGTGACTGCAAAATTTTCATCATTTTTTAGTGAACTTTAACAATTTCAATACATTGTACGTGTATCGTACCATTTTTAGTAATGGCGTAGTTTACTTGTCAAATGTCGAAAGATGCGAGCTTCAAAATTGACAGGTGCCCAAATAGCAGGCTATTCAAAATGAAACCTCTTATTGGAAAACCGTATATAAGGAAGAGGTAATCCCAATCTGTAACGAAACTATTCGCCCGATTCACCACTATAGTTACGTGTATATGGTGACTGTTGCATAAAAAGACCAATAGTAAGCAATACGCTGTCTGGAATAATGAAAAATTCACCCGAAGTAAGACAAATATAAACAGAGCTGTTAGCTAATGTTCTAATTTGGGCCAAATTAATAGAGCCTCGTACAAACGTAAGCTAGCACTTGAAGAGTGCACTTATAGCGCATGATCTGCGCGGTTTATAACAATTTCAGACGACGCAGTGTGTGTAATCATAGGAATGCCACCGATAGACCTCTTAAATAAATAGCGTGACAAATTGTGGGGAGGGAAGGGGAGAGTTTGCCGGAGAGGGAACTACTACCGACTGGCAAATCAGGTTGATACCATCAAACAAAAGCCGATCTACCCATCGCTTGATTCCTCGAATTAAAATTTAAAGGGAACAGAGACATGGGGAACCGACTACTATCTATTTCTACTCTTGACAAGCACGGCTGCTTCCAAACGTATTTGTAAAACATGTATTTTGTGAAAGCTCACAGTTTGCAGGAACAAGACACCTGATTAAGGGAACTCTTGTAGAACATGTTACTCCTAAAATATATGGCAGAACATGTTAAATTCTAATGAGGGACAAAAGAAGAACGTGCGGTAATTTATTCGTGTCGTGCCCGAAGATTTTAGCTTTTGCTGGACACCGCGTGGCTGTATGGCACGGCATATTAGATTAAGGTAGCTGGTAAAAATCCATCAGAAGATCTCGTCCCGAGAACGTTTTGTAAACCACTTTTTCGAACTTCTGCATATAGTAGAGATAGCCACGGTATGGCTCGTCAGTTTGGTATATCAGCCACAAGAACGCGTTTATCTTTCGATACAGTGGAGTCCTCCCCGCCCCCCAGTACATATCTGACATATTTAAACGCACTTACCCACTAATAATAAACACTCAAATTTTTAATTGCATTTTTATACGGAATTCCACAAATTGAATGCAATGCAATATTATTTCAAACACTAGCAGCAACAACTATAATTGTAAACCAAAGCACATTCATACATACAAATGCACTGGAAATATTTTCATTCCAGTTGAAACTGGATTTTGCTTTCCATTTCCCATCCCGTAACGTTGTCTTATTTGTTATTTGTTTGTAAACTATGCCAAATACATGGGCAAGTAAATTTCTTATTTCAAAACTACAGTCGAACACTAGTAATCGTAAATCGATTTGAGGTGCGAACTCGCATATTTCCATCTGAATACTAATTTCGTTGATCATCATGAATGAATCATTGCACACCTCGTGCCATCTGTTATATGGTAATCCCAGCTTTCATACGTTGATGATTCGATATCATTTATGGCACGTCTAGAAGAAATGAGTCACTGTGTAAAAATGCTTGTATTTTATACGTTACGCTGCGTCCGATGGCTGAAAGGTTTAAAAACGTAACAATGAATGGAATTTTCCATTGCAGTTTTAACTTTTTATTATTTCATGTCGAAGTACTTTGTAATATAAAACTGCAAAAAATAAAACTTTTCTTTCATGCATTTTACATTACAAAGCTGGTAATGTAATTGGAATTCATACACGTACGCAGGTATTAAATAACAGTTGAGATTGATCGCATATTTAGTTCTAAGAAATGTTAACCCCATAGTATAGGTCAAGGTTTTAATTTAGATGTTTTATTGATTCTCGGTCATGTCTGAAATTTAAAGAGGTTGTGAGGATCACTCGCGTATACAAAGCTATTTGTCAATTAAAGTCCGGAATATAATACTCATTACATCATTCAGATTAATTTTAGACAGTAATTGTTTGCCCTAATATGTAAGCTGCCGCGGTAATTTAAGTTCCTTGGTAATTAAAGGGTCTGAACACATTAAAGTTAGTCGAAAGTAAATAAAAATGGTAATGCAGATAGTATCCATGGTTCGACGGCCGAAAATTATCAAATCCTCCAGTATTGATCAACCACCAGTCGCTCTATGTTAACCTAAATTTGCATTCATACCAGTATGGCCATTTGATAGGCCTTAATGTCTGTTAACCTTACCCGAATTGTGAAGAAATTTTGATGGGGCTAAGGTGATGTAATTTACAAGATTTCAGTAGTTCACTTTCTTGACTCTAGGTTAACTAAATCCGTAACGATGCCAGTATGACTATTTGATAGGCGTTAATGTCTGTTAACTGTAGTTCAATTGTGAAGCATGGGGCTAAGGGAGTGTAATTTGACCAGATTTCGATAGTTTATGTTCTTGCAAATTCATTGAATTGTCTAGCGCTCCAAGTTCTTGGACAAAAGATTTTGGACAAAAATTTATGGAAGTGTGCAATTTTAACAGGGTATTTATTTTATATTAAAATAATTCGAAACAATAATTATAATAAATATTGATAAAATAAAAAAAAAATGTTTGATTAATTGATTGATTGATTAGAATGTACGGCCAAGACTAAGCACGGATCCCGGATACGCCGGGCCTACCGTATACCCCTTTTACATATAACAAGATGGAGGGATAGTTTATTAGATATGGTAGACTTGACCCGGTTACAGATACCTAAATAGTCAATAGTTAGTAAAGCACAAGACGGTACAATAATTTTTGTTTTCTGGATATAAATAACCAGCAACCACGAACCTAAAAAATTTTTAATTGGCAAATTTCCTGAAATAAAAATTCATTATAGTGAGTGATTAACCATTTCCCCCACCTATAAAATTGACAACCAGCGATAACTATTTATCCAAACCCCGAAAATATATACAAAAACTATCTAAGTACAGCAATATTTGTCTGCATTTAAATTTTATTCTGTAGTCTTCAAGCCATTTATAATTTCAAAAATTCAAACATCCGCTGAAATATCAAATTTAGTAGCAAACTGTGAACGCGGTTTTATCTCTGGACTCCTGAGACAACTGGATCTGCCAAAGTGCAACTTTCAAATCGATGCTCTCAATAAATTTGGTTTGATCCAGTCAACTCAAGAGCCCATCGATGATTGGTAAAGGATACGCATCCCTAATCGTAACTGCCATTTCACTTGCAGACCAATGTCACTGGGGAACTCCGGGAACTGTTGGACTCTTCTATTACATCGAGAGCTAGCATTCTGTCAAGCTCGTCATATAGAGCCTTTTGCCTGACAAGAGATACCGCGTAGCGACGCTTATTAACGGGTTTTGCATCTCCTACATCTATTTATGTTAAGTTAACAAAGAAACCCAAACCTAACTCTTGGAAGGAGGGAAACTGCTTAATGGTGTCTTCTAACAGTTTCGTCTGTTCGGAATCCAGTTCGTGCGTTAGGGACATATCTTGCTCTTAACGTAGTTCGTGATAGCTAACTTCCAAAATAAAAGTTGGGGTCACTATGCAGAGGTTAAACTTACGCCAGAAATATATTCCAAGATGCAGTTTTTGTTCCAACGGTGTTGCTCTAGAATCTTGTCCCTTCCCAATCCTAAGGCAGTTATCGTTGCTCCGCTATCGAGGAAACCTAAATATTTGCAACCATCTAATGAAACTTTAGTATAAGGCCTATTATCAGAAATGTTATCAAAGAAGGATTCAGAAATAATCCCTCAGAGTGTGCATTTATTTTGCCAATCTTTACGAGTTCGAGAACGTTTTCGGGAAAGCCAATGAGTGGGTGTGGGTGAATTAGAGAAATTTGTGTGTCTTGGGAGAACAGATCTAGTTGTAATTATTTCTGATGTGCCTCCTATGGCAAGGTTGGATCTCTGGATAAAGCCGCATTCATTCTGGGGAGGGAAGAAGGTGTTGGAATCCCAGCAAATCGAACCCTCTTGAGTAAACAATTGGGTTTCACAATTCCCGGACGACCACAAACGAAACAGGCAGTTCCAACAGATTACCATTTCTCCGCTGCCAAACTGAGCGTTACTAGCATTTGGTTGCGTTGGAGCATGTTCTTTTCTTTACCGGTAACTTAATTCATCCACATGCACGGTAGTTTCTTCCGGTTCATCATAATCAATCTCGTCGAAGTATTTGCGTGCATATAATTTCTCAGGTTCATATCCAGTACGGTTCCACGTATCTCCTAGGGCTAAACAATGTCTTACCAATAATGCTATCGAATATATTTCTTGATTTGCGAGCGCATTTTGAAATCCTTTTCTCATGTTCCCTCTCACGATGTGAAGGAGCTCCGAATCTAGAACTGGATGAACGCTCTAAAATATTCGTTAGATTTCTGCTTTCTTGATTTGAGACTTCTTCGGATATCATGTTCATTTCGCCGATCCTGGAATCGTTCTATCATGGCTAATTTTAATGTAGTCCAAGAAACATCTGTGGTACGCTCGATGTTTCACCAGTACCAATTTAAAGCGGCTTCTTTGAGTAAGATTCTTAGCTGGTGCACCAATTCCTCGGTCGGAACGCCATATGTATAGAAGCTTGATGTTCTACATGAAACAGAAATCTTTTAACTGCTAACTCCCGAGAGTCGCCGTTGAATGAAATCTTCCATCAATTCGTTGAGCCGAGTAAAACAAAGTATTAGGTTAGAGGACAGTGCTTGATAGTAACTTTGGTGCATCGCGTACATCTTTGTCACCTTCTCCACGTGATTTTGAAGAAGTTTGATGAGTGTTGATCCTAACTGATAAGCTTTTCACCCTTGGTTCTTTAGGTGACTCTTCATCTTCGGAGGTCGAAGGTCCGCTTGGACCATCTTGAGGGTTTGTCTTAATTTGTTCAGGAGTTTCATCTAAGTTATAATTTCCTTCTTATAAAGTCTGTACCGTCGTCAACAGTTGTTCTTTGTAGGTCTTTGTACTAAATATTAGTGCTTTGTACATACAATAACCTGGACTCCACAGTAAGTATTCCATCCGGTTAAGTTGTGTCCTGATAAAATAAAAAAATTGTTTGAAATTAAAAAATCGAATAGGCTCATTATTAAGAATTTTTAAGTAAATAAAAATATATCACGTACCATACTGTATAAAATGATACGCCAAATAGCAAAAATCTCCGAGATTGGTTGGCATACTGACTATATACGTTCGAAAGGGGATACATTTAGCTATTTAATTCATTGAGCCATATCTCGATTTGATGACCAAGGCTCGTGAATCGAATTTTTAAAGTTTTTCCAATACAGCGACTGCATGACTCCATAAATGTTCTACTACACTAAGCCAAATAGCAGAAATCTCAGAGATTGGCCCGCATACTGATTATAGACGTTCGAAAGGGGATGAGCCTTATCTCGATATGATGACCAAAGCTCGTGAATCGTATCATTTTATACTGTATGGGATGTGATATTTTTATTTACTTCAAAATTCTTAATAATGAGCCTATTCGATTTTTTAATTTCAAACAATTTTTTTTATTTTATTAATATTTATTATAATTATTGTTTCGAATTATTTTAATATAAAATAAATACACTGTTAAAATTGAACACTTCCATAAATTTTTATCCAAGAAATAAAATTATGTCCAAAAACATCACAATGAACACTCGCATAAATTGTTGTACAAAATCTTTTGTCCAAGAACTTCACACCGGTTATCATAAATCCGCATTTATGCCACTAACACCATTTCGTAGACTTTAATGCCTGTTAACTCAAGCCAAAATTTGAAGAAATTCTGATGGAGCTACGGGAGTGTAATTTGACCAGATTTCGATATTTGAATTTCTTGCAAATTCTGAATGATCCGACGCTCTAGGTTAGCTTAAATTCACATTGAAGTCACTATGGCCATTTAATAGGCCTTAATGCCTGTTAAATTTAAACCGCTTTCGTGTGGGCTACGGGGTTGTAGTTTGATATTGAATGTTCCGGCACTCTAGATCCGGATCCTAAATTCGCAATGCCGTCACTATGACCATTGGCTAGGCCTTTATGCCTGTCAACTCTTGACCAATTGTGAAGAAATTCTGATGAGACTACGGAGATGTAATTTGACACAATTTTAATAGTTTTGTTTTTTGCCAATTCATTGAATGTTTTGGTTCTCTAGGTTAACCTAACTCCACATTGATGCCACAATCACGATTTGATAGAGCTGCCTGTTAACTCTAGAACCAAATTTCAGTAGTTCATAGAATGGTTCGATGTTAACTCTAACATATTTGTGAAGAAATCTTGAGGCGTCGTGACTTTTATTTGACAGGATTTCGATAGTTCAATTTATTGCAAATTTGTTAACAAACCACTCGTTATACAACCCTCATCAAACATTCTTCACAATTGGGTTAGAGTTGACAGGAATTATGTCTGATCAATTAGCCACAGTGGCATCAATGCCGATATAGGTTAACCTAGATTTGGCGAACCATAAAATGAATTGGCTGAAAGTTGAACTACCGAAATTTTTTGAAATCACATCTTCGAAGCCTCATCAGACTTCATACTTAAACTAAAGTTAGCACATTTACGTTAACCCCTAGAGCGCCGGATGATTCAATGAATTTGCGAGAAATTGAACTACCGAAATCTGGCAAAATTATACCCCCGTAGTCCCATCAGAATTTCTTCACATTTGGCCTTGAGTTAACAGGCATTAAGGCCTATCAAATGTTCATTGTGACATTATTGCGGGTTTAGTTTAATAAAACCGTTCAATGGATTTTTAAAAAATGGAACTCTTGAAATCTTGTAAAATTACACTCCGCAGCCCAAATGATCGTAGTGGTGTCAATGCGAATTTAGTTTAACCAAGAGCGCCGGACCATTTAATGAATTTGCTAGAAATTGAACTATCGAAATCTAGTAATCTTAAGCCACCGTAGCCACATCAGAATTTCTTCACAAATGAGTAAAATTTAACAGGCAGTAATGGCCACTATTTGGCTAAAGTAACCAGGCATTAAAGTCGATCACATGGCCATTCAATGAATTTTTTATTGATCATTTAATGATATTGAAGTACAGAAATATAGCTAAACTATACACACCCGTTTTTCTGCACAATTGGCCTCGAGTTAACAGGTATAAACCCCTTTCAAATGGCACAGATTAACCCAGAGTGCCGAACCATTCAATACATTTTCTAAAATGTGTAAAAATTATACTTCCGTGGCCATATAAGGATTTCTTCACGGGTTAAACTTAACAGATATTAGGGCCTATCAACTGGCCGTAGTGACATCAGTGCAAATTTAGTTTACACCAAAGCGCCGGATCACTCAACGAATTCGCAAGAAATTTAACTATCGGAATCAGCTTAAATTACACTCCCGTAGTTCTATCTAAATTTATTCACAAATGAGTAAAAGTTATCAGGAATTAATACCTATCAAATGGTAATATTGGCATCAATGTGGATTTAGATTATTCTAGAGCGCCGGCGATTCAAAACCTTGTCAAATTCCTCTTAGAAACATCAGTATTCCTCAACAATTAGGCTCAAGTTAACATGCATAAGACCTATTAACCTAGAGCGCAGAACCATTCAATAATTTTTCTAGAAGTGTGTTATTGAAATCTGATCCAATTAGAGCCGTAGCCGAATAAGAATTTCTTCACAATTGGGTTCAAGTTTACAGGTATTAAGGCATCAATGCGAATTTAGATTAACCTAAATCTCCTTAGCCGCCCCACTATCGCCACCGCCTTTAGGTTTTCATTCTTGAAAACAAGAATGGGTGAAATAAGTAACCTAGGTGTGGAGCGGGTCACGCTAAATGGTAACGGATGTGTCGGATCAAGGTGTTATGCGAAAAGTGCCGATGATCAGCTGGCTGGGGACCCATCTAAAAATAATTAATCAGTCCTGAACGGAACCCTCTGGATACCTGGCGACTTCCAGTTGTATGTAGCCTTACCCACGTATACGGATCTCTGCACGGGCGGACCATCATTTTCTCCGATACTCGTGGGCTCAAGTATGGAATCTGACCAGCACTTATCAAATGCTGGTGAAGACGGGGGGGTCTGTGGCTCCAGCCGTCATGGTGGCTCAGACAGGTTTCGAGGCTTGCAAGCCAGGAACTAGTGGTAGAAAAAAAGGAGAAAACCATTGCCCCTTCGGCTCGGAGATACAGGACGAGGCGTTCGGCCTTCCGCGTCTTGGACAGACTGGCTACAGTCCCGGAGAGGCAATGGACGGAAGAACAGAGGAAATTAGTTAATTGGGCAAAAAGTTGCATAGCTAAAGACAGCAATGCACGTAAGGAGGACCTTGAGTCTAAAAGACAGAGGTCTAGTGAGGAGGAGCATGGTGGTCTGGATGCCGAGAGGAAACGGGCCAAGCTCCACGTGGGACAGTCGTCGAAGGGACATAAGCTCTTGAGCGATATTGTGAAAGAAGAGGGTGGTGCTAGCTACCGTGAACGAGGACCATGAGAAGAAGAGGATCGCTGGAGAAAAATCGAGATTCGTGTTTAACGCACTGAACCTAGCTCGCAGAGCAACTCTAAGGATTTAAGACCAATATCTCTATCATGGAATGGTTGCTGGATCGTGGAAAGGTTGCTGGATGTCCATATTCGTTCGAGAATTGTACCCAAAAAGTGGGCACTGTCTCAACATGCGTACCGTAAGAGTAAGTCCGTGGACACGGCATTATATACCTTGGTTCGGGAAATTGAGAAGACACTGGATTTTAAAGAATACTCGTTGGTGGCGTTTCTCGATATTGAGGGCGCTTTCAACAATGTGAAGGTGGAGGCAATTAGGGAAGGATTTTTGCTACTTGATATTGAATACCCTGTAACCAGGCTAATTAATCACCTGCTAGGTAGCAGAAGGGTTATAGCGGAGATGGAGGAAGTCTCCGTTAGAAAACGGGTTGTTCGGGGAACACCCCAGGGAGGTGTCCTCTCTCCCCTTCTTTGGCATGTAGTAATCAATGGACTACTATTGAAACCGGAGAGAAAAGGAATAGGTGTGGTTGCTTATGCCGATACCGTAACGATAGCTGTCTCGGGGAAGCACCTATGCACAATCAGTGAGGCAGAATGCGTTATCAATCACTTCGGGTTGGGGAAGTAGATGTGGATTGGGGATTAACCCATCTGAAACAGAGCTAGTTCTTTTCACTAGGAGATATAAAATTCCGTTAACGGTTCCACCAAGTTTAAATGGTACTATGCTGGCCCTTACTGATAGGGCGAAATTCCTGGAGATTATTCTCGGCAGTAAGTTCAGTTGGAAACCAAACACGATAGAAAGAGTGAAGATGACCACTGTGGAATTCTACTCTTGTAAAAATGCCATCGGAAGGAAATGGGGCTTGAAACCGGAGCTGGTGCACTGGCCTTACACGGCAGTTGTAAGGTCCGTACTACTGTATGGTGTGAGTGTATGGTGGCCAGCTATGGAGAAACTATCATACACAAACATGATGGGGAAGATGCTGAGAGCAGCCTGCTTGATCATTAGTGGGACGTTGGATACGACCCCCACTAGTGCCTTAGAGGTCATGCTGTACCTTTTTCCATTGGATATTATCGGTAAGCAAATGGCGGTCAATACACCCGCCAGGCTATCAGCAATTTCGAGGTGGATGGCTTGCAAAAAGACACTCAACTATAGCCAATTATGTGAGGAGTAACCTGGTGAATTTGGATTATATAACACCTCTTTTGTGCCTTTGCAAGCGTTTTAAGACGATTCTCCCCTCTAGAGAGGATTGGAAGAATGGTCTCATTATAGAGACCGGGGTAGTTAAATTATTCACCGACGGCTCCAAGCTCGATCGTAGAGTGGAAGTTGGTGTGTTCTGTGGGGCATTAAATGTAAGTCTATCTTTGCGTTTATCTGATTACTGTAGCTTGTACCAGGCTGAAGTTGTAGCAATGGAAGAGAACTGGAAGATGAACTGGTTGAAACACTTACTGATATCACTATCTGTGTGGACAGTCAGGCGGTCATTCTTTCACTGGATTCAGTTTCCCTGGCATCAAGGCTGGTGTTTGATTGTCACAGATCTCTTAACGAGATGAATGAACACTTCAATATCCAGTTGATCTGACAAGGTACGGTACGGCTCTCCAACTAGAACCAGGGGGAGAATGTGTAGGAATGCTTATGTCTATGCTGAAAGCAGCGATTCATAGGAAAGCAGTTGCCTTGTAAAATGCTGGGTGGCTCGACAGTCAGACTGGCAGGGTAGCAAAGCAAGTATGGCCTGAGCTGGATTTGAAGCGATCCAAGATCTTGATCACACTAAGAAAACGTGACTTGGGTAGAATTTTTCCGGACACTGCCTTTTCGGAGATCATGCGAGAAGGCTGGGTCTGATGGAAATGACTTTTGCAGAAGCTGGAAGGACGAGGAGGAGGAGACTCTTGCTCACTTCCTATGCTCATGTCCATCGCTTGAGCAAATACACTATGGACAGGCTCTGTGATATTGAAAGATGTAATGTGCGAGATATCTTGCGTTATGCGAATAGCAGTAGATGGGTTTAAAGGGAGTTTAATGATGTCGGATCTTGTGGTATCACAATGGACCAAAAGTCGCCTAAGTGTGCAATAGCAACCACTGAAACCTAACCTAACCTAGGTCCCCTTAGCCCCATCAGAATTTATTCACAATTAGGCTACGGTTAACAGGCATTAAGACCTACCAATTGGTCATAGCGTCGTCAATGCCGAAAAATTCTATGAATTTTCAAATATCCGAACTATTAAAATTTTATCCAATTACACCCTCGTAGTCTCGTCAGAATTTATTTAGAATTAGATTATAATTAAGACCTATCAACTGGCCAAAGTGGCATCGGTGCGGATTTAGGTTAACCAAGAGCGCCGGCTCAATCAATGAATTTACAAGAAATTGACCCATCAAATTATACTCTGTTTGCCTATTCATCAATAAATTACTTTTCCGTAGAAAAAAATGTTTGCTTGAAAGGTACAGGCTAGTAAACTTTCGGTTGAATTATATTGATCAATTTCGGCTAGGATAGCAAAGACTCAATTTGCATAATCGATTCTATTTTTTCGGGTGGAAACTTTCGGCTAACTTCAATAAGTTCTGGAAAGTTCACGTATGGGTTATGGCAAACATTCCAACTCTGCTTTTATTGATGCAACAACCGATCGGGTGTACTGGCATGGAAGATGGGTCGGTCCATGAAACTCCAACAGCGGGTCATATTGGTGTTCATTTCCATCACCGATCGTAATCAGATGATAAAAAATCTCTTTTGCATCCTGTTCCTAACGAGATTCGAACCCGGTACTGCTAAAAATAAGTTTGTGGGGTCCCCCGTTTATGCGCAGACTTCATATAAGTTGAATTTTAATATAAGTTGCGAAGGATATTCTTGAAAATTACCAATAGAAATACGCGATTTTCAAATGACAACAGAACTAGGGTTGTATAATAAAGGTGCGATATTACAATACGAGTTCCGGATGTAGATTTGAATACGGAGTAATTTAAATAATACTAAGCCATTTCATCGGAATGCTCGGTTTGTATGGTGAAAATGGGATTTCAAAAAGACTTCCGTGTATAGAATTAAATGGTTTCTCAACCCATTGCGATGGAATTGAGATGAAAGTGGGATTTCAATATAAGTAACAGATTTGGCTCTAAATATCATTTGCACTTTGATTATCAAGACTGTGTTTTAGCAATTGGTGCGATGGTGAGCAAGTTTCCATCATCTTTCATCTGAAAGCGGTTTTGTAGTTCTTGGTTGGTTAGAGGAACGTAACATTCTCGATGTAGATTAACGATGCGGTATTACGTTGATCGTACTATTATGTGTAATTGTTGATTTATTCTGGTTTCGGATGTAGCTGGAGAAAACAGCACCTCTACCATTCCGAGTATTAATAGCATTAGTCGAATAGTTGTTTCTTTCTTGAATACTGCGGTTTAATGTGGTGCACTCTTTGTTGTTTAACTTCTCTATGAGGCTGAGCACGTAATATAGGTGTTGGTTATAATTGATGATCGACTGCTGATTGTGTTTTTATGTGGTCAATCTTCTTAATCTTCATTTCGGATGGATTCGATGGGCAGTGGCGACAGTTTGTGGATTGGTATTTTTATGAAGACCACTCCCGATCGAGGCCCTTTCGATACCACTCAAATCCTTTGGTTTATACCTAGATGTACTTCCATGTTAGCCATTTTAATGGAGGAGCATTGTCATCCTTTATGAGCACAAGGTCACCTATACTCTTATGTTTGGTTGTTCAGATGACCATTTTCTTCTATGTTGAAGTTGATTTAAGTACTCGGATTGTCATCTTACCCAAAAATCCCGTTGATACTTCTTCGAAAGTCGCAGTATTGCTTCTCCAATGACCTTATATAAATGTTTTGTCACCGACATTACTGCCGCCTCCCAAAGTCCTCTAAAATGGGATGAAGCTGGAGCATATGATGTTCCATCGTTTGTCAATAGTAGGGAAATTTCTTCAGCTGATTTGGCTGATTTTTTGGCGCCTGCAAAATTAGAGTCACTGTCGTTATACAGATCACTGCACAATCATTTTCATGCAGTAAATCGTTTATAGGCTGCGATGAATGCTTCAGTGGCCAGATCACTGACTGGCTCGATGTGTATGGCTTTAGTTGTTATGCAAACAAAAATTGCTAAAACCTTTATATGCTCTGTGATCTCTACCCTTAGTTGTATGAATCAGAAGTGGTCCTGCATAATCGATTCCTGTTGTCAGAAATGGTCTTCTCGGTATGATACGTATATACTGCTGGTAAATTTCCCATAAGCTGTGTTCTACACTTGGAGTTAAACCGATGACACCTTATACATTTTGATATGAAATGTCGTGTTAAATTTCGACCCTGTCTAATCCAGTATCGGTGCGGAGATGAGTTAAAGTTAATTGTGTTCCTCCATGCATCGGTTGTTGGTGCGTTTCTTTGAATAATAAATTAGCTATTGAATGATCCTTAGGAATTATAACCGGATGTTTTTCATGATATTATCATGCAACCGTATTTTGAACTCGTCCACACACTCGTAAAACACCATCTCTTAAAAATAAGCTGTTAACTGTATAGATGTGTCTTCTAATACACAAGGGTGTCATATAATCCATCCCAGCTCGGTCTGTTGTGCGATTCGTTCTCCTTGATTTCCTTAACAATTTGGTTTATCAATATATTGGATAGTAATCGGCACTACCGTCGAAATTTTGGTCAGGCAGGGGCCGTGTTATACGTGGCAACACTAAGGCTTCATTTCCATGGAGAAGAACAATAGAATTTTAATGGAAATCTCGCACATATTTTTTCTTTGTTGGTTGTTTGACCTGGTTAGACGCCTGCTCGGTGATAAATGAAATTTGTTAGCCAGGATCTAATTACATCCATTGCAGCTTTCTTTGTTCGTTTCCAATTGGTATCGGGTCAATCGCAGTGGCCAATAATATGCCTGTTGGTTGCTCGTATTGGCTCACTAGGTGAGTGGTCATTATGTCCCTTTCGGCTGCCACAATTTTTAAACTGATAAGCATCATATGTTGTTGTTGATTTTTGGTGTAGTACGAGTAATGTGTTGTGGTTCCCATTATTTACTAAACATCGTATAGAACGAGGGCAGCAGAAGTGTTTCTCCTTGAAACTCCTGTTGCAGAGCTGATCTTGAGCAATGAATTTGGGTCGGTCTAAAGTGAGGATTTGTTGAATTTCGTTTACACAACGCACAGTTTCCTAAAGCATGTGTGTGACATGTATTGACTTTTGTTGTCTGCGGGGTGGGAGGTGTCCTAGTACTGCGAACTATGGATTTTGATTTGGGGGCTTCTAATGCGTGCAAGAAAACGATAAGTATGGGCAATAGGCGCTACAGATATATCTCTTCAGTTTTTTCTTGACAATATTTTTTATTATGAGCTTACACTAAAATTTTTAGAGAAAACTGTGTTCCTGAAAAGTTTGTTTTTGGGTATACTTAGTTAAGCACCACAATCTCAAGATATTAGATACAATTGGGCGGTCACTGTTTTAGTATTTGCATGGCCGCCTTCAGATTCCGACACTCAAATTAATTCTATGACAAAGACATTGTTATTTTTGGCACTGGATTTTACAATTGCGCATCACAAAAAGAGTTTCAAACTACCCTGCAAAAAGCGACGTTCACACATAACCAAAAATTCTCACAACCTAAACCTGGGACTTCGATTGACAACCAGAATTGAAAAACTACAAATAATATTGTTTTGGCGGAAACTGGATACGACGGTGGGCGTTTCATGGTAATTGATCAAATTCGTCTTGCGGATGACCTTCCCATACCTATACTGTTTGTGGCAGAGTGGTACAAGACACAAAAAGTTATTTTTCATGTCTGTCTACAATGCTCAATTTAAATAATAAATTGGAAGCGTTTTTGAAACTTGAGGCTGTGGAAGATGAACTTATAGCACCATTAACAATAGACGAACATATTTGTGAAGATCATTTTGTGTAAAAGGTGAGAAAAGATAGCACGAGAAAATATATAGTACGTCTGCAATTCAAAGAGATGAGGTTACTTCCGAATCCTACGTTGAGAGAACAGCATGCTAACTTTATTCATCAATATCAAAATTTGCGGTGCAAAAATAGTTACATTTTTCCCCATCGTTGGGCCCCTTCAGGCGCCCAATCATGATTAGTGAATCTATCGCTAATTTGATTTGAAAATTTCGAAGTTCTAAACATTTTCATAACGTTGGCTTCGATTTTACTCAACATGTTACCAACTATTTAGTGCCCTGAAAGCGCCCATTGTGTATTGAAGCATGACAGTTCGACAACCAAATTGCGTGTGGTCTTTGATGGGTCTGCAAAATCTACAACTGGGAAGTCATTAAATGAAATTTTAATAATAAGATGCCTTGTTCACAGTTTTACTTCGTTTCAGAACTCATTGATACGGATTTAGTGCCGACATTTCAAAAATGTATAGTTTAGTATCTAATTCGAGGACAATAAATATCAAATAATTCTGTTGCACTACAATTCCAGCGAAGGACTTCAAACATTTCAACTTTTAATAGTGATGTGTGGAACGACAACTACATCAGTTTTAGCTACTTACTGTCTCAAGGTACTAGCAACAATACAGACGATATTTATGTGGATAATATTTTAACGGGTACAAATTGCATTTATTCGATCCTTTTGGATATTTAGCATTCATTACTTTGGGAAAACTGTCCATGCAAAATTTATGGATATGGAAAATAGGATAGGTCGACTGTCACCTAGACTAGTTGACCACTGGATACAGTTTCCAGTATTGAAATCAGTTATGCAAGATTTGGCATTGAGCAAATTTGTGGAAAATCACGAGTTACTCCTCTAGCTAACTATTCTGCCTCGATTGGAGTTACGTGTTACTCAACTACTTACGTCGCAGCAATCAACGCGTCCATATACGATGAAATACCCAGTATTAGTTCTAAAGAAAAATTGTATATAGGGTGGGCCAAATACATTTTTTTTAAAATGCAATAAAACGAAAAGTTCTCAATATTTTTTCAAATTTATTTTTTCATTGTAAAGAACAATCCTTCCGATTAATTATGGAATACTATTTCATTCATATGACTGCCTCGGCTGGCCTTGACGTACCCCATACGGTCGGTCCAATTTTTGAGCACATTTTCGATGGTATGCGGCATTATGTCTTCAATGGCAATGCGAATATTGTTCTTGAGAGCGTCAATTGTTGCTGGTTTATCGGCGTAACACTTATCTTTGCCGGCACCCCAAAGATAATAGTCCAACGGCGTCAAATCACAGCTCCGAGGCGGCCAAATCACATCAGCATTTCGGCTGATAATTCGATCTTCGAAGACAGTGTGCAAAAGATCAATTGAAACGTGTGCTGTGTGGCACGGAGCGTGGACTTGTTGAAACCAAATGTTGCCTATGTCCTACTCCTCAAGTGCCGGGAACAAAAAATCGTTTATCATGGCGCGGTAGCGCTCACCATTGACAGTAATGGCGGCTCCTTGCTCATTTTCAAAGAAAAATGGCCCAAAGATGCCACCGGGACAAAATCCGCACCAAACAGTTACTCGTTGAGGATGCATCGGCTTCTCTACGATCACGTGCGGGTTCTCCGTGCTCCAAATGCGACAATTCTGCTTGTTTACATAGCCGCCAAGATGGAAATGCGTCTCATCCGAAAAGATGATTTTTCTGCCAAAATCGGCATCTTCTTCAAGCCACGCAATGAGTGGCCTCTTTGCTTCAATGAACCAATTGAACTTATACGGTGTCATACCAAGTTCTTTATGCAGAATTCGTCACAATGTTGTGCGTGAAATGTTCAATTCTTGAGCACGATGACGAGTTGACGTTCCCGGCGCCTCACGCACATTCTCGGCTACAGCATCAACATTCTCGGGTGTACGCTTGGTTGGTTGCTTGGTTCGTGTTGGTTTATTAATTAGCAAGCCTGTTTCTTTAACTTTATTCACAAAATAACACACATATGGAGCTCCCAGCGCTTCATTTCTTCCGAAAACCGCACGCAATTTTCGCACACATTCTGCAACATTACCATGATTTTTGATGTACTGTTTCAGTATTACCTAGCGTTGTTCAAGCGAATACACAACCATTTTCGTTCAGCGGAAGGATAAAACTAATTTTCTAACTAAGCGACATAACCCTTACCATACTCAAAATAGCCACTAGTTCAAAAAAAAAAAAATTAGATGGTCCACCAGTTAATTCCAAGAGGGAGTAGGTGTCCCCAAGTTTTTAATTGCATGCTAACTTTCTGTTAAAATATCATGCAGCAATGTAGTTAAGAGATGTCTTTTAGTCTGGTACCTGTTCACCAACAGCTTCCAGATATCTTGGTAATTTTCTTCCGTTGCCTCAAGCTGATCAATGAGTCTTCCTGCAATGTTTTAGATAAATAGATCGTAGAAGGCTGCTCATTTGAGAGGTTCCCCTTAAAATTGTGGGATTTCAATTCGTTTTAATTTAATCTAAAAGTCTTCCCTTGGTTTCGGGTTGTTCAAAATTTTGGCTATTTTGACTCTTTATCACCTTTGAGTATTCATCCCTGAACTATATCTTCATTATCAAGCCTCCATCCAGCTCGTACTAAACTATTTCTATCTATAAATGAAATCCGAGATTAATTTGGAATTCTGTTCTGTTTATGTTAAGCGAATTGATTTCACCAGCGAAACTGCCCAGTCTTTTTCGCCAAATCACCAAATTAAATTCATACGTTTAATTGGGCCTGAGAGTTTCTTACACCAAATACAGTAAGTGATGAATGATTTATAAATTCAATAACAGAAGTACCTATATTGGCTTTAGAAATACCAGGTATACGACCCGTATAAGCAATCACCAGCTGTAAATATCACTTTGTGTTTTTGAAATCTACAATTCCTTGATTTCTTTAACTTGCAATTTCACCATCATTTGCTATCTATCAAAATTTGATGTTATCAGCAACCAACTGTGATTTTGTAGCTTATTTTTACTGTCACTTTACAGTCCGATTTTATTTAGCAAACAATTTTTAAAATTTTTAAGGAATTGCTACTTTTTTAGATTTAAATAATTCGGGAGATTCTACTCCCACGCTATCATCGGAATGTGGGACATGTACGGTAGGCGTAGCGCAGTCGATATATTCTACCGGCTCTAAAATTCCTCGTTGATCTAATTTATCCAATTCTTCCCGTAACGCATATCGCATATTCATGCTTGAGTGGGCAATATGAATATATATTACAAGGGTCCGGATCACTCAACCCCAAGAAAACTGGTTTTGTATCTCTGTGGTGATATAAAGTGGCAAACTGATTTCCAATCAGTTTCAAATCAACTTTTATGGGATGCTAGTGTGCTTCGGAGATAATAATGGGATTTTTGCAACACAGAACGTCGTACGCAATTTGCCTTTGATCTTAGTGTTAATTAGCCGTAGTTCCAAAAGTATTAGATTATGTTCGGTGGGAAGGTTGCGAAACAGCTTATAGCAACCTCCATTTGGAACATAGCTTTAATTTAATCTCATGAATTAATTTATACGCTACATTAAATCTAGTCAACAAAATAATTAGGCATAAAGGTTATTTACTAATCAAATCTAGAAAAGTCGAAACAACAAGTATACTTAGTAAATTTAGAGGACATAAACAAGTCTAGATCGTTTTGTCGTTAGGAATATATTTTGCAACCACCTGAGTGCTTATGTAACGAAATGCATCATTTTACCATTACGTAAATCGTAAATATGTTAATTGTTCAAGCACACCGTGTTTTTAAAGAAGGAGTGTGGGGTTTATTTGCCCCCAAACTAAATCAATTATATAAACCTATAAAGTGACAATGAAATTGTTGTTAATTATCAGTAACAACAATCGCGCACTTATATACGAGTTCAATAACAGAAAATAAAAATCCAATTCCAACTAAAACTAGTTATTGTATCGTAAAGTAATAGAAATTAGTCTTATGTCGGTGGGGCAGCACTTGACTACTAAATTACGTACGTTTCTTCTTGCAAAGTTTTTTATTAACTGAAAATTATGAACCTTTAGCATTTTCTAGTAATACTTTCATTACTACGTAATTGGAAATTAAAATTGTTTTCGGTTCGAACTAGTTCTAGCTCTAAAAATAGTAATCTAATCCAATTCAAGTGAAATTGAGTGTTCTTGTTTTTGTTTTTACGATTAGTAATTTTTACGATTAGTAAACTACTGTACATTGATTTGTAAGTCTATTTATATAAATATGCATAAACCTACGTCATACGTGTATACATGGTGTCCCAGAACTGGACGATCAAACGAACCAGGGTAATAGAAGAGCTCATTTCCAACCAAAACGGTCAAGTAAAGTTTTCTCGAATTGTTGATGGTGCAAAAGTTATTCCACTTTTAGTGGTTTGTAGTGAAATCGCATACCCACAAAAAAAATTATTTAAAAATAAATTTCCAATAAAATCATTTTTATAAGCTGGGGTGCAAATGATTGACAGCCTCTACGAAATATTCTCGGATACGGGCGCACCCCGGAATATATATTGTAAGACGAACGGTTGTGGTAACCAATCTCTTCGTATTAGTGGATCAATATAGCGAATAGTTAATCCAGCACAATGCAATAGACCAAAACACAAAAGGATTTATTTTGGAATTGGCTAATCCATACTCTTCGGAGGTCGGTTCCATGGATACTGGGGGGAACCACTAATTGCATGTTATTGAAATCAATTTTGAAACAGTGAATCTGTTTCAACAGCAGTCAAATACAGCAAGAACGTATGCTAAAAGTAGACACAGAAGCAGTTCTGCAACCGATATCTTCAACGACAAACTAATCTAGAAAAATAAAATCAAGCGTTAAAATAAAAAATTGAAGACGTGGAAGTTCTAATCTCCAATCTTCAACGTGAGTTAATCTGCCTGAAAACAGATAAAACAAATACGAAAATGGGAAACAAACCCATAAACAAAGAAGCGTCAGACAACAAAGTACAATCCAAAAGAGACAAGTCGCAGAAGACTGAATAATGCTTTAATCTTCTTCTTCTATTAGGACTGTAGTGCCGCCGTGTGCTTTTCCATCCGGATCTTGTGGTGTCATAAGCAGAATAGCCGGTGATATTAAAAAAGTTTTGTTTACCTTCCAAATAGCTATTTTTAGAACTGTAATTTTTGGTTTTTGGCTATAATTTTCATAAGCGTGTTCATATTTTACATCATCATGCCCATTTGTCTTTCCACCATCATCATGAAACTTTGGATGGTTAATTTATTTACCCTGGTATGACTGTTTAGGTCTTCATCATTAAAATGAACTTTGGGTTTCGGTTTGTTACCTTTTAGTATATTTGCATAAGAAACACCTAACTGTGCAATACTGCTGGCAAACGTCTCCAAGTTATGGCCCTCTGATTAAATTCCATTAATTGTTAATTAATTGTGAGATTTGTCTCACTGGTTGGAGTCGTGAAGTTCACCATAAATTTTTTTTTTTTTTTTTTATTTAAATTTTATTTACGATAGCAATAAAATATTTTACAAAGTAACTAGTCATTTTTGACTAACAGCGTTTGACTCTGATAATATAATATAATAAAGTACTTCTATGTACGAGTATTCATTCCATGAAGTGTTGTTTTTGTTGTTTCTGCATTATGCGGTCTATTCGAGTAACTCAAAAGGTTTTAGTCTCTTGAGTCTTCTTATGATACCCTCTTGATGAAGTAGTCTAGCCGCTTCGTCGTTAGGGTGTAGATGGAGCCTCTCCTGATGTTTTTGAGCACACTTCTTTATTTCGGTTGCGACTGTGTCCATTCCGAGGTCTCTATGAAGATCACTATTACGAGTGTACCACGGGGCGTTTACGATCCCTCTGAGAACTTTATTTTGAAATCGTTGGACTATCTGTTGATTGCTGGTTTTGGTACATCCCCATAGTTGAATGCCATATGTCCAGACCGGCTTCAGAACTTGTTTATAAAGCATAAGTTTATTATGAATGGATAACTGAGAGTTTCTTCCAATTAACCAGTACATTTTTCTATATTTTAATTGAAGTTCATCTGCTTTCTTTTTCACGTGAACTTTCCACTTCAACTTTGCATCAAGATTCATTCCAAGGTATTTTGCTTGATTTGCATGTGGTACAGGAATATTATTGAGAGTCACCGGCAGTGGTTCTATTGATCTGTTAGTGAAGTTAATGTGAGTAGACTTTGATTCATTCACTTTAATTCTCCACTTAGTTAGCCAGTCTTGTATATTATTTATGGCTATTTGTAATTTGAATGTGACTTCACCGATTGTGTCACCAACAGCTAGAATTGCAGTGTCATCTGCAAACGTGGCGGTAGTTGTATTGTTAGTTTGCGGTAAGTCGCTTGTAAAAAGTAGGAAAAGGAATGGCCCTAGGACACTGCCCTGCGGCACTCCCGCTTTAGCTTCTTTAATGCTGGAATAAGCTCCTTCCTGTTTAACTCTAAAGTATCTTCTTTGCAAGTACGACTTTAGTAGTTCGCAATATTCAAATGGCAGAGTTTTTTCTAATTTAAATATTAAACCATCTAGCCAGACTTTGTCAAATGCCTGCGCTATGTCCAAAAATATGGCTGAGCAAATCTTTTTTTCCTCTAAAGACTTTTCTATTAAATCTGTTATTCTATGGACTTGATCAATTGTGGAATGTTTCTCTCTAAAACCAAACTGATGGGAAGGAATAGCTCCTGATTTAACAATTTCAGGTTTAATTCGTTTTAATAATAGTCTCTCAAACAGTTTTGACATAATTGGAAGAAGTGATATTGGCCTGTACGATGTTAATTCACTTAGTGGCTTGCCTGGTTTAGGTATCATTATTACCTCCGCAAATTTCCAAGATAGAGGGACATAACAGAGTCTGAAGGAAGCATTAATTATGTCAGATATTTTCTTAATAGCTTTATTTGGTAGTTGTTTAAGAATCTCAGCAGTTATTAAGTCATACCCTGGTGATTTTCTAAGTACCATATGATTCTTTATTTCGTGTTTAACTTCTTTAGCATTGGTTAATGGAATTTCCTGTCTCAAGATGGTTGTAAGATTTACATTTAGTATATCGTGTTGATTCAGTGTCGTTAAATTGGGCTGAAAAGTACGCTCGAGATGATCTGCGAAATTTTCTGCCTTTTCTTCTTTGGTTTTAGCCAGGCGACCATTATTGGTTTTTATTGGTGGTATGTGAGTAACTGGTCTTTTTAAATATTTGGTTGCTTTCCACAATGAGTAATCAGTATCTTTATCGTAGCTGAGAGATTCTAGGTATGAATTTATTGATTTGTTTTTGAATTCGCGTATTTCTCTGCGTATTCGTTGTGTTAGATTATTCAATCTATTTTTGACGACTGGGTCTCGCGTGCGTTGCCATTCCCTTCGGATAGTTCTTTTCTCTATGACTAGTGATTTAATTTCCATTGGGTAGCATTTGCCAGTTATTTTTTTGTTTGTTGGATTAGTGCTTTTCCACGCTGTCTCCTGTATATCTTTAACTAGTTTTTCCACCTCTTGTTCTAATGTCTCTTCTGACGAAAATTGCGTATTTAAAATGATACTAGTGTTAAGTTCATTCCTAAATGTTTCCCAATCAGTGTATTTATTTGTTAGCATTGGCTGTTTATCATTTGTAATTATTGTTTCACTTATTGTCATTAAAATAGAGGAGTGGTCAGATGTGGAGGGAAAGAGCTCCATCAAGCAATAATAAAATACAACTGCAACTGGCACTCTACAGGAAAACCAACTTATTGGCCCAGCGATCCAAATAAAACACCAGACCTGATTGACTTCTTTATAACAAGAAAAGTCCCGATTGATTATATACAAGTGCAGGAAGGATTTGAATCCACATCTGACCACTCCTCTATTTTAATGACAATAAGTTCACCATAAATAACACAAACTTCATTTAAGGTGCAGTATGCTTTCGTGTGTCCATATTCCTGGCACTTTATGCATTGAACTGATCCAGACCTCTTCTTAGGTTCTTCAATTATCATTTTGCGGTGTGGCAAATATTTTAGGTTGAAAATCTTGTGAACTACTTTTGACTTTTCTTCCTCTGGTTCTAGTTCCAAACGAAACATAGGTTAGGGTACCTTCTCACGGTTTACTATATTAACAATACATTTGACATGGAAACCTTCCGCAGCAAGTGCATCTTGTATGTCGCTAACATCTACGCAACTTTTAATTCCTTTTAGCACAACAATCAGCCCTTTTTGACTTTTTAGCTGGTATGTGTAATATTTTTTACCAACTTCCTCAAAGTGTTTAACTAGGGACCTAAAGCCAGCGATTTTAAAGGTTTAAATCTTTGTTTCGTTTATATTACCTCTTTTGAGCGGGGCAATATAAAATTATTAACCAGTTCATAATTAGATGCCTCCTTTAAATTAATTGGAGGCTGTTTCTCAGTTTTCAATTTCTTCGTTGTATTGAGGTCAGCGACCTCTAAACTAGAGAATTGGTTGTCGAGAGGTATTTGATTAACACTTAGTTCAATCCGTGTCACTTTGCTCCTGCCAGAAAACTGGGCAGATCTCGGGCTACGTTTTCTTTTAGATTGAACAGTGATATACCGCACTGAGTTCATTACTATTGTTTTCGTTTAGCATTGCTAAATTTGTTGATGAATTAATTTTTTCTTCGCTGTTTTGATTTGTAATTTTAAGCGGCGGTATAACTAATTCTGTCGAAGAAGCACTTTTATTCACTGGCATGTTTTCTTTGGGCTGTGTTGAACTTTACCCACTTGGTTTGCACTTGTACTTGCAATATTTATATTTTCTACATGAAACTGGTTCAAGTTTGCCCTACATTCACTTATCAAATTACAATTTTATATTAGTTTTTTACGCAATAATGGGATATCACGAAAAAAGTACAGGGGGTAATAAAGTTCAATTAATTAATGAAATTTGCACACGTAAACTCGATAAAGGCGGCAACATGGAGAGGCATATTCATTGGCTGACAGATATGTTTCAAAAGATAGATGTACTCGATGAAGAGAAATTGTCGGAAAAATGGCAGATCGGTCTATTGTTTGGACAACTACCAAGCAGCTACGATACTGTGGTTACAGCGCTACAAACACAAAAAGTCAGCGAGTTACATTTAAAAATAGTGCAAGCGAAATTAATTGAAGAGTATAAGCGGAAACTGGATCGTGATAATCAATTTGGTGGGGCATCTTGAATTGGTTTTTTTCTGCAAAAAGAAAAGCCATATTAAAAGCGAATGCAGAAAATTTGAAAAGTGGTCTACAAAAATAATCAATTATTTATCGTGACACATAAGGAAAACGGCTCATCAATTAACTGGATTATTGATTCAGGAGCTACGTGTCATATTAGCAGTTATAAAGGAGATTTTGTTGATTTTATCTCAAATTATAATGAAAGCATTCGTGTTGCAGATAATAAAGAATACTGGTCAATAGGCAATGTCAGCCATGATATAAGATGTTTTATATGTTCCGGAAATTTTGTCTAACATTTTGTCAATGAAACCAATGGCAAGAAAAGGTATAAATGTTGAATTTATCAAAAACGAAGTATTCATCAAGAGGAATAATAAAATCAACAATATTGGCGAAGCTTTTGGTAATCAATACCATCTGAGACAAATACATAAGGTCGATATGGTAAACAGTGAGCATACTGTCTGTGCACATCAGTTGCATCGAATTCTCGGACATAGAGATATAATATCATAAAGCATTTGTGCAATCAGAAGTAGTGAGCGGTATGCTGGTCAGAAAATGCAATTGCAGCGATATTTGTGATTTTTCACGTTATACGAAAATTTATTTACTAAAGCTAGATAATAGACAAAGTTTTCACAATATCCAAAAATCATCAGATCTGACAGAGGTACACAGTGTACCGATGAACGAGTCGTTGGCTATCTTAAAGGTAACGGAACAAGTATTCAATATACAGCTACATATTCGCCACAGCAAAACCGCGTTGCGGAACACAAAAATAGAAGCTTGAGATGGCGCGTTCCATGTTAGCCAATGCAAATTTAGATCATATTTTTTGGGCCGAAGCAGTTATGACGGCAACATTTCTCCAAAATCGGTTGCCATCTAAGTCTATTAAAAAACACCATACGAGTTGTTGGCTACGGTTTGGAATCTAAAGCATAGAGATGTTGTGATCGTTTTACTCGAAAATTATTAATAAGTTGTGACGTGTGTTTTGACGACGATCCAATTGAATCGATCCCCATCGCAATAAAATTGAACTACGCAAATAAAGAAGACGACGATAACCATAATTCGGATAACAAACAAAATAATCCAGATGACCAACAAAATAATAAATCAGAAGCGGATGAAAGCAATAGCGGAAATAACTTAAATATTCGTAGATCATCAAGAGTAAACAAAGGTATTCCATCGAACCGGTTAATCGAAAAAATAAATAAAGTTAATTTAATTGTTTCTGAGCCAAAAACAATTAACTATGTTTTAAATCCCGCACATACAGACCAATGGCTACAAACAATGAACGACGAAATAAATACACACAAAGTAAGAGACACCTGGGAAATTGTCAAATTACCAGCTGATCGGAAAACAGTCGGATATAGGTGGGTTTTTAAATTGAAATTGAATGCAGATAGTAGCGTTGTACTTTCACAGCGATTTGGTGTTGACTACGACGAAGTATTTACACCAGTGGTACGACAAACCACATTCTGTTTGTTGTTGACGATCGCTAGCAAAAACCGCATTCTTAAATGGTGAGCTTAAAGAAGAAATCGCTATGAATCAGCCGCCGGGTTTTGAAGACGAAAACAAAAATTTAGTATATCGTTTAAGGAGGAGCCTATATGGATTAAAACAATCAGCAAGAGTATGGATTTTGACGGTCAATAACGTGACGAAGATCCATGTTTATTCACTAGACATAATGAAAGTGGCAGTTGTTATATGATTATCTACGTTGATGACATAATAGTAGCCAGTCAGCAAATCAACGAAATCAAAGAAGTCCAAAAAAATCTCAATAAAAGTTTCGACAGTTGACAGTTTAGGACAAATCAAATGTTACGTTGGAATTGAGGTGAAAATTATGGATAATATCGATCAAGTAAGTCAAAACGATTTGGTTTCGAAAATACGAAATGTTCGAAAATACCGTTGAAGGTCGGATATCAAAAGGATCCATCATCTCAATTATTGTCCTGATATAGCAGCAAGTGTTGCAATATTAGCTCAAAAACAATGAATCCAACTCTAGAAGATTGGGATGAATTGAAGCGGATGGTAAAATATTTGAAAGGCACCATAGAATTGAAGCTCATTTTAAATGGGACTGACAATGTAAATCTGATTGGATACGCAGACGCAAATTGGACCGAAGATCGATCTGATAGAAAATCTTTACGGTTACATTTTTATGGCTTTTGGGTCAGTTATAAGTTGAAGCTAAAAAAAGCAAACTTGTGTAGCTCTATCTTCAATCGAAGCAGAGTTTATAGCGTTAACAGAAGCTTGCCGTGAGGTAGTTTGGTTACGTGCTCTGCGTAACTTTAAAATAGATGTTGTAGATCCAACTGTGATGTATAAAGACAACCAAAGCACTAATTTTTCGGGTAGGTTTCACCAACCCGTCGAAACACATTGACGTACAATATAATTTCACCAAAGATTGTATAAAAAAGGCATGTGTACAAAGCCATTATCTGGAACCAAACTGGCTTATTTTCGCAACTTGGGTGGACTTAAATAAATTAAATTAAGAACGTAATTAAATTTGTGGAGGAGTGTTGGATAACGTAGATTGAATTCAATTTAATTAACAATTAGTGTTGAATCAATGTCAACATGCGCAACAATACAATATTCCAATTCTGGAGCTCACCAGTGGTAAACCAAATACTCACCTTAGTACAGAAATCTAGGCCGAGGTCAGATTTTTACATGGTCCTTCGAGCTGGACCACAAGCTAATTGGCCCTCATCGGTGGTAAGCCAACTAAGCTTGTGATCCCGGCAAAAGCAGCCAAAGAACAACAGGCATAATTGCCTCAACATCGGGTGAACGAACAAGAACGAAACTCAGCAGCCAAGCTAAGCAACAACAGGCAAATAAGCACAGTCCATACCAAACAACAACCGGCAAATATAATAGCCAAATGCAAGATGGCTAAGCTTCAAAGTGAACTGTCATAGGTAGGCAAGATTAAAATGTATCGTTAGATAAATTACACCAGCAGTGCTAAGGCTGATTTATATGGTTTCTGTGACGCCACTAATCAAGCATATGCTGCAGTGGTATAATGAAGGGCAGTGGATGACAGCGGTGAAATAACAACCCAACTACTAAGTTGCACCAATTAAAACGAAGCTGTCAATCTCAATCCCTCGCCTCGAGTTAAATGCAGCCTTATTATTGGCAAAACTAAAGAAAAACTTGTAGGATACCATGAAGCTTGAAAACGTTAATAGATACGCTTGGTCCGATTCGACAATAACACTCTGGTGGATTAAAGGAGACCCAAACCGCTTCAAAACGTTTGTGGCAAATAGAATCTCGACGATTAAGAAGACATTACCAACAGCAACTTGGCATCACGTGAAGCAGCTCATTGACAACAACTTATGGTGGCATGGACCAAGCGTCCTAACAACTATGCCACCGCAGTGGAATACTGAAGAACCCGTTCCGGATCCACCATCAGATTTACAAGCAGAGCTGGAAGGAAAGAGAGTGCTACAGCCACGGTCGCATACTATCTACCATTCATAAATAACTGCAAACAAGAAAATCGTAACAAGGGTTGGCTAACCGGTAATGAACTTAGGCAGCAGAAACAACAATTACAAAAATAACACAAGAGCAAGATTTCGGACCAGAAATCGCCCGCATGTACAAGGACAGAAGGCAGAAAAGGACAGTAAGCTAGGTTCATTAAACCTTTTCCTAGACGGCGAAGGCTTACTCCGTGTTATGGCACGTCTCCAAAACTCCAATCTGACAACCGCAAGCAAACAACTGTAATTCTGAGCAAAAACAACATAATTACTCAACGGATAATTGAGGAACCCACCAAAACACATTACATGGTGGCACACAGCTTATACCCTTGCAATACTGAGACAGAAATATTGGATCATCGATCCAATCCACCTGCTTTCGCTACAAAAAAAAAAACACACGGAAGAACTAATGGGTAGTCTACCATCAGCAAGAGTGAGCCCGGGAAGACCGTTTTCTAAAACGGGAATCGACTATGCAGGACCCATCCAGCTGAACCACCAAGGGTCGGAGTAACAAATCCAATAAAGGATACATTGCCCGATTCGTATGCATGACAACTAAGGCAATACACATTGAGATAGTGAGCAGCCTAACAACAGAGGCATTCATAGCGGCCTACAAAAGATTCGTTTCTCATACCCCACATTTTGGCGGAATATGGGAAGCAGGAGTAAAATCCGTGAAATTTCATCTTAAGAGAGTATTAGGAGATTCAACTCTAACATTCGAAGAATTAACCACTCTCACCACTCAAATCGAAGCGGTCCTCAATTCTCGGCCCAGGACACTTTCTCATTGGAGATGCTCTTAAGGTGATGCCGGAAGCGACAACTAACAACATAGGATTAAGAACGAGATGGCACATGGTCGAAAAATTGGCGCAAGACTTTTGGAACCGATGGTCTTCTGAATACATTCACCAACTTCAACAACGGAGCAAGTGGAAAACCTCCCAGCCAAATTTGGCAATAAACGATCTAGTATTGGTGAAGGATGATCAACTACCCCCAACCCGATGAAAATTGGGACGGATCACAGACACCCACGCCGGAAAACACGACTTGATACGAATAGTAACAGTAAAGTGTAAGGACGCAACCTACAAGCGACCAATAACAAAGCTGTGCAAACACACTATTAGCGACGATCCAAATGAGGTATTACCTACGAAGGCCCTTGCATCGCTCAAGGAAACAACCACCGACAAGGCCGGTGCAATTACAATTCAAAACAACAAGCCGGTATCCAGGCAACAACCTCACCATCGAACCAAAACGACAGGAAAAACAAACCACATGGCACCAACCATCCTTTCAGTGTGCTGCCTATTTGGTTTCGTGGGCACCAACATCGAAATAAGGCCGTTCAATCATTCCATTGGGATACATTTCGAGGAATTGGGCAAGTTGGAGGATTGTGACGACAAAATGGACATTAGTTGTTCAATACAATTTATCTTCCTACTGGGAGAAAATTGACAACTTTAAAAAAGCCCACACAGACTTACAATCAGTTTGTAAGGAGCTGTCCGGTTTAAAATGCAACATCATTCTTCAGCAACTCTTATTCTCAGACAACGAGCTCGGTGACTCAATGGGCCTTGTACTAGAGGACCTATTTGGAGTACTCACCCAGTGAGAAGCTGACAAGTATGAATCCTATTTTGAACAAATTAACAGTGACGAAAATTATCTCTTGACTCTCATCAAAAATCAAACAAATATTGTGGATAACACCATCAATTTGGTAAAACGTAATACAAACCTCATCACGGCATCTATAAACAACTTAATTAAAGACCAACATCGTTTGCGGCAGGAAATGTTGCAGTTAAAAGAATATAGAACGTATGAAGACAGAGTGCGATCAACGCTAATGACCATTTTTGAAATGATGCTAGTTCTAAAGAGCCTCCAGGACATGCAAAAAGGATTACTCAACGTGATTTATCATGCTCATCAAGACGTCCTGCATTCATCCATACTTACCCCAAGTCAGTTGGAAGAAGAGCGACAATTCATTCGACAACACGTGCCGGTGACCATTACTCTACCAGGACACGATATTCACGACCTCCACCATGTGAATGAAAGCAAGCAAATCCGCAGCCGAGTAACTCAAAAAAATGTAATAATTGAAATCACTCTACCACTGTCGTTCGTGTGGGACTATACACTAATATATGTAGTCCCAATTCCCAACATCATCCATGGAGGCACTCAGTCACAAATCATTAGCTCCACTGACTATATAGCAATGGACAACCGGCGTGAACACTTCGCATTATTAACCAGAGAAGACGTACATAAATGTCAGGTATTTAAGCCTGTACATCTCTTATGCGAAGTATCACAAATTATCAACACTCCTTCAAATCAAACGTCATGTGAGGTAGCGATATTACAACGAAAGAACCAATTGGACACCGTATGCGGCACTAGGTCAACAAAAGCTAGTAATCATTGGATCAAACTTCACGCTGCCAACCAGTGGATATATGTGATACCCAACGAAATTACAATCGGTGTCATATGTGGGTCTAGAATCCAATCTTACACCATCGTAGGTTCCGGTATAGTAGAAATCGAATTCGGCTGCTTGCTCAGAGACTCTGACGTTCTAATAATTGCTGTATATCAATAAAAATATCAATAAATTTGGTCAGCACGCAACTCATTTAATGCATAGGGCCAACAACCTACGGGGATTCAGTGCGTGGTCAAAAATAAAGCGAACGAAGTGGATCAATTGAATTTAATAACCACGCCAGAAACAACCGGACTGGATGATCGACTTGAATCATTGAAAAATGATGAAGATATTACCTTCCATCATCAGAGTGCTCATCATATCCACCATTACGCAATGATCCACATTTTATTTTGGAGTGCTGTAGTAATAAGAGTCATTTGGGTTGCAAACAAATTAAGAGGAAGATGCATTGCAAACCACCGTCCGCCGTCTCCTCTAGCGAGAGCCAACGAAAGCATTATTTAATAAATGTGCGACATCAGTAAAGCCCACAATAATACAATATTCCAAGCGGTCGATGACACAGTATCGACACGAGTGGAATATTGTATATTGCAGCAAATTCAACTGTTTTTGATACCTACCCAAATACTCACCTAAGTACAGAAATCTAGGCAGAGGCCAGATTTTTAACGGGTGTTTTTTTAGGAGGTTTGTTTTTCCGATAGATGTCGTTTTATTTTATGACAGTTGTTTTGACAGCTCAAAGTGGCATTTCTACTCAGTATTGTTTGGCAAATCATTATGAATAGGTTAACTCCAGAACAACGTTTTCAAATCGTGGAAATTTATTTTCAAAATCAGTGTTCAATTAAAAATGTTTATAGAGCACTTCGTGAATTTTATGGTGCACATAATCGTCCGTCAGAGACCACCATAAAGAACGTAATTACCAAATTTCGGTCTACATTCACTCTTTTGGATGCCAAGCCACCGACAAGAATGAGAAGAGTTCGTACAGAAGAAAATATTGCTGTCGTTGAGGCCAGTGTCGAAGAAAACGACAATTTATCGATTCGTCGTCGTGCTCAGCAAATTGGACTTTGTCCATCGACTTTATGGAAAATTTTACGTAAAGATTTGGGTTTGGTGCCATACAAAATTCAATTGGTGCAAGAATTAAAGCCACACGACCATCGTTTGCGCCGTGAATTCAGTGATTGGTCGTTAAATCAATTGAACGAAGATCCATTTTTTTACCGTAAAATTCTCTTCAGTGATGAGGCGCATTTTTGGTTAAATGGATACGTCAACAAACAAAATTGTCGCATTTGGAGCAAAGATAATCCACACGCCGTTCTAGAATTACCAATGCATCCTGATAAATGTACTGTTTGGTGCGGTCTATGGGCTGGTGGGATCATCGGTCCATATTTCTTTAAAAATGAGGAAGGACGACGCGTTACCGTGAATGGAAATCGATACAGAACCATGTTAAATGAGTTTTTGTTGTCAAATCTTGAAGATATGGATATGAATGAAATGTGGTTTCAACAAGATGGTGCCACTTGCCATACAGCACGTGAAACAATCGACTTATTGAAAGAAACTTTCAACGACAACATTATTTCGAGAAATGGTCCGGTGAATTGGCCTCCGCGTTCGTGCGATTTGACGCCACTCGATTACTTTTTGTGGGGATACGTGAAGTCATTGGTTTATGTGGATAAACCTCAATCGATTGACGCTTTGGAAACCAATATTCAACGTGTCATTGCTGACATACGCCCTCAAATGCTTGAAAAAGTGCTGGAAAATTGGACCTCCAGAATGACATTTGTGAAAAATAGTCGTGGTAGCCATATGCCAGAAATTGTGTTTAAATGTTAAATGCCAAAAAATTATCTACCAAATAAAAAAAAATTTTGGTCATTTCATAATTTTATATGTGTTTTATTCAAAAAAAAATTCGGCAACCTCTTAAAAAAACACCCTATAGAATTAGTATTATTGTCAATAGATGACGACAAAGTTAATTTAAGTTATATCGATAACTAGTTTGATTTTTCAGTGATATGTGACTTGATTTTGAATTTTTACTACACTTCCTACTTGTCAAACAATAAAGAAAAAACTGTGTGTAACGCTTTGTGTTAACTCGAAAAAAAATTATTTTGTTTTGTCAGATATTTATTTCACTCATCGGATACACTAAAAGTGGAATAACTTTTGCACCTTCGCCAAATCGAAAAAACTTTACTTGACTGTTTTTGTTGGAAATAAGCTTACCGTGTTTCGTTTGATCGTTCACTTCTGGGACACCCTGTATATGTGTGATTACCAAATCATTAAAGCTCAAAGTTATTTTTAACTTTGTGAACGTAATAATAATTTTAATCTTTGACCTCTATACGCTTACCAAAGGGTGGTCCACGCACACCAGCCAAATCTATCTGATGAGGATGACTTCAAAATTACTAGAAAGGGTTTTAACGGTGTTAAGGTAGACTCGCGGTACAGATCAATATTTAAATATAAATTACGGGCACGGCCAAATCGATTGTAAAAAACTGGAATAATTATTGCGGCAATCAAATGTTTATTAGTAAAATCAATCGATGATTAGACGTAATAAATTGTCAATCAAGTAAACAACAACAAAACCAAATGAACCGCGATAATTTTTTGTTATCAACGAAATCGTGTAACTGATTGGGAAAATTATTATTGTTTGCTTTGGCTAATACAATAACAAAACTAATAAGATTGTATCGTTTCGCCCGAATTCAGTGTGGGTGTTTTTTTTTATTATAGGGCATTGAAAATGTCGTAATTTTTGTTTTACTTTTCAATTTTTTATTGCACACATTTAAGTCCTAATGATAATTTAGCTATATTGCGCTTTTATGAGCAATTTATTGACGCATCAAAAATTGCTGTGAATTGTGCTTCGAAATTATCACTCTTATCTAAATATAGCTTATGCCGCAGTAAATTTTCTTGCATTTTTTTGCAATATAAGATTTCGATTTATTACTTTATGGCGTAATTGGTTTAAAAGTAAAAACTGCTGACGCCTTATTGCAATTACAATTTATATAGTTTAAGTGATAGTTTTATTACCACTAGTTTTAATTTGTTACATTTACAGAAATTAATAGCTGCCGCAACCTCTACCCAGGGCTACTACATGCACAGCTTTCTACATAGTTTTTCCTAGGACTATGATTTGTTTCTAGCACTGTAAAATCTAAGTTTTTATTCATTCCACCCAATTTTATTTCTGCCCCTTCCATTAGTTTCTCAAAGTCCTTAAACTTCAGTCCGTATTGACCAAAAAATGTTACATGTCATGTTGGAGTTGCCTGTTACACCCCGACAGTAGTCACAAGAACTGGTGGTTTTCGCGTTCTTTTTCTTTGCTCTGATGCAGAACGAACAATTCTTTTGTTGTAATTTTGGCACGACATTTCTTTCTTCGGGACAGTTTTCATTTACCACTGGTGTTTCCGTATGTATGAAAATGTGGTACCGCGTTGTCCTCATGGCAGACGATACGTGAATTAACGCATTCTAAAGCAAGCTCCCAGAGGAATTGCTTGCGTTTTGTTCCATCGGCGTTTGGTAGTATAGTGACGTACCATTTTGTCGAAGGTGTCTAAGATAATTTGTGGTTTTTGGACCCCCTTTTTATCTTGTACTATTTCGTCTCCTGCGTTTGTAGTCGACATCACGAGTATATTTTTGTACGATCGGTTCATATAACTAACCAGCGCCACCTCTCCAGAGTACACAAATGTTGAACTGGCCTCGTTGGCGGGCTGCTCGGGCGTCGATTAATTCACAAGGCAGCTGTGGTTTATTCGAACGAATGGAACCGACCAATGTTGTTTTTTGTATGAAAAGTGTTTGTGTCGGCAAGTGCGACGTAATAAAATTATCCATGGTTACGTTGAAGCCTTGAGGCATCCAGCCATCAAACGATCCACAAGGTGATGTGAAACCTGGTTGGCTCTAACATTTCCAGCTTCTTGACCAACGTAGATTTATCCAGCAAGTGGATAATTGGTACCAAAAAATGTTGATGTCATACTTCCCTGGCTTACTGGGAATGTATTGTCTGAATGTGCAGTTTGCGCGATCCACCTTGTGTGGTTAACAATTGTTCGTCGATAATCAATTCTTTGTGCTCGGTTGTTTCTGCGTTGTCGAGACTCACGAGTCTGCCAATTATCAAGGCGTTAAAATCTTTCAGCTGCTCAAAACGATCGAACGACATTGCAGCTTTGTAAATTGGAGAAGATAGATTGCTTTCCCATAAGTCGGTCGCATGAACGTTCGAATTTTTTTCGGATCCATTATACAACAATACGCCAATAAAGGCATAACTTTCTTATTCGTTTGTATCTGTCCACACTCGTCGTCGTTTCGAGGACTAGCTTGATGTGTATAGCTGGGTTTCTAGAAAATTCCTGAGCTTTTGAATTCGTGTACTCAACAATTGATTTGACCATTCCTTCATTGAAGAACAACTTGAAGGCGCCAAACTTTTTACTCACCGCCTCTAAACAAACACCATTTGATGCGTTTCGTTGATTTGCTTCCACTCTGCAACGATTCTTTTTAGTTTCCTCTGGCTGGGACCATCATTCCACTTTCCATTTTTCGTTTTGAGCTTTATATTTTTTACCTACGCAGAAGGTACGTAGTCTAACGGTCTTATTGTGCGAGTTGGTGCGCCTACAACGTCAATATTATCTCCTTCCAGTGGATCTTTTTCAATATCGTCTCCCAAATAATCGAGCAGTTCTTGCATCTCCTCCGGCTCATCTTCAGCCAATTCTCTGGTTCTACACAGATTCAGTAATTTATTGAGTCTATCCATGGTTTATCTCATTGCAAAATTCTATTAAAAAAAATAAATTTACTTGAAACTGAAATCTTTTATAATTTTTACTTCTGAACTCTTCCAATGATTACTGTTGAATGAACAGCAACCACACATATTTCGAACAGACATGTGGCGACATGTTACAGTAGAAAACAGCATGGAGAACACGTTAAAATGTATTATCGTTTCTCCTTTATCTTCATAATAATAAATGTGGTTTTCCAACCAAAAAACGGTAGAAATTGCTTCTTTCCATACAAAATGTATGGTTTTTTTTGTTTGCAGTGGGCACACTACAGAATACACATACCGAATTTCTATTTCTCCTTTGTTTTATAATATTTGAAGTATACTCTTCCGAATGAACTATTGAACAACATACACTTCGGTTCACCGAAGGTACGAAAATTGCAGGCTAGAGTGGGAGAGGTGCCTACAGCACCTCAACACGGACTGAAGGTTAAGATGTTGCATTCGAACTTAATTTAGGATGCATTCAATATTTTCTATCTAGGCCAAATAGCGTTGTTTGTTCCGACCTTTATATTTGTTGTCATAAAAGTAAAATAAACCACAGCCGAGGATCAAATTTAAAAAGGGAGAAATATGATCATATTTTTCCTAACACTAAAAATGAAACGAGCGTAAGCATTGAAACATCTTAAGAGAACAATCATATTCTCGTGAAGCAATTCAAACAAACCACACGTTACCATATGACAATATGGAAGAATGTGTGAGGGACGGTTTTTAAAATTACAATCGCTGAACCTTTCAACTTTACACGGATAACTAAGCTTTCTAAATACCGTTTTACTTATCTTAATCAATTGGTCACCCAAGTGACCGAATTATAGCCTAAAATCAATCTAGCAGCAATCGAACGCCTTAGGAAAATTCAACAGCGTAAGACAAGTCATTTCTTTTTTACTCACACTACGACGAATATCATGAAAAACAATCAATGAAGCTATGGTTGTACCGAAGAACCTACCTACCGGTATTTGACTGTATTTGCATTTGGAACCTACCTTGAATTAAGTTCTATTGGAATCCAGATAACTTTCCGGTTTGTGAAGTTTACGTAAACCGATTTTGCTTCGTGTACTGAGTTAGCCAGAATAGCTGTATCGCCTGCAAATGTTGCTATGGTAGCACCTTCTGTATCTGACATATCTCTGGTGTACAGGATATACAATATAGGACCCAGTAGACCTTGTGGTATGTCTGCTATTATTCCCTTTAGTTCATGTAAGATGAATGTAAGATTTAATAATTTGATAGAACTGCTTAGGTAGATCTCGATGCAATTTAAATTCAAGCCCTTTGCCAAATGTTGTAGAAAGCTTGTGCTACTCTATTAAATAATTTTGAAATGACAGGAAGTAGTTAAATCGGCCTGTACGACGTTTGGTCGTTTGCTGGTTTGACTGGTTAAGAAATCATAATTACTTCAGCAACCTCCCGCTGTCATGGGGCATATTTTAGTCTGAAGACAGCATTTATTATTTGAACCAATTTTCGTAATCCCTCCTCGGGAATGGCTTTTACGACTTGGCCAGTAATTAAATCATAACCTGGATCTTTTTTCGCATTTAAATTGTACTTGATCTTATCTTTCAATTCCTGTAATATTACAAATCGTATATTATGATCATCAATTTTGTTAATTGTTGATATGTTTTCATCTGCAGTTTGCCTAGGTAACGGTTGAAAGGTTTATGGTACTTATGGCCCAGGTTCCTTCCTCATTTTTAATAGGCGGCATACGCCGGTCTTTCTTAATTCCTTTGTTGCTTTCCAACGAGAGTAATCAGTGTCTTTATGTTCAGTGAGACCACTTAAGTACTTGTTAATAGTTTCTTTCTTAATTTCTTTTATAGGTTGTTTCATTTTATTGCACAGATAATTGAGGATTTTTTTGTTTTCCGGAGCGCGTGTCCTTTTCCAAGTCTTTCTGAGACCTAACTAACTAATCCCCTGACTTCAAGAGAATAATTTTGATTCCTACGGGATTCGGTATGATTAGTAGAACTTTCCCAAGCTGGTTGTTGAATTGTACTTTTAAGGACCTCCAGTTCGTCTTCCAATTGTACCGATTGGCACTTGACGGTTTATTTGCTCTTCAAATAGGTCTTGGAATAGGTGAGTTTTGTTATTGGTTAGCTTAGGCAAGTTATCCTTATTAATTGTCATTGTGCTGAGTGTTATGATAACAGATGAATGGTCAGAATATATTCCCTCGCTATTTTCGAGACACATGGAGTCCTCGAAAATCCCTTTTTCTGGTATTTTATTTATATCAGCAGGCCAATATGTTGGTTTACCTGCGACCTTGTCGACCTGCTTCGAAAAGCTCTTTTCCTTTACGGGTTGTAAGTCTTGATCCTCAATAGGTGTTAGTGATCTAAAGAGTCTGCTATAATCTTCTTTGTTTAGATTATAGAGTGAAGGGCAGTAGATAGAGGAAATACTGTATTCATTATTTTAGTTTCAACTTTTATGCTTTTAACTTGCTTACTTCCTTCTTCGATATCAGGTTCTCCATAGTGTTTGACATTATTTTTCACTATTACTGATGATCCTTCCCTCGCTTTTTCCTTCTGGGTGATGATGATAACATCCATAATTTTAATAAATGATGCTTCTGTCAAATGGGTTGCCGATATAAGACATATATCTATTTTTTCTAAATTTAGGAAAATTTCTAACATGCTGCGCTAGTCAGTTCGCGTTCTAGGTGACAATCCTTAATGTTTTGCTCACTTTAATATTAGAGAGCAGTTGCCACGTTCGTGGTAAAGCTTCTATACCACGTTCTTGCTTACGGCTTGCTTTATGGCTTTTGTACTTCTACATATCCTTTCAAGAGGGTCAACAGTAATGGCATTAGATTATCGTTGTACTTTGGCTCCGCTTGGGTATTACTTCATTTCTCCCTTCTTCCTTACACTCTATCGCGTTGTGTTTTCCAGCACATTTTATGCATCTAGGCTCCCGACCGCAATAGTTTTGCGTGTGGTTGAAACCTTGGCATTTTTTGCATTGAGGTATTAGCCTCGTGTTTTTCATTAGGTTAATTTTTTCAACTTTCTCCTTTTGATTAAACGTAAGCATAAAGAGTGGTCGCCAAAAATGGGTCAATTATGCCACCAAATGCAAGATGCCATCAATATGCTTCTCTACGATTACATGTGGCTGTTCCGAACCCCTAATCCGGCCGTTCTGCTTGTTGAGAAAACCGACGTCATTATGAAGCTGGTTTATGACCCACCCAAAGTTGCTGCGATTGGCGTCGAATTGAGGTCGATGGATTCTGTCCGACACTATATGAACCATAGCTGCAATATACTCAGACGTGCGCACTGTCCAAGTTCGGAAACTACTTCTGTCATCCAATAGTAAGCCTTTCTTACGAACTTTCTTCGCAAATTCCACTACAGCGGTTCCACTTGGCGCTCTTTCACGATCCATATTTCTTTTCGAAATTCGCACGGTTTCGGCTACACAATGTTGACTTTGAAAATAAATTCGTGATGCGCAATATCGGACAGACGAGTAGCCAAAATTTCAAGCAAATCGTCATAATGAACCGATGAACTTGCATTCAAAACAGGTGCTTATTTAGAATGTAGTGTTCGGTGTCCATGAAAGCGAGCGCTTCCTCATTTCCATAAATTCCTTTATGAATGGGTGCCCGAAACGTTTAAGGAACTAGGGTTGAAGACGCAGTATTAGAATCAATCACACTTGTATATATTTTTGTAGCACTATCGACCACTGAAATCTTACTCAATTAATTCAATCCAGGTGGATATGCGCTAATAATTGGTTAATAATTTAATTTCTCTTCAGTGTGTTAAGTAGGTAAGATACCTAATCCCGACTAGCGTGGTATTCCAAAATGAATAATTTAAAATTTCCAGAAATTTTTTTCTCTTAAAAGCCCTCTCAGTTTTGTTAGAATTAACCGAGCAGTAATTTTGACAAACCCAAGTCGTTACTACCTTTGACTTATCTACTAAATATTAGTATGGTGATGGCATCGGCATACCCCTGACAATAAAATCGGATGTTATTTCACTCGTCTAGCAATGGACTAACGACAAGCATACTAGAGATGAGAATAAATTTCTTCCTCTAGATATGTCTTCCGAGTGGCCTTAGTAGCTGTAGCGCTGCTAAGTATGGTGTATGGTGCTATTCTACATTAACGTGTTCAACGCTATGTAAAATTGAAGACAGCCAAATGCCTCTCAATGTAATTTTTGTTCTCATGTGATTTTTCAATATATCCCTCGCCTTCGATATGCATGTCTAGGGTGAATAGGAAAGTTCTTAAGAGTTGTTCTTAGTTCGCCTACCCTCATTTGCTTTGTGGCTAATGTCTTTCCAATAAAATCTATATCATTTCGACTTTAACAGTCGTGGAAAAACTTTACCAAAAAATATCCATTACAACTGTTTTCTCTTCGGATGCATTTTTCAATAAATCTTTGGCTTATGTTGTATCAGAGTCTTATAACTCCGCCAAGTCCCTATTGGTTCCTAAAATTATCACTTCTTACCCTTGACGATGTCAAAACCATTGGTCACCTCAAATAGGATTGCTCCATGGATTTACATCTGAGCCCATCATATGCGATAATCTGTTTATAATTTCGGTTTGCTGATAAAACGAACTTTCTAAACTCCCACAGGACCATAAAATACGACCATGATTAACAAAAACTTTCGTTTTATACAGGGTGGGCCATCTGTTGGTCTTTTTTCAATCGATGAATTTTAGTACTTAATGTTATCTGTACTAAAAAATTCTTTGACATATGAAACGTCAAAAATATGCCATTTATCATCATGGAGTCGCTAACAACACAACAACGTATTTTGATTGTCCAAATTTTTTATGAAAATAATTGTACAAAAACAACAACATTTCGTAAACTACGTGAGAGTTTTGGTTGACACGGACGAATGTTGATCTTCATTTGCATACAGACAAAATTCAACTAACTCAGAAATCGAAGCAAGAATAATTAATTACTAAAAAATTATCTTTAGCGATGAAGCTCATTTTCATCTTAATGGATTCGTCACTAAGCAAAATTGTATTTGAGGAACGGAGAAACCTCATGTTATTCACGAAGCAGAAGTTCATCCTCGATTGGGCCGTTTTTCTTAGAAAACGAACAGAAAAATGCCCTTACAGTGAATAGGGAACGTTATCGCAACATGGTAACTGTTTTTTCGTGGCCTAAATTGAATGAATTGCGTGTCAACGACTTTGGATTCAACAAGACGGAGCGAAATGCCACGCAAGTCGTACAACAATCCATTTATTGTCAACAAAATTTGCTGATCGCATAATTTCAAGAAATTTCGTGGCTTTTTTGTGTGTGGGGTTATTTCAAAGGTCAGGTCTATGTTAATCATCCACAAACAATTCTACAATTTAAAAACAACATTCGAGCTGAAATTGAGGCCATTGATCAGCTTTAATTGGAAAAAGTCATCGCAAATTTTGATGTTCGGTTGAAGGCCTGTAGACAAAGCCGTGGTGAGCTAACAGATGACCCACCCTGTATTTGTATTTGGATTTACCAAAGAGATCAACAATCGCACATGCCCTACATAACGGTAAAGCGGCATTATTATTGGAATGCAGTCATGTTTAAATGTTTTAAATTCCAAAGTCATTCGTGATAAGGATGTGGCGGACAAAAGCAAATAACAATATTGCGATTCTCGCACGATCCGCCATGCGATAACCACTATTATAACGTCTAACCTTAATTTTGAACAGTATGAGGCCACTAACACGTTACGACTATAAATATTTGTAGATATCGCGAGTTTGATATCAGGTTCGAACTTGAAAAATTTTCAACGACATAATTAATATTGAAGTATGCCTGCGCGTATCTGGATCAGATTGGAATTTAACGCTCAAGTGTATTTGGTGTTTATAAAGCAATTATGGAAAATAACGCCGTTTTGACTGACGTGCATGACGTGCACTTGTAAATGATTTTTGCTTTTACGTTTTACAAATTAGTAAACCGTACATGGCATGTGATTCACATGGTACCATATACAATTTCACAAATTAGTTTTTTACCGCATTACTCTCAGTGACACAGCATTTTATATTACAACGAGCACCGCGCCACTGTATCAACATAGGTACAAGCATTTGTGTACCTTACAATTAGTTAGCTTGAATAAGTAAATTTAAATTTCAAATGACATAATTAGCGTAATAATTAAAGTGTTTATAGTTTTATGAATGCGATTGCGATGATTCATTAATTTTATTGTCTATTTGACTTGTGTAATGTGGTTTGAATGTAATTCGCTTGAAGGCTAATTATTTTTTTTTATGGAGGAGAAATCGGATATACTGAATGATTTCTTTCCGTATGGTATATTTACACCTGGCAAGTGTTGCGTATATTTGTTGTTACATTACGTTAGATCTTTAAAAAGTCTTAAGGTCACTAAAGTGTTAATTGACGATATTTTGTTAGGAACTAATTTGTTTTAACTAAATTATGTAATTATGAAGGTCATAGGGACAAGCTTGAGGTTATTCGTTAACGAGTCATTTTCGATGATAATGATATTGATAAAATATCGTGAAAGTTGTAATTGCAGTTTATATCAGGTATTTTGCCTCCGTAATTTTTAATATTTATCAATATCCATTGTACATGAATCGCGTTATTGTGTTATATCAAAATTGAAATTCTGAGAATTAACTGATAAGTCCACACCTTAGTTCGTGTTTGTACATTAACGATATACTTAAATAACCGATATCAAAAATCTACAGAGTTCATTTCGAGATGAAATCCAATAATACCAATGTACACTGTTAAATTTAAAAAAAATCCAATTGGATTTGTAGAGAATTCGAAATATTTTTAGATTATATTTAACTCTTATCTTAGAGAAGACCCTGAGACCTTAATGCTGTCGTTGTAAATGTCAAACGGTTTTTTGATTTCATTCTATTTTCCAATTCTTCTATAATCGGCCCTAGAGTGTTCATAGATTTTAGGACAGTCTAGACAAAGCTTCAAATTTTATTTTACTGATCCTAGAAATATTCACTGGTTCTCACCTATAAGATCAGATTTCACCGTCAAAACTCTATGTGTGAACGGGATTTAATTATGATGGTTTTGATGGTTCTCTTTCATATATTCGAATTGGCCAGGAAATTTCCGATCAATTTTGTGAAAACGAGATACATACGATGATTTTCTCCCTGGTATCTAAAATTTAAAACTATTTAATTTTCAATTTTATCCTCGATTGGAATTTTGGTTTTAAATGTATCCAATTGACATTCCCAATAAGCTTTGAGCTCATTTGATTGTAAAAACAATCAACTAACTGAAGTCCTAGAGATGTTTACGGGGTTACGTATATATTTTTGAATAGTTCAAAGTTTCGGCTATCCTGCTGGCTAGTGCATGGTCGATAATGATTATTACGGCAGTGAAATACATAAGAAATGCATTGCAGTGAAAACGTCCAAAATAACAAAAATACTCTGTTAAAAAAATTCTTATAGGAATTTTGAGTTAAAACTAAAAAAACTCAAAAATTTCTAAAAATTCATGAAGATCTGTCAACTCATTCGTATATTAACGGCTGTTCAAAGTTGACGTGTCACAATATTTGTTTACAATGGAAGAAATTAAATATCGTGCAGTGATAAAATTCTTATTTTTGGAAGGTGTAGTACCAGCACAAATTCATGAACGTTTGTTAAAAGTGTATAAAGACTCTTCACTTTCAATTAGAACAGTATGCGGGTTGTTGAATTTAAACGTTAACCCCGACGTTCACTGGACAAGTGGAGCAGTGGTTAAAGCTTCGGCACTTGAACCCGGGGGGTCCTGGGTGCGAATCCCATCAGATTGGTGGTGTTACTAAACACAACTAAGACTCTCTGTTGGAGTGCAGAATTCAGCGCCGACCCACAGTCCAGCTCAGTGTACAGGTTGACATGAAGCTTGCAATGTGCAGGTGGTATACTGTAATTGTGTGAATGGATGGTGTGTGCGTGAATGAAACGGGGATATTAAGTGATCTTCAAAGGACATTAAATCCACTGATCAATTAATACTTTTGTTCTGTCGTTATGGTTTTCGAAGATCGTCGATTAACCGAGAGAGATTTAATAGAAGACCTATAGGGATCTCATTTGACAGTTTGAATATTTTGACTGAAGTTTTGGTTTCAGAAAGCTGTGTGAACAATGGGTGCCGCATTCGTTAATAATTGAATAAAAACACATTCTAATGCGACTTTCTCAACAACATTTCGAGCGTTTTAGAAAGGATAAAAAGGATTTTGTGCGTCGTTGCATCATAATAGATGAGACTTGAGTCTTCCACCATGATCCTGAATCAAAACAAGAGGCCATGGAGTGGTGTGAACCAGGTACTTCGGCTCCGAAGCCAGTTAGGGTCCAAAAATCGGCCAAGAAGGTGTTAGCATCAGTTTTTTGGGATGCAAAAGAACATTTGTGCGTGGGTTACCTCCAAACTGGTAAAGCAATAAACTCAGCCGGATGTAAAAATTCGTGGGAAAACATCTGGTTTACAGAAGCTCAAAAAACTGCTCAACTTGTCCCTTACTTTTGGAAATGGCTCGCTTGACTCGTTTGCATGTGTTAGCCTACGCTAACATTTCCACAAAGTAGAATTTTCCGTCAAACTCTATGAGATTTAGAATTTTTCTAACCTGAACTACTCAAACCAATGAAATTAGTGAGAACCAAAAAGGATACCTCTCACCTACTTTCGGAAATGGTTCTTGACTCATTTGCTTGTGTCAACCTAGGCTCACGAATGAAAAATCATACCCTTATTCTTCGTCTAGAATGGGACTTGACTGTTATCCTATATACTAGGGTTGTTTGAAAAGTTTCCTACCTAACAAATACAAGATATTTTTTCTTCATATTGCTCCCATTTCTTCAACCCGTCCAAATAGTACTCGGCTTCGTTCTCTAAAAATAGCTCTATAGGTGGGATCGTCTCCTCATTCGACGAAAATCTCGTCGAAGGAAACAAAAAAAATCGCTTGGGGTTAGATTTGTTGAGTAAGGAGAGTAATCAAGCAGTTCAAACGGTTTTCTATGCAAATGTGACCATTTTAGTGTGCTCCTGTAATTCTGCTTCTTTTTTAAAACAATCGTTACAATCAATAACAGTCCATCAAAAATATCGAACAGCCATATCAAGTGTTAGCACTGATATTACATTGACCCTTCGAAGCCTCCATAACAACCGGCGGCCAATATAAATATTTCGATTCAACATTCGATTGGCATCGAATACTTAAGCCAACCACCAACCGACACAAGTCCAACTCCAGTCAACGAAACCAGGCAGTCATCATCAGTCGAAGCCAATAATCAACAGGCATCACCAATGGAAACTTTCGACAATGACGAGCATGGAAAGTCGTTAAGAAGATCAGGAGATCAGGGGCGACAAAATAGTCCGCTATACAGGAACTACCATAAAGATGGGCACGGGAGGAAAACTAAAACTTATTTGGAGTCGAAAATAGCAACTGTAAAGGAACTCTACAAAAAATATGTAGAGGCTGATGAAACAATCCGAAATAGCCCAACATTGGAGGAAAACGATCCATATTTCAAAAAACGAAAGGAGATAGCGGATATCTATATACATCAGCCTAATCGACGAAATGCGGACTCAGCTGAACTAGGGGATACCGAGTCCACCGAAACCAATAACATCGAAAGACAACTCCCAAGGCTCCAAATTCCTATTTACGGAAAATACAGATACACAACAAAACAAAAACAAAGGGAACACAAGATTCTTCACAAGGTAAATGGAGGATGTCCATTTTTCTATGGAGAGTATTTGAAATGAAAATAGTTTGTAGATACTTTCGAGAAATTAGTTCACAATAACGATAAGTCGCTAGATTATTAAAACCACTTAGAATCAACGGCAGATAACTATCAGGTAGCGTATGACATAATAAACAAGCGATACTTTCTGAGACACTCAGAATCTAACCCTAAAACGGATCCAAATTTAAAAAGATTTTTGCTATTTTTGGAGAAACGATTCCAATCATTAGAAGCAATAAATAATAAAAATAACCGACAACCAACAACAGCCGGCAACCGATACCAAACAGCAACAGGATTTCAACCTCCAAGAACATTAACAATGGTAGCAACAAATGTACAGAAGTACACAATCTGCAAGGGATTACATAAAATGGAGCAATGCAGATCCTTTCTACAAATTTCCACTTTGGATCGCAACAAGATATGCAGTATGAAAAATCTGTGTAGAATATGTCTGGGCAATCATAATTTTTCCCGCGCTTGTTCATCAGAAGCGAAATGTTTGGTATGCAAGGGCAATCATCTCACTCTGCTTCACATAAGAGATCTCACGAAAGATGCTAATAAATATCAACAAAAACCAGCTCCAGCTTCTAATTACCCAACTTCGGAACCTACAAAACCGATGGTCGAAACACACATGTTGAACAGTACAACATCAAAATCACAGATACTTCTGAGCACAGCGATAGTGAAAATTCGTACGAATGGCCATCATCCGGAATATTGAGAGTACTCATTGATAACGGCTCTCAAGCGTCCTTTATAACTCATGAGGCCGCCAAGAAATTAAACATACAGGGTACAAGAACATACTCGTACGTAGAAGTTAAGGGAATAGGAGGAATTAAAGCTAACAACGACCAAAAATCCAAATCGAACCGAGATTTTCCTCAGAATTCAAACTGGAAATGAGCGTATTGGTTGTTGATAGAGTAGTAGGGAACCTACCAGAGTACAGTTTTAATGCTTGGAACTGGCCTTATATCAATAATTAGATCCAAACTATAATATGTCAAACAAAATTGACATATTACTGGGTGCAGACTATTACTACTCTGCTATAGTAATGAATGATATAGTAAAGGGTACAGTAGGAGATCCAGTTGCACAAAAAACGGAATTACGAGGGGTAATATTTGGGCCATTGCATCAGAACAAATCAACAACTATACACTGCATGATAACCAAAATGAAATTGGACAACAGATTAAGAAAATTTTGGTAGATTGAAGAAGTACAAAACGATAGACCTTTAACGGAGGAAGAAAAACAGTGTCAAGAACATTATTGTAAAACCCATCAGCAAGACATTAGTGGTAGATATATAGTACGACTACTGAGGGCGTAATGAGGGCGTTAGCCTGATTTTTACAATTGGAGAAACAATTTGTTGAATCACCAAGCTTTACTAAGGACTACAAGAAATGTATCAAAGAGTACATAGAATTAGGTCACATGAAACTATGTAATGACAATGATGGAATAAGACCGCTAACAACAGAAGAATACTTCATACCTCATCATGCGGTGATCAAAGAAGGCAGCACAAGCACAAAACTACGCGTTGTGTTTGATGCATCCGCAAAAACTAGCAACAACAAAAGTCTCAATGATCAACAATTGATTGGGCCAATTTTACAAGACGAACTAATATCATTCCTGCTGAGATGGAGGAAACATAAAATCGTCGTCACAGCAGATATTGAAAAAATGTACCGCCAAATCCGTGTGCACGAAGACGATCAAATATGTCAAAAAATATTATGGAGAGAAAACGAGAACGAACCTATTAAGGCATATCAGTTAACAACAGTATCGTTTGGAACAGCTAGTGCTCCTTATTTAGCCATTCGCACTTTTCATCAGTTACCAAATGATGAAAAGGGCGAATTTTCCATAGCAGCAAATATCATTTTAGAAGATTTTATTGAAAAGGCACAACTACAACAATCAACAATTAATAAAATTACTAGAAAAAGGAGGAACCTTCGGATTTCACCTTCGGAAATGGGCAAGTAATTATCAAGGCCTATTAGAACAAATTCCACATGAATCACGAGCAATCAATAAAAGGGATATAAAGCTAGACTAAACCATAAAAACTCTGGAGATCTCATGGAATCCTAACAACGATACCTTTGAAAATCGAAATCGTTACGAAAAGGAGCCTATTATCTGAAGTATCACAATTATTTGATCCACTATAGGGTGATCATCACCCTATAGTGGATCAAATCATCATAGCAAAAATACTACTACAACAACTCTGGTTAACAGGAGTATCATGCGATGAACCAGTTCCAGAAAAAATAGCAGGACAATGGAGGATTTATAAAAGATCGTTATACGTGTGCTAGAACAAATTTAGGCCCAAACATGGATCGAAACAACTGCCAATTCGCCGATACAACTGTTTGGATTTTGTGATGCATCAGAAAATGCTTATGCTGCAGTAATATACTGCCTCCAAAACGACAACAAGGAAATTAGAGGGCATCCATATTTACTGGTTTCAAAAAATAAGGTCGCACCTATAAAGTCCAAAATAACAACTCCTAGACTAGAATTCTGTGGGGCCTTCTTATTGTCTGGGTTAATGGCAAAAGTAATTAAAAGTCTTCGATGTACCAAGATAACTACATATGCATTTACTAATTCAAAAAATGTTCTCGCTTGGATTAAATCAGAACGACATCGATTTAAAACATTTGTGGCGAACCGCCTAAAGCCAAATGGTTCCATTAAGAGGGGAATTCAGCAAAATTGCTTATTCCTAACAATGGTCCAATACATAACACTCAGCTATTCCGAGAGGTTATGTAGCACGTAGACTTGTCGTTCGGTGTCCTGAAACCTTGCTCCCGATCCTGTAAAAACCACAAAATACAGTGAAAATAGTTCACTTTTTAAATACAATTTTAAGCTCGAAGCAATAATCTGTAAAAATTTAGTCATACACCTAATATTTCCGAAAGTTTTCTAATTTAATATTTCATTATTTTTCGTTTAAAGCCCACTGCTTCTTTCTTAATTTATGCGGTGCCAAATACCAACGGATATCGCGCAGTTTGACTCTGTGTTGAATTATGTAATTTTACTAAGTTTATTAATCACGCAAAAATTCAGCTTTCATCAAAATAAATATAATTGGCCCGATGATCAGTGCCAACTGTAATTTGCATACAAATTTGATGATTTCAATTTAAACATTTGTATACTGACATAATCTGATGTGATACGGTTTTTAATTTAATAAAATAACAAGCGGCCGCAACATTTGGGTGGGTTTATTGTAAACTCGCGAATATAAACAAAAACACACCCACTATAACGCGATGTTCAATTAACCTTCAATCATTAATTACGCAAATGGTGACGTCACAGTCGTCATATTTATAACGGACAGTTGAAAATATTATAGTCGCACGCGCAAATGGACCTCATGTTGCACTTGTTCACCGTTATAAATTTATGAAGATATGAATGAGAATATAAATCGTTCGGTATACTGGTTACTGGTTAACATCGGTTATAGATGTTTCTCCCCAAACAATTTGTGAAAGTTTCTATGAAGATGTTATTCATATTTTATACATAACCTATTTCTTAATTTCATGTATGAACCGGATTGGAATGCTGTAGAAAACTATTTATTCAATAAAAACCAGATACGTGTATAGACACGCATGAGGAGTATACAACTTTAATTCATTGTTTAAGGTGACGCACGCTTCAGATTATATTACACTGGTATGGCTTAAATTTATCGATGAAATATGATGATGATGGGGTGAGGCTAAATAAATATGCGGACGAGTATTTTGTTTTAGCCTAACCCCACATAATTTTGTCCAGCTTATACACGTTTCCGTATTAACATGTTGTGTTACCCAACAGTATAAAATATAAATAAAGAGTCTTTCAAAGGTCACGCCTAGATGTCAGTAGTAAATAATTTCTAAACGCAACCTTTTTTATGTCATCTTTGACATTTGTGAAGGAGACAGATGTACAATTTTAACGATGGATACTTACACGCTAGAAGAACGCATTACAGTTATTCAAACCCCATCGAAAATCATCGTTGTTTTTGGTGTAACTAATCGTCCAAATGAGTGATCAATTCAAAAGTTAGTGAACAAATTTGAAGAGACTGTTTCTGTCGAGGATCGACAAACGTGTGGTAGACCAAAAAAGGACTTTCTAGTGATAAAATTGCTGCTGTAGCCGAAAGTGTCGCGAAGAAACCTTCAACATCGATATCACGACGTTCTCAGGAATTAGGCATCAGGTTTGGCGCATTTTACATAAGGATTTGCGTTTGCATCCTTACAACAACAGGATGGAGCTACGAATCACTCAATACGTAAAAACATCCGGCTATTGCGGCAATGGTGACATAAACTGGCCACCTAGATCATGCGATTTAACACCATTATGGATTACTTTCTTTGGGGTTTCTTGAAAAGTAAAGTGTATGTGAATAAACTAACAAGAATTACACAGCTGAAATCAACATTCGGACCGAAATTGATGAGCGGTAATGTGTGAGCGAGTTCTTAAAAATTTTGATTTTCGTTTAGAAGCCTGTAGACGTGTCGAAAAAACTCCTAGAAAAAGTAAATTATGATCACCGTTACTAATCATTTTTGTTTGTTAAACAGTGATAACGTAATATGTATACAAAATATTTTGGCCAAAGAGCATTGACTCGTGGCACTTGTTACTTGGTCAACTTTTAATTGAATCATACCACGGAAATTAAAATACCGGAAATTTTAATCCCCAATATTCCAGATCCTTCATAAAATATAAAATTATGTTCAATCTTAGTTTGTTGAATATGGGATTCATTATTCTATTAAAAATTTAAAATGTGCTGGGTCTCATTGATGAGCACCAACTGTCCGATGTGGGAGCGTGAGTAAAGTTTCATTCATGATGCGGCGTATAGATGATCTATTCCAAAAAGCCGCCGAAATGTGGTGAAGCAGGAGAAATGAAGTTCTAGCTGGTACCGAGTCAATAATGCAGCGATCTTAAGATCTATTTTCCTCGTACTATGTTGATTCAGGAATGAAAAAGTGACGGTTAGTCGAAATGAGCTGTTACATTTTGCGAGTGAGGGCCGAGTATATGTCATTGTGAGGCGTCACGGTTTCTACATGCGTTGCGATCATTGAATTTATTTTCATCGATCTTAGCGTAGGCCTCGTTGGGCCTTCCTTTCTTGGGCGTAGCCATTGACTTGAATCGTCTCGTACCAAAACAAGACCACCACAACTGATGGTTGTATAGTAATTAGGGTCAAACACCACAAGACGCACAATCTGCGGGGTTATACTTGGTGTCGACATAATCCCAATCGGTAGGTTGAAGATAACCCATGATTTGCGAAACATGATTGGCCGCAGATGTCTTCCAGTGATTAGACGAGCTGCGTATCCAACCAAGAACCACTAGCGAGTCGATCCATGACTACTTTTGAACCGGTGGCACATCGAGCGGCGAGGAGTACGCTGGCACATAGCTCCAGACGTGGAGGCTGACGGTTTTCTGAGTGGTTTGTGACCTTGGTCTTTGATGCTAGTATTATATTTTTGACAAATGCCTCTGCCAATGTTGTACGAGGATACCACCGCTGCGTACGCTTGTTCAGAGACGTCGCTGAACTCATGAAGTTGAAGATTACTCCCAAACTATCTCGGAAAGTGAGCTATCTTTGGGCTATTGATTTTGGGACCGCATCATCCACGATATGTCGAGTACCCACAACTCTTGAAGTATAATTTTGTCGATAAATGTGATAGGAGATACTCGATCCGAGTGGATCGAATATCTTGGAGGCCTCCGACAATATCTTTCGTTTGGTTGGTGTACGAACATCCGATGTTAAGGTTATGTTGAATCCTAAGCTATCGGCCAAAGGACACCAATATGGACCAAATAGTTTGACTAAATCGACTCAATTCAGTTCTCAATTCGAGGACCATGTCTCTGGACTTCGATTAAATCCACGATACCGTCTGATCCGGCCAACAAGTCGTCGACATAGCAGTCTCTCGATGCGGTTTTTGCTACAATTGAGAATTTTTTCTGTTCGCCCCGTGCTAGCGATGGATGGTACCAATTGTGCGATATGGTCACTGGCGATGTCGTAAATGACTGTGTATACTAACGATAATCTCGAACTGGTTCATCAGGAGAAGGTCGTCATACGATTTGCTCGTATTTTCTGTGTCCGGGTGCCATCAACGATTTGCCGATATATCTGCTTGATATCTGTAACAAAACGAATTTATGTTTGCGAAAACGGGTTAGTATTTCGAGGATGTTCTGTTGAAGCTTGGGACTAATGCGAGGCTTTTGATTGAGCGATAAGATGGTTGATGCGAACTGTGGTTGCTGTAACTGAAAAGTGCGGATGACATTCTCACTTCTGACGACAGATCTATCTCCTCTAGCTTAAACATGAAAAGGCCATCTCTTGTGCCTTACCGCAATAAGAAATTAATTAACTCGGATTCATTCTCTCTCCAGCCTGACAATCGCCTAAAGACATTGAAATTCTAGTATCAAAAGCAATTACACTAGCATTTGGAAAACCTTGCCCTCTTATTGCCAAAGACTCAGAATAAACCGTTTTGGTGTTTTGATCTTAAAAAAACTAAGGAGAATAACAGGCTCAATAATAAAGCAAAATGGTCTACTCTTTAGATTGAATGGATTAATTTTTCAAAAAGAATATGAAAACCGTTTAAGATCTGTACGCCGAACTTCTTGAAATACATTCTGTGAAGAAATTGGCAGTCTTTTTGGGCCTCTAGTGAACAATAACTCATGCAGTCCTGATGTTTTGCGAATTCCTGGTGCACGATTATCTCATCCAGTAAGGACATTGGGGAGATACTGCTTTCTAAAAGCTTTGGAAAGAATTGTCGACAGATTTTTCGAATTCGCTTCTTAAATATCTCTCCGCTCAGCAGCACGCAGCATGCAGCATGTTTACACAGTTGTATACATGAACTTGTAACTAAGATTGAAAGATCGCTTAACAATAAAGAGCTACTCGTAGGCGCTTTCCTGGATATTGTGGGTGCTTTTGATAGAACATCGATTTCTACAATCACTGATGCTTAACTGTAAGGTTTGGTATTGGCCAGACCATCATAATCTTAATTGAATTCATGCTTAGGCCTGGCGTTGCTGAGGCCGAACTGAATGATCTTGTAGTTTCAGTTAGAGTTTCGAGAGGTTGACATCAGGATGGTGTTTTGTCATCTCTATTATGACTCCTAGTTATTGATGAATTACTAATCAAACTGTAGCAATCTGGCTTTATTGCCCAGAACTATGCTGATGACTTGGTCTTAACAGTTTCACGTAAACATTTAACCGTTTTATCTGACTTCATGCAGCGCGTCCCATATATTGTGGAAATGTGGTGTATTGAGAAGGGTTTACAAGTTAATCCGTTTAAAACCAGTTTACTGGTCTTAAAGAGCTGGCCGTTCCTTCCATGTTTGGATAAACAATTACGAGAGGGATGTCGTCAAACTTCTTGGTGATCTTGGACAGTAAATTTTAATGGAAATTTCATCTTGGAATCAACTTACAAAAAGCTACTGAAATATATTATTGGGTATTTAGAAAATCCTGTGACTAACTCCCAAAATGCCGATGTTCATTTATAAATCGCTGATTTTACCTATGTTATGTTACGGTTATGTTATTAGGTGCCTGTGGTCAACACAAATTCAGCTATAGCGAAACTTTACAGTCTACAAGGTAAAGCTTGCACAGCTGTTACCGGTGCTATGTCTTCATCTCCAATTTATGCCTTGTAGTCCATTTTGTTCCTGCCCCCGCGGCAGCCTTTTATTCTAAAAACAGCCTATTCCACTGCTTTACGATGATGGGCATAGACAAATTTTTACTTGGACATACCTCATCTATACCAGAAATCGACATGGTTAATAACAAATTTTTGCTTGAATTTTGCTTTCAGAGGTCTTTCTCGGTAGTTTTTCCATCGAGGGACTACTAGTTGGTGTCTGAGTTGCTTGTGTTTTTTGCTAATGGCTCTTGCTCTGAATATGGTACGAGTTTTGGAACTTACTGTCATTCACTTGACCGTAGATCAACTGGTACTTCAGCTACATACTGCAGTGTTTCAGGCGGAGTTGATTGGACTCACACATTGTGCGATTGATGTTTCTAAGTCTAAGATAGTAAAGTTGTTCTTAACGCGATGAAGAATCGTCAGACGGTTTCCATGTTTGTCAAAGACTGCAAACACTTCATTAGGTTTCTAAGTTCTAACAATAACGCTACGGTCATTTGAGTCATGTGGGTCCGGCTAAATCTGGTATTGAGGATAATATAATTGCTGATTCTTTAGTAAAAGCATGTGCTCGATTGGAATTGTTTGGTCCTGAAGCAGCAGCTCCCTTGAACTTCATTATTGGTAAAAATTGGTTATCATGAGTTTGGTCCCTACCTGCCGGACTGGTAAGTACATTATAATTAAACCTAACATGAGCTTAACTGTAGTAGCTATATATCTATTAAAAAAGATCAGCTGAGATTGCTGTGTAACGAAGACTGCATTCATTACGTCTGAAGTAGTCTGGCTTTCGAGGTAACTCGGTCCAATTTTTTGTAACTGTATCTCTTTCAGTGTAGATCAACTGTCTTTCCCGATTTGGTTTGAGCTCTTGCAGTGTGTCAGAGTAGCAGAGCACCCTTGCGAGTTGGGTTAGGGTCCTCGGTTTACACCATGAGCCAATTGTGGCATTGAGGACGAAACCTTTCTGGATATCAACCAACTTTAATAACTAATTAGGTACTGGAATAGGTAAAATATTTCAAAAAATTCGTGCTTCTTACACCATTTCGAAAGTGGAATGTGCCTCTGCTACCATTGTGAGATTGTATGGAAAGCTCTTAGTGCCATTGTCATTGCTTCATAGGCAAATTCTTTTGCTTGGGTGTAAAAAATGTTAGATCCTCCTCGTTTAATTTTAGGCCAAATGAGTTCAAAATTGATAGTCTGGCATTGTGTTCAACATTTCGTGTAAACCTTTTTCTGATAAAGCTGTAAAGTTTTTCAGTTATTGTGATTATGGTGATAGTTACTCAGATGAGGTCTTTGATGAATTTAAATTTGAAATCAGGAACTAGAGGTTATTAATCTGAGCATGAATAAAATAATAGAATTGAAAACCAGGCTAATTTTATCAACACTTTTCAAAAGGTATTTTGGACATAGCCCTATTTTAAAATCGTTTAGCTCATTCATTAGTGAAGAATCACTAAAGAATGAATTCAAATTTCATTAAGATTAATTCCCGATCCTGTTTGCCAGTTCTCACATCTCGGTGAATCCAGACTCGTATTTAAATAATTGAATGAGAAAGTATTTATGCATTTGTCATTCAGATTGACTACAAGTATCTTATCAGCAGAAACAGATGTATCCAAAAATTAATTATAATCCCCCCCGATCAAAGGTTTGTGTTTAAAGATACAATTGGATATTGGTATTTTCCAAATTGAAGATAAGATAACATAATATAACCGGTTTATCTGTTATGCGTACCGACGTCAACACACGAATAATGTCACACATAATACATTTTTTCTACATTTCCAATCAATTTTCCTATAATTGCCGCGCATCTAAACTAATCAATTTCATATTGCGTGTGTGGGTTTCCTTTCTAGATAATTTATTAATTTTGTATATGATCCAAATACGAGTTTATATCGATGTAGATACTATCAAGTACAACATAACATATAATAAATTAATTTCGTTTCCATATATAGATGACTACTCGTATATAGGTACTCTTATTCCTACCACCCATAAATTTCTCTTCTGTGTTTACAATAAAACAAAACTATTATAAAACACCGACAATAATAATCTGACTTTTCCCACCCCACCCATAACATGTACACAACATCATAATATACAAAATGCTTTTTGTGTAACATCACACATACAATATCAATTTATATTATACACATCAGTGACTAATTAAGTTAATTGACAAACATGTGTCGGGATAATTTTATTATGTCGTGTGAGCGTTTTTAATTTCGATCTCGATTGTTATGACAATGCAGATTTAGAATTATAGGTGAGAGTAACAAAACGGTCAACGGTATGTTTAAATAAACAGGACAAATTGGACAATTTTAGTGACTCCTTCCACAATTTGTATATTAATGTCAAATAATAATCTTTCTGAGAACTCACTTCTGTTAGGCAATTTTCCGATCGGTTTTCTCCAATATATGTTTATCCTAAAGACCAACACCAATTCCAAAGAAATATTTAAGGTTATAGTTTGAGGCAATTTTACTAACCAAGAAAGACAAGATGAAATTTTTGCTCAAAATAAATTTCTGGAACTACTGCATATGGTTTATTGGGTAAATTGTATGCAGCCAAAACTAATGACAACTAATTGCTTAGAATTTGAATATTTGAAAATAACGAGTAAACATAAAAAATTGTGCGGGGATTTCCAATTACTTATTTTCTAAATTAAATCAATTTTGTTAATTCACAATTTAAATTTTGTATTGGAATAATCAAAGTAAAACCAAATAGTCCGTTAAAAAGCAAAATTGCATGCACGAAACAAAACTGCGTTTGTTTCTAATATTAAAATTTTTCATGACATTAATGGAATTTTGTTTTATTGCGAACATAAAAATTATTTTTATTATTAAATAATTTAAGACATTAAATAAATGAATTAAAAGTATGGTGATTAAGTAATTGAGCTTCCCACTACATATATATAATTATTGGGTACATCCGCTCTTGCGCAACGTGCATATGTTACGGTTAAACTCCAAACCCGGAAAATGTTCAAAAATTTTATGTTTTAATTACGTTCTCACGATTATAAACTGGTTGATGAGAGGCCCACTGTAAACGAAATGTTTGGAAGTCATTCGCCCATATCCCCATAGTTTAATTTATACCCCTAATCGACTGGAGGGGCGCAATTAACCCCTCACCTCGTGAGAATTAGTGAAGCCATTAATCCTACTATTATGAAAGACTGCAACATTACCATAAAAGGTTGTCCGTGGAGTGAAATGAGAATTATTAGGGGATATAGGACTCACATGTCATAGAATTCGGAGATATAAAACTGATATTTCCAGCATTGGTTCGGACACTGGCCGATTTTGGACTTTTACCGTAACATATACAATGACATAAGGCAGATAAATAAGTTTGGTGAAACATCATGTATGGGGACCGCGATATTTGTATGGGAGCTTAATAATCATTTAGACTGAAGTTTGGAAAGTATTGTTTATTCAAGCGAATTAGAGGCAAGCGAGAGATGAATTTAGTAAACTGTTAACCCTGTTCCATTTATAATTGTCCATTCTCACAAGAATGATGCAGAAATGAAGATGCCCACATAATTGAAATTGAAGAATCTATCAAATCCTTTGGTATCTTATGGAATCCTACAGACGAGTTAAGAAACAATGTGTGCGCATTTACTACTACATACAAACGAAATTGAAAACGTCATACTGAAACTACTAGAGTAGTGTGCATCGTACACAAAAGCAGTAAGGAGTCAGGCTGTATAAAGCCAGAGTTAGTTTGAACATTCAACATGACTCTGCACATGATGAAGCAAATCTCTCAAGCTAGCTTTCATCCGTCAAAAGTAGTGCGCAATAAAGGGTCCGTTAGCAGTCATCAAATCAAAGGATCTTCATAATGTAATTCGCGAAATTGACAGCGGAACAATTGAAAGAAAAACCATCTACATCAAAGGAGAGAGAATCCTAACACTAGATTCAACCTGTGTGCTAAACGGAGAAACAGTCATGTTAATAGGATACAGGACATTCAGCAGCAAATTGGATTTCTCTGAGTTCTGGAGTGTTGAAATAAACATAAACAACTCAGATATTGAACCTATTGAAGAGTTAATTCGAGATCACAAACGGAATCTAACGGCATTAACTACAGTAGTGAACATGCATGTCGTTCATCACCATAAAATATGTTATGCAAATATAGAAATACTGTTGATCAAATATCTCAAGTACAAAGGAACAACTTAAGTTGCTGCGGCCGATCGACTTCTAGGATCGTAGCCAATTCTCTGGTCATTAGCAACTAGGCGCCCTGTGAATATGTTAATTATTCAGCTAGTAACAGAAAAATTCTAAGATAAATATATAAAATAGTGGACTAACTCTGTCCCACGGTAGGCGCCGTAATCCCTAAACAAACAAAGCTTAAGATACTCAGGTATTAGAAGGCAGTTTTATAAGAGTTTCAACCCTTTGTAGAGTTAAGTAAACCAAATCAAAATTGTTGTTAACCGTATTAATATTCATTTTTACAGCAGGTTGCTTCGCATTCCCTAAGATAAGACGCGAACCGTTCGGGAGTGAAGCCCTTGGTTCTATAATACTTTTAAATCTTACATAAAAAATGGAAATTGATATCGTGTCGATAAGAAAATCCTCTTTAAATGTATATTTCTACTTTGATAAAATTATCACAATCTATCAATCATATCTCCATTTAAAATTAATCAACGTGATGACGGCTACACTGAATCGATTGTATCAACGATAAAATTTTCACTTTCCACTTAAATGTTAACACATAATGCTCGTATAAAATAATGTTCGAGTATATAGCGCAATTTGATTAGTAAATATGTAGTGCTGTTATAGAGCATGCACATGTTGCAAATCAACCTAATATATGGGATTTAAGGAAATCAGAAACCAATAATACAGTTATGAATAAATCAAAATTTGTTATCAGCTGCTTGTTTACCTTAAGTGTAATTTGATGTTCGAATCTTATATCCATTTGGTTTCGATTATTTATTTATCGACTGACAGACAGACAGATATTTGCCATGATAAAATACTCGACTCGTACTTATATAATCGAAATCTACTTTGTAATTTAAAATGTTTAGAAATCGTATAAATGTTAAAGAAACGACCTTCATCGATGTTCAAGCGACTTGTAAACACTTTGTGCGTTATGTAAGAAACGTGGAAATTTTTCGTAAACAATTCAATTCCGCGGCGTATTTATGTAGATGATATATAATCAGGCATATGTGCATACTTTGAGCTCCTCCTCACCCGCAACCTCACCACCTATCAATAATTGGTAGGAAAATTCCATCGAAAACAAGAAAATTATTTTGTTTTGGAAAAATAACTGACCTTGGTTGAGTGTGTATGTAGATGATGAGATGCTGAGTTTTATTTTGGATACACATCAAAAAAATTTTATTGTATTTTTCGTTTCTTAATTTTGTAGACGTGACTAGTGTAGTGTGCGCCACCATCCATTTCAGTTTTTGTTCTTGTGTGCTCTCGAGTGTTTCTTCACTCATTCGAATTTTTAAATCTTGACTATATAAATTATTTATAAGACTATAAGCTTATTATTACAGTTTTAATTGCGCGCTCGAGATAATTAATATATTTTTGGTGGGGCAAGGCTAATTAGATTTATGTACGGTGTTGTGTGCGATTTTGGGAGTATACAAATTTATTAATGTTGGCAATAACGACTGTTGGTAGAATTCCCAATAAGATTATTGGGATCTCAGAGCTTCAGTTGACGGTTTTTAACAAGCTTTGAGATCAGTTTTAAGTTGGTGGTAAAAGCGCTGAACCATACCGTTTGCTTGTGGTAGACAATGTATTCGATGTGAGCGTACATTTTTGTTTATGATTTCCTAATAATGGCTCATTATTGTAAAAACGGACAATTTTTAATGGAACAGGGTTGAGAGTTTAGTGTTCAGTCTAAATGATTATTAAACTTCCACACAAATATCGCGGTTCCAAAATTAGGCAACAAAATATTCAATTAACGCGTGTTAAATGTCCTGCAGAGCTAATGGAGAAAATAACTGCATTCGTTACGCCAGAAACGATAACAAGAAGAACGGACATTGTGCATAGGTTTACGGTGAAGCTGCCAAACCCTCGAACTCGGGAAGGCAAGCGCGAATTTATTTATCGGACATCCAAGAAGTGGAAATCGGTTTCAAATTTCCGTTGGACTACAAAATGCACAAATTTAAGACAAAGTTATCAATCTTTACTTGCAGAATCGCGCGTTGGGTGCAGGAACTCTGACAGTTACAAGGAACTAGGACAGCCTAAAAGTCCGCCCTACACTCAATAAAAAATAATCGTAAAAATATTATCCAAGGGACCTATTATGCAACTTTTATTAAATAGAAAAAAAATAGATTTAGATAGACAAATTTTATGTTTTAGTATGCAAAAATCCGCCTAATCGAAAAAATCCGAGATCGGAAACATTTCAAAATAGACCGCCAGATATCGGAAATGTCATAGCGATCCTTTATATGGGTTTAAGGTAAAAGGTTTACCTTCGTCCAAATAACGGAATCGTTTGGTTGCGGAATGAGCGGCAAATAGTTATTGTTCAGACGTTGGGAAATTTAGCTGGTTGACTGTTCCAACAGCCATGTCGAAAGCGTGCACCAACATAGCGACTTTACGAAGTGGTTTTTTGGCTTAATCTTAATCTTTGGTTTTCCTTACTCCCTTTTAGATAATCGCATAGGATTGCTTGGTAACCTCTAGCATTCGGTATGAAACAGCGATAGAAATTCAATTTCCCAAAAACCGTTTAAGTTGTTCAACATTTTCCGTTCTGTGGAACTCGAGAATAGCGTTAGTGCACTATAGGTGGATGGTTTGATTCCCGTTGCATTGATTTAGTGTCCCAAACTTTGAAGTTGTTCGTTTGCAAAATGGCATTTCTCGACGTTAATCATTAAACCTTTGTTGTGTATTTGAGTGTGAAGCAATTAACGACCTCGTTCAGTCCGGTATTCCTCAAATTAAACGTTATTCGAGTGAATTCGAACAGTCGACACCAACGGAGAGTTGAAAGCACAGAACATCACTTTAATTGATGAGTAAAATCATGGAGGTATCAAGTACCCATCAGCCACGGTTAAGTTGTTTATGGCGTGGTAATCACCGCGGGGTCTCCATTGGCCATTCTTCTTTGCGACCAGATGTATTTTGCTTTTTTCCCACCAATGGCTCTTAGACGGTCTGCAAATTCCCTGTGTAACCATGTACTCGAGTCCCATTTTGGCAATAGCTAATTTCTCCGTGGATAAACGTCCGGTTTTGTATGCAATTTTGAGACCACGAGTTGTAACGTGGTGTATTTCCTTGGATGTTAAATGTAATGTGTGTGAACTCCTCTATTAGGGACAACACTACGATATCTAAAGTACTACTCTTGATCATCCTTACTGTTGGAGAATCTTACGTTGACGTAACCACTTGTATTTGTAGTAAGGTTAGTCGGTCGGCTAAACGGTTGGTCTGGATATCGACTAACAAACCTATAATCAGGAACTGTGTCCCCATGATTGGCATATTAATATCTACCAAAATTTTAAGACCGGGATCAAAATCTATTTGCCGCGAACCGAAAGTCCTACCTGTTGATCCGTTGGCAGCAGAAAGCTTGAGATTAAAGTCGATGTTTTTTTTTATTTTTCTCATTAGTAGGAATTACGCGGAGATATCAGCATTGGTGTCAATTACAAAATTGGTTTTTAAAGTACGATCAAAAATTTGTAGGCGACAATGAGGAGACTCCCGTTTGTGAGGTTTATTAGTTTTTTTGGCTTTGAATTTACTCTTTTGGGAGCAAGTTATTTTACAATTTCTGGTCTCGCCCTTGAATCGTCTGTGAAAAATGCATACCAGTTATTCTGACCCTTTCGAAGTAGCGGAATGTCTGCTGGGTGATCTACTTTGTGAGCGAGGTTTACGATCATGAACAGTTTGGGATCTGGCATTAAATGAGTATGCGATATTGTTTTCAGTAATCTATCTGCTAACTCGGCGAGTTTGGTTCTATTTAATAATCCGTGGTTGGAGCTAATAGCTAGCCAAATTCTCATGATGAATTCATCATCGATGTTACTTTTTCCATTTGTTTTCATGCAACGGAGCAGCTGCTATGGCTTCACCAAGCTCTAAACCCGGCAACAATCTGTGGATTTCTGTCTGTTTGGATTCGCATAACTCTTGAGAATGGCATTTCTAGATCAGTATATGGTGTGTTTGATTTAGGATCTGTAATGGCACCACTACGTCATTAATAACTCGACCATTCAAAGCGTTGAGTAGGTGTAACGAGTGGATTTCGTAATGATTTTGCAGAGAATATATTGTGACTCGACGATGAGGAAACAAACCCTGGGATCCTGTGAGACCATCGGAGTGAGCTTTACGCAAGGTATATATTTCTAACTTGGTGTACTATAATGCTCCTGTTATCTGTTTTTGGAATGGTGTTTGTGGTGATTTTTGTTGCTGACTGTAGTTTGGTTGAGTCCTGAATTTCATTACATCCATCGTGACGTATGTAGACTGGCGTCTTTGTAAATGTGTTCGATTGATGGCGGCGGTTGCACTCCATTTGTTTGTTAATTTGAATGTTAGATTGGAACTGTCATAAATTATAATGACCAACGACTGTGAGTATCATTAAGGTGTTCTTATCTGACTCCACTCTATTCGACTCCATGCCTATTAGCAAGGCTCGTTTTATTCCGTTGAACTATGTTGTTTTTGCAATTTTCACCCGTTTATTGGACTTTTAGCGCCACCTAGTTAGAGCCACTTCCTATGCGAGCAAAAGGTTGTTACATTAACTGTAAACTAATTGAACATTTTACATAATATTCAGTCAAATTATAGTCAACTATGAAGTTTATTTTACATAAAAACCTGTTTTTTGATAAATTGATCATCTATGCCGTTTATTCTAAAATATTCCGTCAGATGTCAGTCACTTTGAGTTAAAAGACGAATATGCTGTTTTTGACATGACAACTAGAATTTTAAAATAACATTCAAAAACAGTGTTGACAACTAGATGTCTCTGAGTTATAATATTTACTTTGTCATCTAGTATGTTGGATTTTAGAATTGCCATGTTGGTGTCGTGCCAGCCACAAGGCATTTCCGTTTTAAAAAAATAATATACTCGTACTTTAATAGTTTTAAACTTTATATCATTTGAGGTAGCCTAGCTTCGACAATAATTCATCTTCTTTTACACAAAGTTAAGTATAACTATTGGGTGTGTGAATATGACTCCAACCTTTTTTTATTAAAATAAAACACGTTTGCTTAATGTGTTTTATTTTAATTTATTTGCAGCTACAACTTTCCCCCATCCGATCTCTCAGGCAATTTACGGATTCCCTCTTTGAATTTCCTCCAATCAATAATCCAATTTTCGATCACTGTGCGAGAACTGAACCGCTGTTCAGAAAAAGACGTCTGCATCGACCGAAATAAGTAATAATCTGAAGGAGCTATGTTTGGTGAATACGAAGGGTGGGGTAGGACATCCCAGTCCTGTTTTTTAAAATAATTTTTCACGACATTTGCAACATGTGGTTTTGAATTGTCGTGCGTTTTTCCTCTATATAGCTCGCTTCAAACGTATTATGTAGCTGTCGTCGGTAGACATCGCCATTGGTAGTTTCACCTGATTCCAGCAGTTCATAATATACCAAAGCTTTCTGATCCCACCAGATACAGAGCATAACCTTTTTGCAATGAATATCTCGCTTTGGTTCCGATGCACCAGCTTCACCAGGCTAGACCCAAAATTTTTTGCGTTTGCGATTCTCATAATAAATTCATTTTTCATCTCTTGTTAGAATCGAGCGTATTTAGTGGTCTGTATATCGTGCGTTCCAATGTGGCAATCTGTTGGGTGCTGGCCGCACTGACGTCCGACGTTAGGGTTGGTGGATCTAGTTCATCTTCTGACACTACACACAACAGCTTGAGTTCAGCAGTCCTTCAATCTGCACGAATAACGTATGTAGCTCTTCTTGGGTTTGAATCTTCCTTTCAATTACTCTTTCTAGGTGTGTTTTTGCCAACTTATCACTTGCTTTGCGTGCGTTCCGTCTTGGTGCTACGGCCAACTAACAGGCATATATATTTGTTTTGAGGTCGCTGAAAAATCTACACCTATTTTCAGAAATGGACGAATAACCTCTACTCTCTCTTTCTCTCTCTTGCTGTAGACTGCGCATTAATAGATTTTCCGCCTGCGGTCGCTGTTTGAGGCAATACACGCAATTTCGTATTAGCGACTTAATCACATCCTTCCCTCTGATAATCCAAGACCTCCGTTGGATCAGGCTCAAAAGCAACGAAGCACCGCAACGAAAGATAGGTTTATGGTGATTTATACGATTATTAGTTTTGTTTTGAGCAATAGCCCTTCCAATTCGTCCACCCACCCGTAATACGCCTGCGATGTCGAGAAATGCACTTAACGATTTTATGGTACTTTTAGATGAAACAGTACCGGTTTTCCTAATGGTTTTGATATCTTCACGAATTTCAAACTCTGATGTTTACCAATCAGAACTAGTATTGAGTTTCGACGTGATTTTTGGAGTTCGGCAAAGGTGAATCAATTTACATATTTTTACGAAAATGGTTATGATTTTATTATAGCTGGAATAACGTTCAGTTAACTCTTGAAGCAATGGTTTTGCCTTATCGGCAGGGCTGGAAAATATAACTTGTAATGCGTTTCATTTTTTCGCTTCAGACTTTAAGAATCCTGGTCCGCTCCACAAAAGATGATGAGTTTTCAACCCTTTAGGATTTAAACCTCGTGTAGCACAGTCGGCAGGATTAAATTTTGAAGCGATGTGGCGCCATTTGCTTCTCGGAAAGAGTTTTAAAATTTCACTGGTACGATTACGTCACATATATCTTTCATCTACGAGGAGGTTCCAAAAGCCAGTCTAACACGATTGTGGAATCTGTCCGTCCAAATACTTGGCTCTCGGGAATCTTTAAAAGCTGCTGAACGTGTTTAATCGGTATAGCTAACTACAAGGCACCATTTAATTCCAGACGAGCTAGTGTTACATTTTTAATGAGAACAACCTCAGTTTTAGCCGCGATCAAGATGGTGATGTGGTTGCCGTTATAAAGCGTTCGTAAGTATATACGGAAGCTGCAAATGCAGTTTCGCTGGAGCCACAAACCCCATATAATTGGTAGCCTTTATTTCCGTTTGAATATATGTTTCCATTGTTCTTGACTTTTAATTGGTAGTTTATCATCCCATCCAAGATCTAACAGCCATAATGCTTGAAAAAACCTTTAATTTTAATTATGAAAGGTGCCAGCAGTCCTAGTGGATTGAAATTTCATCTGTTAGGTAAGAAAAATGGTCTGCAGCTGGTTGCCACTGCATACCCAACAATTTTACTTCATCTGGATGTTCGGACAGTGATTTTCGAGGAGATGCACTTGTTTTAGGTTCCTTTATATTTGAAATTTGTTGCGCCAATTTCACTGTTTCTGATACTGAGTATGTCCCGTTATATATCGTTCAATAATGACTGTGATGCTTCTGGCTATTCTTCTAGTCGAATACTCTGAAACAATTTGGTGGATAACTCTTGTGACAAGATAAGTCGCTGAAGACATACCATATGTCAATGTTCTCAACTCATAATGCTTTACTGCCACCTCTGGAGTTGTGTGCCAAACTCTACGTTTATAACGAAGATTCATATGGGGTGTATCCATATTTGACGATACATTTTCTTTGCATCTGCTGTGAAAACATTTTTATGACTTCGGAAACGTATTCATCGAACACGACACGTAGTTTTGTTGTTGTGGATGTAACAGGAATCGGCGGGGGGATGAATTTCTACCATATGTTCGAGTCGTCTGTACTCTTCCATAAATTCTACGTAACGTTCGTGAAACTTGGGATTCTTTATAAACTTTGTCTCCATACCCGTGCAATCTTTTAATGGAAATTCCTAACGATCCGCTTAATTGATTTCGCTTTTTTTTAAATGCTAATTTCACCAAATAAAGGTTATCGGGTATTTCGTGGTGGTTCTTTTAAAGAGATCTTCACATATCTGGCCTTCGGGTACCAATGGCGAGGATCTGAGAAATTTCCTCGAGGTGTGGTACACTTTCAGTTATTAACCAGCCATGATGAGGGCTAACACGGATGACAAGCCTTAGGGTATGTACAATTTAGCCTTTCGCGCTGTATTAATCGTGCAGGTAGTATATGGGACGTGGTAGTAACAAATTTCTTCTGACCTTGGATGCAGAGTCTCGTCGAGAAGTCGAGTCTCGTATCCGTATTCGAGTAGTACCTGGCATAACTGATATTGACCTACTGGATGAATCGACTGGATTGCGTGCCAACATGGCGACTTTAGTTCTTGAAAATTCGATAATGGAATTAGTTTAATTACGTCTGAACAAGTAACTGGTGCCAATTGGTCAGTGGCAGTGGAGGCGATGTGTAATAGGGAATTGTGACTTCTTTTACAGAAATGGCATCTTCTTTTCCATTTGCATTGGAATACGGTTGAGGACTGATTAACGCAGTTGAAGCAGCGATTCTTTGTCTTGATCCTTTGAGTTCTCTGCGTTTCTCAACTGTCAATTCCTTATATTTTGGACATTTGTAAAAGGGATGGTACTCGTTCTTACAAACAAGTGCATGATACAACAGATTTGGCAAATGTTTTAGTAGCACTTTTGGTTCGAACAACAGTTTCTCGATTAAGGTTTTTCGATTAAGGATTGGACAGTTGGAAATTCGATCACGCCCTCATTCGTGTCATTCGCCCTTTTGTCTCTGGTTTTCTCGACTAATTTTTGGATCAATAAAAACACCAGCCATTGATTTATTGTTTCTGCTTCAGGTCCCACTGCTTTTAACCCGCTATTACTTCCTTGGCATGAAAAGCTTAGAACTTGGGCCAGATTAAACAAAATTTTAAAGTCAGATTGAAATCAATAATTAACAAATAACTAGAAATTGTAAGAAATATTTGCACTGTGTCACGCAGACCACTGGTTGCGCATCACTGTAAAACAACCGTGTTCATGAAATCGTTTTGTTTATGTTGCATCGAATGATTTAAGTCGATTAAAGTCGCGAATGTCATACTTCAAGTATTATTTAATTTGAACGTTGTTTACATACAAAAATTACTATTTTTTGTGTGTATTCCACTTTCGCATTTGACTTCAAACGCATCCTACAATTTAAGAGGCGAAATTAAAACACAAACAATTTGTAATCTCAAGTTTTAATTCTATGGCACAGGTCCAACAAAATAAGTTATGACTAGCAGACACAGTTTGTTCGGCCTGGGCCGTATTTATGGCCCGCCCATATTTAAAATTTATGTTCGCGCCAAAGCGACCTCACTTTAATTTAAAGTTTTGAATTAAATAACACATTTGGATTGCATTTAAAATCTATTTACTTTAAAGTGTGTGGCATCAATTGTAGAGAGTGGCACAGACAGTCAACTCAGCTGAAAGCAATAATAATGCAATGCAAATTTATTCTTATTTTATTGGTCTTGACTGGGTCTTGACAAGGATATTTTATGGTTTTATTTCAATTAAATTCAATTGACTACATTGAGCTGTATAACCTATACGGCGACGAAACATACAAATGGGTTTTCTTAATGTTTAAAATTATTTTTGCATTGTGTTTTGCTTCCCCCTCTGATCAGTATTGTTTTATGATGTGAATGTACCATAGACGAACAGAAATATTGATTTTCCGGGTGTAATTACACATTTCTGCCAAGTTGAATAATTTTTGCTTATGCAATCCGTTAAGCAATTACAAAATTTAGAAGAAATTTGGAATGTACCATGACGAAGTTAATTCAGGCCTATCAAAACGTAATCTGAAATAATACGACTTAAAATGTTATTCATCAGCAAAATGGTGTTGTGAAACATGGAAACAGACCCAAAATAATTACAGGTATTTAAAAACAAATACCTGAGACGGCTGATAAAATGCATCTGGCCAAACAAGATCATTCAGATCAACAAGAGTGTGATTTAATAACGAGCGAGACCTAATAACGGGAAGTTGAATGGCGTTGCATAGCTGAAGCGAAGCAGCTTAGAAAAACATTGAAGGAATTAAAAGCAATAGCCCCTAATAGAGACCAGTGAATTTTATAAAAATTAAAGTTGGGTCTAATTGGTCACTATTTGATGACAATTTGTCAGTTATTTCTAGTGGTCAGCGACTAGAACTTTTCAAAATTGTTTCAAACATTTTCAAAGTGAACTCAAAATGTTAGCAGTCTAAGTAAGGAAAGTCAAAAAAGAATGAATGCCTTCGATTTAGCTCGAAATTCCGGTAATTTTTCAGCTAAACGCAATAATCGATGATTTCTGCAAACATATTAAAACAGTTAAAAAAGATTAATTTATATTGCTGCGTATGCGCGGGAGAGGCACATGCAATACAATTAAAATTGGTGGCTGAATCTTAACTCCGCACAGTGGTTTATTCAAACACCTAAGCCTCCTATCAAAATTTTTGAAAAAATTGCTGATTTTTGTTGTGCTTATAACAGAAAACTGTTTCGTTCTTTCCGGTCCATTGAGCGGATCATCATTTTCGTTTGGATCAACCAACCATCAATGTTTTTGTGAAGAATTTACCTCACCGATTTCGGTGGATTTTTTCATTTTGGACTTCATTTTGAGAACACTGCAAAATTACCATACAAAGCGTAAAGTATACCATTTACGATTTGTATGGTACGATTTGTATTAAGGAAATGCAGGAAACGATCATCTTTGATGAAAACACAGGGATGATCAAATGAAATCGCAGATAACGATTTTCCATCATGGGAATCCTTTTCGAATTTTTTAAAACGATGTTGATTCCTTAGATAATTCTTAACCAATACGGAAACAACCACCACGACCTACCTACATCTAGAGACATACAGTAGCTGTCAAAAATTGCCCGTTATATGTGATACAGTTTATAATTTATGCGTCGCAATACGTTGCTTCATGTGCCAGTTAACCACAACACCACGATGAAAATGTCGAATCGAAGCCGCCAAAATTCAATACTGGACTTCTACAAACAGCACTGATAAATATTCGAAGGATAAATAATATTTTATATATTCGAAGAGCGTTATTAGATCCAGGAAGGCAAGCTTCATTCATCACGAGCACGGTTCGCGTCCGGAAGTTAGGATTCCATCGAAGGAATCGCCTAACAATATTCAGAGGGCTAGGTTCAACAAGGGTCAGCACTTCCAGAGGATGCGTGAATTTGGTATTATTCTCTCATTATTAAATCGGTTCTCTCGTTCTATCATCGATTACTTCGCATCAATGGCAGATACAAATACCGTTAGAAGAACTGACGTTCTACGAGCCTGGTGAGATCGAGAATTTACTTGGATGTGACCATTACCTATCGTTAATTCTACACCAGGTCACATGCCGAGTGCCAAATCTAACCTGATAGCACTAGAAATTGGTTGAATTATTTCGGGATATTAAGTGACATACAACCGGCACAAATTGCAAACCTTTTTAGTCACGAAGCAGAAGTTCATCCTCCACGAGCCACAGTTTCACTGGAAAATGCCCTTACATTGACGGGCGAACGTTCGCAACATGTTAACTGGTTTTTGTGGCCTAAAATGAATGAATTGCGTGTCAGTAAAAATTTGCTAATCTCATAATTTCAAGAAATTGTGAAGTTTCTTGGCCACCAAGAAGCCCGGATTTAACACCACTTGATTATTTTTGTGGGGTTATTTGAAAGGTAAGGTGTATGCTAATTATCCACAAACAATTCAACAACTTAAAAAACATTCGAGCTGAAATTGAGGTCATTGATCCGCATTTGGAAAAAGTCATCGAAAATTTTTATGTTCGAATGCAGGCCTGTAGACGAAGCCGTGGTGGACATATCAACGATATTGTTTTTCATACTTAAATGGCATAGAACCACACTTCCTTATCAATAAAAAATTTTGACTTTTCATCCCAAAATGTGTGTTTTATTTACAATTGAAGAAAGGACTAACAGATGGCCCACCCTGTATTATCCTGGTACCATCCTGGTTTATTTGGTTTTTTTGCACAAAATTTATTTTTAAGATAACTCCACAAAAAGAAGTCGGGAGCGATAAGCCGGGTTGTCGTGGAGGCTAATCCATATCACCAGATTTCGAATCTGTTGTGAAAACTGCTTTTGTAACAATTTCATGGGGTCTCTAGCAGTATGTGAGTGACTGTTTTGTTTGTGTACATGTTCACTTACAGCAGTTTACTTACAGTCATTGGATTATCTCGCACACTTTCACGTACAGCGGCAATATTTTCTGGTATTCTGACTATACGTTGCTGTACACGTGGCTTATTTGCCACAGTCTCTCTTTCTTCACCATACATATTGCTTCTAGAACTCTTATGTAATTTTCTTAATGTTTATTTAATTGATGATTGGCTTGTGTAAAAGGTTTTCACTATTAAAACGCGCTGTACAATCGAATATTTTTCCATGATTAATTTGCCACGTGTGTACTTCACGACTGTCAAGTATGAAATGTCACTATCAATATTCGTCTAAATGGCGGCAACAAAAATTGTATACCTTTCGGGTGGACACCTTGTAGATGCAAGAATTAGTAGATTAAAAATTAAAATCATAGCTCTGTTAAACACCACATACAAAGTGCTGCTACCATTGTACTTTCTCGAAGCAACGTCTCCAATGTGGTTTTGCGCCAACCAATCAACCACTGACCTTTTGATGATGATCCTGGAAATATGTTGCCAGTACTATATATACCCATTCACTATTAGTGTAGAGACTTTCAATAGGCATATGATAGCTTCAACTACGAAAACCTTTGCTCCGCGCTCATATAATTCGGAATTCCAGGGAAGATTATATACAGAGACAATCTTCCTTTAAGCTAAAAACATCTGGCCCGCTGTGTAGAACTGTTGTGAAAGGGATTGTGTTTGATCCCTTCGAGATAACATCAGTTGTCCATTTAATCTGACGCTCGAGCACGTGGTAAGATAAACCTGCATTGAATCTTCGCCCTGTATATTCAATATGTCAGGTTAAATTCTTCGGTACGCAGATTATATCGTGTTTCTTGGCCAGAGGCCTAATAATATCAAGGACAATTGAATACTGCTTATCCTCCACGCAAAATGACTGGGTATGAACGTGATAAGCATCAAAACTAAATATCTTTCAATACCAAAGAGGTACTGTCCATACGGTAAATCTTGGGACAGACGACCATAACTTTGACGCCGTGGAAGACAAAGCGCTTTACAGAGTGCTTTTAAGATCTGTGCAAACTTTTGTAAGCGAAAGTTGGATTTTGACTACTAACGATTGTAGACTATTATCTACCTTTAAAAGGAGGATCACTCGATCCGTTTACGGGCCAGTTAAGATTGCGAATAACGAATATCGGATTGGAATGAATTTCAAAATCTTTTTTTTTTTTTATTTTTTATTTTTTAACCTTTGCAATCTTTTTCTGGGGCCAAAGCACTCCAACTCTTTCGCAGTTCGCTTATTTACGTCCTTACTTTACACAGTTGCCTGCCACATCGGGGACGTACGGATATAGGTCCAATTTTGTCATCATCTGCACATTGCATAGCTCCATGCCAGCCTATACTGGCATGGAAGATGGGTCGGCCCATGAGTTCTGCACTTATAAAATCAAACGTCTCCTTTGAGATTGTAACATTATCGGATCCCCATTACAAAAAATGATAAGAAAAGTGTCTCATCATCAAGAATCGTCGCAGGGACAAAATCGAAGAAATAAAAAGAGAGAGAGAGAGAGAGAGAAAGGAAGAGATAAATTATATTAAATGTCTGACATCTTTCATCCCAAACCTGCCACGACGGTCAATCTACTTCCGCTGAAGAAACTGCTTAAAGTAGAATTTGGCCCAAAGTTTGATTATACTAAACACATAATCATCTTATCCGGATTGACTTAGCAACATCTTCGCATTGTGAAGATTTGGTGTGTCGGAAAGGGCCTTCAGTTTTTACTAAACGTAGAAAAATAGAATTCCTTGTTATTCACATTATATTGGGTAGCACATTCCCAAAATCGAATAGTATGAAGCATCTGAGGGGTGTTTTTTTAATTTTTTAATGGTTTTTCAATTTGAGCGGGTCGATGTTGACAACCTGTGGCGGCCATGTTGTTTTGGTGGCGTCTGTCTAATCCAACGCTCGGTGACCAAATTGAAGACAGCCGGTTCGGCAAACAAATAGCCAACACTCGACGTCAAAGGAACGCCAGATCGGCCGGGAACATTGCCGCGATCCGTCAAAGTGTTCAGGAGAACCCGAGGCAGTCAATTCCTCGCCATGCACAAAAACTCAGCCTTTTACAAACTTCAACTTGGGTATACACCCGTACAAGATCCAACTGACCCAGGAGCTCAAAGATAATGACCACGTACAACGCATTTTGTTCGCTGACTGGGCTACGGAGCGTTTGGAAGAGGACCCCAATTTTGGTCGAGAAATTATCTTTAGCGACGAGACGATATTTTTGGATGAATGGCTATGTTAACAAGCAAAATTTCTGTATATGGGATGACACATGCCCACACGAGGTTCACCAAGTGGCAATGCATCCACGAAAAATTACTATTTGGTGAGGGTTTTGGGCCGGCGGCGTCATTGGTCCGTACTTTTTTGAAAATGATGTTGTTGAGACCATCTTCATCAACGACGAGCGCTACAGAACGATGCTAACCGATTTCTTTTGGGCAAAATTAAACGATATGAAGATAGACGACATGTGTTTTCAGCAGATCGGGGTTACGTACTACACAGCGGACGCCACGATGTATATTCTGCATGACCGATTTGAGGGTATGGTTCTCTCTCGCAGAGGTGACGTAAGGCCACCAAGATCGTGCGATTTGACCCCACTAAATTTTGTCTTGTGGGGTTTCCTCAAGTCGCGGTGCACTTAAAGCCAACATAACCAATACCATCGCTCGAAAATTGAACCATTCAGATGCGTGCCTCCGTGAGAAGCCGCAGCTGACATTTGAACGAAGTTATATTCCATAAATAATGGCAATACCACACACACACACAGCTGTTTTATTCCATTTCAACATCGAATCGCCCAAATTGAAAAACTCTTTATCATGAAAATAATAATTTCATCAGGTGCATTATTAAACTTTATAGTTTGAATCTCTAAAGGCGACTGGAGGTGGAGGTTTTGGAATATATTGTCCCACCCATTATAGCTTGACTACTTTGTGTGATTATAACGTCATGCTCAATCCGGTAATAATAATTTGGTTGATTCGAAACACTCCAGCAGTGCCGCACGTACATGGGCGCCTGGCTCGCCCGTGTACTAGTAATAACTGATTTACAATTGAAACTAATCATATGAGCATCTCAACCGTATCGAGCCCCCTCCAACCGCCTTATGCAATACCTGCTTAGAGGTAAATGACCGTTCCGCTTGTTCCCATGTCTTCAACTCTCGCTATAACATATTGCTAAGGATTAACTGCAACCTCAATATTCGTTCAAACTTCTTCAGTCTACCAAAGAGGCCGAATGCACTCGTGCCCTTTTATAGAATTTCTGGTGTGCATAATTAGTCCTTCGTAGGGGCTCTTCAGTATGCAGTCAAGCGAATTGCTAAGGGACGAGGTTCCGAAGGAACACGAAAAGTTTATCGTACATTTAACTAATGCCAACCGTTTGATTGGACGCCTAATGTAATAAATTGTCTAACTGAAGAAAACTGAAAAAGTTTTAAATCTAAAAGAGTTGGTATTAAGTATTTAAACTGTAATGTAAGTCTTAAATCAATATTTAACAACAAACATATTTCAAATCAACGATGACCCAGGAAGTATCAACAAGCAAACTGGTATCTCTATTTTTAGATTGAATATACTGAAATTCCCCATATACAACTATAATTTGGTCACTACTGTAAACATGTAAGAATATATAAAAATAACTATAAACTACTTTTCTATATACGAACGGTGCGATAAGACATAAAAAACCAGATAAAACCGAATATCGAATGCACGTTTTGTTTATAAAATAACTCGCGATATTAATTCGTTTCAATGAACGTACGCGCCAAAATTATTCGCATTCACACTAAATGCGCGTTTAAAGTGTGTGTGTGTGTGTGTGTGTGCCTAAGTGCACTTATCCTTGTCTTTTCGCGATAATTGTACCTCGCTTATGTATATATTGGATTCACTCAAATTGGTAACCCCTGATGTAATAATTTATAGTTTTGGTATTTAGTTTGAAGCTCGGGTGTGTACACGAGGGTTAAATTTTTGCTTTATTATTAATTTCAACTCGTTTGTTAGCGCTCGCAATTCTATTTATAGCGTGCGCGGCGGCATGGAATGGAATTTCAATGAGTTTCAGAACGAACAAAAAAATGTATATACGAAATGATCTCTTTCTTAACGGTCGATCGGCGACTTAAATATATAAATGTGTACGTAAGTTGCCTAACGAGTAATTAAATTGGAATTTATATATGCAATAGCCTTGATGTGTATAGAAAATAAACTATCGTTATTTACTAATCGCTTGGTGATGTCATTGATTTCAGAGAAACTGGTAGGCTCGTCTTATACTATACTCAACACTTGTACACGTATACAAGATATTAAACCATACATATGCGATACTTGAAAATAACGTACATATAATTGTATACGACCTTCACGGAAGGTTGAATTCATAATAATAAATTCTGTTTTGTGAAGAGTTTACAAGTTAGACGAGCGATATGCGTGTACAAACGATTTTATAAGCATTGGGAAATTTAGAATTGCTAATTGACTAAAATCGGAATTTAACCATCCAATTTCCAAATTTTTTATTTTTTTAAATTAATTTTTGGCCATGAATTATAATCATACGAAGAAATTTTAAATTTTGTGGTTGAGTCGATTGCACAACACACCCTCTACATCGATACTGTAAAAGTGTATACGTAAGCGCTGGAAGAATTTTTATCACGCGTTTAATTATGAATTTAAAATATTTTAAAAAGCTTTCAAGTCAATCAATAGATTGTACGAGTAATATACTTTGTTAGTATAAGGCGACAGATAGATGCCATAACACTGATTAAATTTGGCCAGGTTTTACATAAAGAATAATATTATTAGTGGCAACAGACGGTAATTTAGAGTAAGAGTTGTTCCAATGTTTTCAAAGTATCTTACGGGTTCAACACCCGTATAAAACTTCAATCTGAATTGAAAACATAATCGGGTGGAACTGGGGTTGGATTTGTGACTATCTGAGCAGTTTGTTTCTAAAAAAAATACATTTATGAATCTTAATGGTGAATGTTGAATTGAAATGTTGACTTCAGGTTGAGCTATAAGTATATGTACCTTATTAAAAAATTACCAAGGAGTTATAAAGGTAGAATCACTCAGATCATTGGTGTTTGGTGATAGTGACCTTGAATGAAGACATGCCTCTATTTCACATGTTAAAGTTCTTAATTCAATCACCCATATTTCACCGTTGCGTCCCATGTCCCACCGTAATCTGATGCTGCTGGTTGGATGAATACCATTTGATATGAAACGTTTATATCCCGTTAAGAAAACATAAATTGTTAAATCGCTGACCAACCACCTCACGGTTAGCTAATTAAGAAAATTTGCAACATTTATTACCATTGCTGGTTTGGCTAGTGTTATTAACTTTCTTTCGGGAAAATCATGATTACGATGGATGCCACCAACCATATTCCTGGTTAGCACTAAACCGTCATAACCATTATATTCTTAAGGTTTCTTTCTTAAATCTTGTGGTATCTGGTTTAACAAATCTGAGTGGTTACTTGTCCTTTACCAAAACTGACGCATTTCTCAAATAGTCTCTTAGCTGGCGTTATTATATACAAGCTTCTTTAATAGAATCATTAGCGAAAAGCACGTTAGCTACGTAAACATCTAGTAATTGGGCTACCTGTTTTGTTTCTCTTCGTTGTCCACTGCATAAACGATTTGTGGTTCGTTCTATCTAAGTGAGTGATCCAACCAAATGCTGATAAATTAAGTTTTTGTTGTTGCTTGTTTTCGCTGATGTGTTGAAAGCGGCTCGTAATTTTGTAGTTGACCAGCTTTCTTTCATTACTGCAAGATGTGGTATATTCAGTTCGTTTCATATGATTTAGGCTAGGTTATGGTGGTTGTTTGGAAGAGTTGAGTTTCTTCTTTCCTCATTGAAATCATCCAGAGCATTAAATGAACCATAAAACTGCCTTGACATTCACCCACAAAGGTCCATTAGTCGTTGCTACGTCAGTAAATAGACAATATCCTGTAAAAGTACCTAATGTTCAATCATGAACAGCTTTTCTCTCACCAAGACAAACAATTGTGTAGCGTGAGACCGGATGATCATTTGATATGCATAGACAATGCAAAACGTCTACGTGAAAATGATACATCCGATTTCATTGTCATAGTTTTCTGGTTTGGTGGGAAAAATATTTTCTATTTATTTTTTGCTTTGTTTGTATTTTCCTGATATATAGAAACTTCGTTTAGAAATAAAGTTTTGTCAGTCGAACACAGAAATAAACAGTGGTTTAATTTTATTTAAACTAAAATAATTTTAGACAGTTGGCCCAGAATTTTCATTGGTCCTTCGATCCGGATCTTGACATAATGAGATTCGAATTCAACGATAGTTTACATAGGCCGGTACAATAACAACAATATACGACAACCGCCGTATCAACCAGTCTATAACAAACAAACCAAAGGCTTGGTGTTCCGAATCGACGCGAGGTTTTTGCGCCAACCAACAACGAACGGCAGCAAGTCGAATAATATTCAGCCAATCAACAACAGACCATTCGTGTAAAAATGGAACAACTATTGCTCGAACAACATTAAATCATTGCCAACATAGGTCAGTTGCTATCCAATTATAAAAAGGACAGCAATTCCCGAAAAACTAAAAGCTATTTAGAAAAGAAAATAGCATACGTGAAGGCAGCACATCAGGAGTTCATTCGTCGCAAACGACGAGAAAATTCTAGCGATATCACCTCCAGTAGGGAACTCGCACCCGTATCGATCTGCTAGGAAAACAACACAGGAAGATATATCAGAATATCAGAATGTACTGATTCTCAGCCTGATTCCAACGATGGCGGTTTTCATTCGGAGACCCATCAAGCGGAGCCGGAAGCAAGTTTAAACATGGGTAATCAGCAATCAAACAGGCTTCCGCCTTTTAAGCAACTTGAGTCTACATCACACTCCAGCGGTAATGAGCATCATAAGACCGCAGCTGAACCCTTAATACCAACATTCAAGAGGCAAAATTTCTACATGCGTCAACTACACCAAGAAATACACACCATCGAAGGCAGATTGGATGAAGGAAATTGTCCGAAGGAATACCTTCAGCTAAAGGTCAATTAACTGCAAGGGCAAATGAATGATATCTACCAACTGCACGCAACAATCATGGTAGAAACGGATGAAAAGGATAGACAACAAATTATTTCGTCCAAGATTACTATGGCACAATAAAAAATCGAGTGGAAAATACGATAATCCGATTACAACAATGCCAGAAGCTGGTAGAACGTATTACGAGTAAACCACACGTAGAGCAAAAGGTCAAGGGCTTAAGGAAGTGACGCAATTGTGGTATTTTTAGTCACCAAAAAGCTCGATCCGTAGAGTCAATAGGGCTGTTTGAGACAAATCGTGTTGTTTGACTTTTTAGAACGGCGATTCCAGTCTCTAGAAGCTATGGGGAAAAACAAGCCTATAACAAAACCGCGTCAAACCGTCGCACAACCGCACAAACGAGTAAATGACGCAACAGCTTCAGTACGCTGCGTGGCACCCAATTGTAACGGAAATCACAAATTAGAGACCTGCGCTTCAAGAATATACCTTGGAGAGGGCTAAACTGGTGAACCATCTACAACTCTGTGTGCGATGCCTAGAAGGTCATGATAGGTTCAAATGTTCTGCCGTGGTTCAGGCATCAACCGCCATCGGTCAGCTCGTAGCACTGCGAGCCCTCATAGATCGTGGATCCCAGGCAATACTAATTTCATCAAGAGCCGTAAATCGTTTCAATTTCAAAAAGTAGAAAATTATTATAAGAATTTCCCGGCATTGGGGGTCAAGTGGCCGGTGTATGCAGACATGCCGTTAACACTACGCTATCACCCAACTTCCCGGGGAGGTTCACCTTAGCCATTGAGGCACTAGTGTTCGACAACCTGGACTATCAACTTCCTCAAGGCAAGGTTGATGACAGCAAATGCACTCACTTGGATAGACTAAAATTGGCCGATCCGCTGTTCAATCATTCACAACCTATCGACCTAATAATTAGCGTCAACTATTATACGTCCATAGCCATCGACAACATAATTAAGTGGGGTCCCAACGATCCGATGGCACAAGAAACTGAGTTGGGCTGGATTTTGAAGGGTAACATGGGTAAACGTTCTGGATAAAAGCTCACTATGGACTACTAAGGCCATCGAGAACCAACTAAAACTCTTAGTGGAAAACGACAATATTCAAAACGAACGAGTCCGTACCGAAGAAGCGCAGAGGGCGGAGGAACACTTTTCGTCAACAGTACAACGAAACGGTGACGGCGGGTACACGGTGAGAATTCCGTTCAAGAAGGATCAGAAGGAGGATCATAGCATTAAATGAAGCATAAAACTGCCTTGACGTCCATCCACAAATATCCATTAGGTCATTTAACAGTGGAATTACCTTCGGTGCTTCGTCAGTAAACAGACAATATCCTGTAAAAGTATACCTACAAATACTCTCTTCGTGGTCAGATCTTTCTAGTTATTACACATGAAAAATTGAATTTAGCGCTTTAATCGAAGTTTGTGTTTTATCATCACTAAGGGTAATACGATATCCAATGGTGTGAGATGAAAATGCATCTCCAGAATTGTCTAGATGTCCCTCATTGATGCATTGAATATAGCTGTACGTTTAAGAACGATACCAAAACCAGGTTTGAAGTTTTGAGCTGGCCACCAGCCTAAATCAAATATAATCAAATAGCCCGAATGTGGGTCTTCAAACCCCATCTTTATCCAAATTCCTTTTGCAAAAGTAAAGCGTTATATAGTGGCTTTCTTTATTCGAGAATCTAATATATTAGATTTCCAGCTTAGTTTACGTCTTCTGCGAAACCACAGTAGTTGGCCAAGTTGGAAAGTATGCTGAGCGTGATTTGCGCTTGAATTCCGTTATGAACGCTCGGTCAAGGTGTTACGATATTTACTGAAAATACCAATAGCAACACCATTCGCTTATATAACCACGTAATTAACTGGAAACCGAACCCTCCTAGATTCAGTTACAGGTCAATAATTACCAAGTTTTAAGGAAAGAGGAATCACCTTACCTTGTTCTAATACTCATAAATTAATAAGTAATGGAGGTTCTATTAGGAATAGCCAGCATTTCATTTATAGATAGCTTTCTCGGCTCGATCAAGCATCTGATGTGAGCTTATATTTGTTTTTCTAAAAATTGGAGGAAGAAAAGGATCAGGTTATAAGTTTAAGTTCTTTGGGGTTGCATAAAAAAGCCTTTTTCCACTATAGGTGTAAATATAACAATTTATATTCTATATCCTAGGAATATTTCAAATTTACCGGTTTGCTTTGGATGCAGCATCAATGAATGGCAACGTAAAGTCAGTGGTCTGGTGGACATCCCCAAGGATGATCCCACCATGTTCTGCAGACTTAAATGGATTGAAGCTGTTCACTGACCACCGGATTTTCATTATGTTTATTATTTAAATTACTAGACCCAGGGCACTAGGAACCCGGGACGTATGGTTTTCCAAATTCAAAGATTTCTCGCTTGTTGTGTTCCAAAGTTCATTCGGTTGTTGAATATTACTCTCCACCTCAAGTGATCTTCCTCTTGTTCGTGAAAATAGATTTATTGTCGGGGGATGGGTGGTTTCAGTGCTATAGTAAAATTTGTCGATTTCCTAAATTATGATAACGGAAAACAAGTAGAAAATCTCGTATCCACGGATACTTTTTTCCTAATGAACAAGAACAGGAAAGAAACCGCAAAGACATTTCCGTCCATCGGGAGTTCCAATATAGGCAAGGTGGATTGTTTTCGGATAAGCGATTCAGATTTTTCAACTTCGATATTAAGATAAAACCCAAAATTAACTTTCTTTCCAAAGTTAACCACCATGAATGATGAATAAATGTAGTAAACCACTTGGGTTTATCATATAAATATAACCCGGGTAAAATAAAACTAAATGTTACCTCAGGTCACAAAGGCATGAATGAGTGTCAAGAAAAAAAAATCCACCTACCTTTAATAATTTAAATGTTTAAATAGTCCAATTTGCACGGCGACCAAGTCCCACCAGTGGAATTGTCTGGTTCCGGTTCTGAAATTTAAATACAATGTGAGGTTAGACATTTTACATTTAAATTGACAACGCTAAAGTAAGTTTTTTGTAAACCAAGCAAAAGTTGTCAGATTCAATTTATTTGTTCACTATTTGAATTTATCGTGATAAGTGTTTCACGATAAAGGTTGTAAAATATTTTCGAGCTTCTATAGATTTCTACTTTTCTACAATTGTGACTATAAAATTGCGAGTTAGTGCGGGCAACTTGCATAATATCAGGATAAAATTGGGTTCGGACCAGACAGTGGAGTAAAGCAACGAGAACCTTACTAAACTTCAAATCAATTAAACGCAATGAAATAAATATTAAAGGTAAGGGAGTCCTAGGGTACAGGATAAAGGAAGGGAATAAAGTACAGTTTAATATAGCTTAGATAATGATGCTCTCATGTTCATTTGTTTAATTATTGGCTCCGCCATGGATGCGGTGAGTTATTTTCTATAGCACTCTAGTTATTTTTCTCTCTGATAAACAGGTTCTGGAGAACTAATAATAACCTAGACGTCCTCTACATAAATTTAGCATATTTTGTCCCGCTCAATTGTAGATAACCATAAAAATAATCTACACGCATAGATTTTGTAGGTTTTATAGGAGTTTGTAATCGATTTGGGGTTCTTGTTGAGTGCGAACTATATTTATTTCCTACTGCTTCCATAAACTGGAACTGTTTTTCTAAAGACTGTATACATTTTAAAATTTTGTGGACCCTTTATTGAGCTTCTAATGTATAGTCTCGACACTTTGATCGGTTTCTAATCTTCAAGTAGGTATATTTACGCTAAGTTGAACTTGAGGGTGTCTATAAGCGATTCAAATGTTTCAATTAATTTTCTGAAAGTATCTGCAAACTCATTCCACTTTGTTTATTCTCTGTAGATGAGGGTGGGCTTACCTACAATTTGTTTGATGGGTGTCGATCTTCGTAATGATCTCACAGCAAAGACACGAGTCGCTTCTATCAAAACTAAATTATCAATCCCACGTATGGAGCTTAACGCAGCCTTGCTACTAGCGAAACTCATAAGCCATACTCAATGTGCCCTGAAACTCAATGACATCAAGACTTACACCTGGACTGACTCAACTACTACATTATGCTGGATTAGAGGGAAGCCAAACCGATTTAAAACGTTTGTGGCCAATAGGATTTCTGCAATAAAAAGAATGCTGCCAACAACTACATGGCATCATGTAAGGTCAATTGAAAATCTGGCAGACATAGCGTCACGTGGGACAAAACCTTTAGCTCTCGCTAACAGCAACTTATGCAAACAACATTCCTAATGACGTACATCTGGAGAAATTAAAAGAAAACTCAATAGTCAATCTGGCTGGCATAAAAGAAGTCAACCCGTTCTTACAATTATTTGAGCTTCATTCAAGCTTCAACAAACTAAAACGCATCGTCGCGTATTGCAGAAAATTTATTTACCACAAACCGCCCACAGTCAACAAGTGAGGTATACCATCGAATAAAGAACTTCAAGATGCAGAAATTACAATTCCGAAAATCAGCCAGGAACAAGACTTCCATACCAAAATTCTAGATGCCAGAGGATTTGAAGCACTGAATTTCGGTATAGAAGTCTACCATGTAGTTGTTGGCAGCATACTATTAGGCAAAAACGCTTTAAATCGGTTTGGCTCCCCTCTAATCCGGCATAATGTAATAGTTGAGTTAGTCCAGGTGTAAGTCTTGATGTCATTGAGTTTCAGGGCACATTGAGTATGGCTTATGAGTTTCACTAGTAGCAAGGCTGCGTTAAGCTCCATACGTGGGATTAATAATTTAGTTTTGAAAGGAGCGACTCGTCCCTTTGCTGTGAGTAGGTGTGTTGTAATGTGGCCCATATTGTCAGTTGTTCGACAGTATACCACCGCAGCATACAGACTCGGATGCGTCGGAAAATCCATGCAGCTCAATTGATGATTCTGTTGTTGTGTCAATCCACCGAGGAATCATTATCTGCTTCATTATAGACATTTCTTGCTAATAGTTCATCCATCTAGCGTTTAGTGCCGCTGGCAGGCAATCATCCCATCCTATTCCAATTGTTCCTGCTTCTTGCATCATTAGTTTGGCCGTGATGGGCATTGGTGACAGCCACCCTATGGGGTCGAATAATTTGGATGAATCTGATAGTTGCAATCTTGAGACATCGAACTCAAACGCATCTGTAGAGGGATAATACACGATCCCTAAGGTTTTTACGCTGTCGGATAGTTTGATTTGTACGTTGCCTTTATGATATAATTCGCCTGGGATATATTCCAAAATTTACTCGGAATTGAAAGTCCATTTTCTCAGGTTCAAACCACCTTCATCCGTGAGTTCTCTTAATTCCTTTATAGTTGAAAATGCTTCCTCTATAGTATCACTTCCAGTTAGCATGTCATCAACGTAAAATTCCGACGACAGGATCTTGGATGCTGTTGGATAAGTGCTGCTACCATCTTGTGTCAGTTGCAACAAGGCTCGTACTGCTAGGAAACTCGCTGCGCCATACCTGTCTGTACATTTTCTCGATATCTGCAGTCAGTATGAATTTATGCCGTCGCCATCGGAGTAAGATGTCCGCAAGATCTTGCTGCAATTTTGGGCCATCATTAAATCATTTAATGACTCTGACGTGGTGGTCTTCACTGAAGATCAAACACAACTCGGAGTTTGGTTGTTGTACTGCCTTTCTTGAGCACATCATGATGTGGTACGTAATACCTTTGATTCACATTGATTTCTTCAGGCTCCCCTCGGACTAACTCCATGTGCTTTAGATCCAGGTACTCCAGCATGAACTGGTGATACATCTTCTTGAATAATCCAACCTTTGTAAATTTTCTCTCGAGCTGTACCAATCTGGCTACGGCCATTTTTCATAACTCGCCTAAGTTGTGCTGGTTTGATTTAAAAGGAATCCTCACCGTGTAACTTACATCTGGATTGCGCCCCAGATTTTCTTTAAAGAATTTTTCAATTTTTATCTCCTCTTCGGTGAGATTTCTTTCTTCAGGAATATTTTCATTCTCAACGAACAATTGTAATTGCGTGGCGGCATGTATACGCTTTAGTGGTGGCACGAATGGTGCTACGTTAGATGTTCGCGTTGCGGCTGTTTTTGTGCTGCCCATTGCTTCTAGTGACTGGAACCTTCTCTCCATGAAATCGAAATATTCTGATATTTTTGGTATTTCCCTTGGATTGGATACCGTTGATTCGTAGAACCTGGCAGATTCTGGATCCATTTTTTTGATCTGAATGACCGTTACAAATGACTCAAATGGAGAGCTCAAATTTAGCCGTTCTATGTTGTGTAACGTTTCCTTCGCGGAGTCGTACAGATTTCGTAACGCCCGGTAGTTGCAACTTGTATCGTTGGAAGTGACAGCAATGAAATGAAATATTTGGCATCCAGCAGTCGTGGGTTGTTGTATCTCGAATGTAGCAGGTTCCAAGTCATTTCATAATTTTCGCCTGTTGTTGTTAGGTGGCTGAGATATGACATTTTTACTGTATCCGAAATGTTGTTGTTTCGGAGAATGAGTTCAGTAAATATGTCGTTTAATGATCTCCAATTTTCGTAATCTCTAGCGAAATTTGGCACGTCCAATGTCGGTAATTAAATTTTTTAAAATATCGCCATCCTTGTAGTAGTTGCGATGCAAGACAATTATTTTGTCTGCATTTCCTTGCTGCTTGCGTAGTAATTCTTCCATATCTTTCTTGATGTTTTGCCGAAAGAATATTCTGTGTGGACGTTAATTACTTCTGTATAATTTGTTGTTGTACACTTTAATGTGTTGTTGAGTGTGTATGCCGGGATATCCGGCTCGAAGGACCAATGAAAAATCAGGCTTTTCCTCTGATTGTAAATTATTTTTAATTCTAACTTTTTATTACATTAAAATTCTTTTTTATATAAAACTTACTGCTGCCTAAGCAATTTAAACACAAAAAAAATACAAAAATACGTAAATATGAATACCAACAGTGTTTATATTAAAATTAAGTTATATCCGGTATTGTACGGTATCCGGATGTGGAGCAGACTGATTTTTTGCATTTTGTGTTTTCAACAATCTTTGTTACAATGCCGGTATGATTTTGTTCCATCATTGAGGACTCTCCCTTTTCATTTTATAATTTCATCGTATGGTAAAGGTCTCCTCTTTGGTCTACTCGTTGTTGTTGTACCCGATGAGTGTTAAGCCGGGTGAAGTAGTGAGGTGAATTTCGTGGTAATAGGTCAAGTACCGGGAACTATATACCTAGTCCTATCTCTTCGACTATCTTTTTTTCAAGAACTAATGAACAGAGCTCACAGTTAGCATAGATTTAACCATTTGACGAGCGTAATAATAAAATGGATTTATTTATGCGTTGTAACCCCTACACTAAAACCGTGTCAGAACCATTAGGCAATAAAATTAAATCTGATAGTTTACAATATTTGAAATAATACAAGTTTATAACCACACAATTACATTAAATTATTGCTTCTGAACATTGAAATGTCAAATTCTGAAAATGATCCAAATGCAAATAAAATAAATATTATTATTACTAATTATTATTTAAATTTGGAATAAAATGGACAAACCCCACAAATACCAAATCTCCAATCCTAAAATAAATTATTTTCTAGGACGTGCGTATAATTAATATAAACGTCTGACATTTGAATGTTGATTATTTGTCAACGGTGTTGCCACTCCAGATTTTGGATTTTAGCGTTGACTAATAAATTGTGGTTTATTGGGAATGGACTGAATAAGATGAAAAAATATAATAATTAAGATTTTTATTAATTTTCATGTGTACTGATACACCTGCGCGAATACCTACCACTTGGTTTATTTTATATATTCATATGTACGAGTACATCAGTATGTGTTGTCCTAATATTTTGTATCACTACGTTTTCTGTATTCAGTATAAAACACATTTTTCCTTGGCATCATTTCCTGCCGTGTAATCAAAGGAGCCTTACATTTACAATGGAAGCCTCATAGTATACGCAAATAACTCCGATCAAGACAGGGCTTTATTATATTGGGTTCAACAAATGGTAATTTTACACGTGATTATTTTTTATCCGGCGTGAATCTGAAGGAGTCTTTATTTTCGGATCTCAAGAGCCCTGTCTCTAGAGATCATAGTGCTCAATCTAAGTCCTTATGTACATCAAATGTTTTCTAATTTTTTTTAATAATTTCTAATATTGTTATGAGAGATATTATTTTTTTCTCAACAGTGCTGCTTTACTCCACACCTGATCGATCACTTAGTACAAACCATATAAACGATGGCCGTTACCTAATACCCTCTACAACTCTATAAGGATTGCACAAGGTGACGTATATATCGTCGCAATAATGCGGAAGAATACAGTTTCAGGAAGGTAATCGGAGTATTCAGTAAGAGGAGAGAAAAGCCTTCTATTATAGTATCACATAACTATATCGAAACTACGGGTACCATCAGCGCATATATACTCTGTAATCAAGATAATTTGTAGATAAAATTTCAAATGAAACAACAGGTCAAACCAAAAAATATCTAGAAAATTTTCAGTTTCATAAAAACAAGCAGACTCTACATGCGCTGAAGGTACCCCTTTGCAAATTAAGAATTTTAGTAAAACCTAAGTTGAATTTCGTCAGGATTTGACAGTTTTAGAACTTTTAAAAACAAAAGTTTAATTAAAAATTTTCCATCAACACTTAATTAGTTAACTGATTATATCTTAATTTACATAGTTTGTACAGTAATTAAACCAAATTGCTTTACACTCGTATAATTACTAATCAGAATCACGTTTTAATTAAATTACGTGTACTGGTTTATTAACTCATTTTCATTTACATTCCAGATTGAACAGAATTGTTTATGATTAATTGGCGCCACAATTTATAATTAATGATATTTGATCGTTTGAACTTATTTAATGATCCGAGTGTTTCGAGTCGATTCAACATTGTTATGCTTTACGACTATATGGGTTAAGGTTTTCAATAAACATCGCGCATTATATCGATTGTATTTAATATACGTGACGTAACGGCTAAAATTAGATTTTTGATTAGAGACATCAGAATCACGTGCACCGCACAAAATTTGTTGTAATCAATTAAATCGCGTCAATTGAACGAATTTATCGCTTGAATCATGTGCGGCTGACCTCAACACCAATAATATCATATCAGTTTAATAAATCGGACGTATTTGCTTACATTTTACAGATTTATGTATACCGACGTATCTCGAGTTCGTTGTTAATCATCGTCAACTGCCAAAAATATCACATGTCCATACTTATCGGGCACAAGCACGTTATATATTGTATATATAAAATTCAAATGAGTTTCTTCATAATTACAAGCGAAAGTCAAATTTATTAATTTTATTGCGCTTATGCCAGTTGCAAATTAATTTAAATTAAAAATTGTGTGACGTCTAAGAAAATAAAACATCGTTTTCGGCGGTTTACTGTCACTCTTCATCAGCATAGTCCATAATAATCGCGATGCGTATAAATTTTATACGATACACGAGCCATTTAAACGACATTCGCAATATATTTTAGTTATGTCGTTTGAAACGTAAACAATTATGCGAAATTAATGACACGTGGATGATTGATTGTTGACGATGTACTCGTTTGTGCGTGCATGATATTTTCAAAAGCACAGCAATATGTCTTAAATCAGAAGAAGCATACCTACTTGCAATATTTCGAAAATTTTATAAAGCATGTGACGGATATATATCTGGGCGGGGATGTTGTACCATCACTATTTTCGACTTTCGACTTAGTTTATGTCTCATTTTTTACGAGTAAATTGGAAGCCCATTTCATTTCCAATATTGCTCGATTCCAAGCTTGCTCGAGTAAAACATCATTCTAAAGGGTGGTTAAATTTTATTGGCCGACGTTGAATGTGAACCACACCTAACCGTCAAGTTTTTTTCTGCATTTAATTTGACATTTCTCAATTTCAGACTAACTCAATTTGAACCATGGAAAGATACACAATCGAGCAACGCGTTAAAGTTATTCAGGCATATTATGAAAATAGGCGTTCAAATCAAAATGCATATCGTGCACTTCGTGATTTTTTCGGTCAATTTAATCGTCCAAATGTGCGTAAAATCGGAAAAATCGTGCAAAAATTTGAGCAAACCGGGTCTCTAAGAGATTTTAAAACACCAGTGCATGCTCGTACAGTCCGTACAACAGAAAATGTTGCTGCTGTTCGCGATAGTGTGGCTGAAGAGCCGTCCACCTCAACTCGTCGTCGTGCCCAACAATTGCACCTCTCACGCTCGTCGTTGATGAACATTATGCATAAAGACTTGCATTTACACGATTATAAGGTGCAATTGACTCAAGAACTAAAGCCTCTTGACCATTCCAAACGTCGTCAATGGTCAGAATGGTGGCAAAAAATGGCAACAGCGGATGATCAATTCTCGAAGAAAATCATCTTCAGTGATGAGGCACATTTTCACCTCAGTGGATTCGTCAATAAGCAGAATTGCCGCATTTGGGCGAATCATAATCCAATAGTGATTGTCGAAAAACCAATGCACCCACAAAGAGTGACTGTTTGGTGCGGTTTATGGGCTGCCGGACGAACTTTTTATGGCCCGAATTGGAAGATATGGATGTGGACGATATGTGGTTTCAACAGGACGATGCCACTTGCCACACACCTAACGAAACAATGGCTCTTTTGCGCGACAAATTCAATGGTCGTGTTACGTGGTGGCGATGTCAACTGGCCGCCAAGATCATGTGATTTGACACCGTTGGACTTCTTTCTTTGAGGTTATTTGAAAGAAAAGGTGTTCGTCGATAAGCCAGCAACAATTCAAGAGTTAAAGGATGGGATAATTCGGCACATTAACGGCATAGAACCTCAATTATGCCTAAGCGTCATCGAAAATTTGGACCATTGGGTGGAGGTGTGTTATTTTGTTCCATACATAATTGAACCATACCATATTATCATAATAAAAATAATTGACAATAATTTCCTAAATAATTTGTGTTTTATTCAAAATCAACATCGGCCCTTAAAATGTAACCACCCTTTACTTGTTTTTTACGATTTCTAACGTTTATCGAAATGTAGAAAAGAGAGAAAGCTCACAATTGCATCAAGAGGTTGAAATCGCGATATAAAGGGTGTTTTTTTAGGAGGTTTGTTTTTCCGATAGATGTCGTTTTATTTTATGACAGTTGTTTTGACAGCTCAAAGTGGCATTTCTACTCAGTATTGTTTGGCAAATCATTATGAATAGGTTAACTCCAGAACAACGTTTTCAAATCGTGGAAATTTATTTTCAAAATCAGTGTTCAATTAAAAATGTTTATAGAGCACTTCGTGAATTTTATGGTGCACATAATCGTCCGTCAGAGACCACCATAAAGAACGTAATTACCAAATTTCGGTCTACATTCACTCTTTTGGATGCCAAGCCACCGACAAGAATGAGAAGAGTTCGTACAGAAGAAAATATTGCTGTCGTTGAGGCCAGTGTCGAAGAAAACGACAATTTATCGATTCGTCGTCGTGCTCAGCAAATTGGACTTTGTCCATCGACTTTATGGAAAATTTTACGTAAAGATTTGGGTTTGGTGCCATACAAAATTCAATTGGTGCAAGAATTAAAGCCACACGACCATCGTTTGCGCCGTGAATTCAGTGATTGGTCGTTAAATCAATTGAACGAAGATCCATTTTTTTACCGTAAAATTCTCTTCAGTGGTGAGGCGCATTTTTGGTTAAATGGATACGTCAACAAACAAAATTGTCGCATTTGGAGCAAAGATAATCCACACGCCGTTCAAGAATTACCAATGCATCCTGATAAATGTACTGTTTGGTGCGGTCTATGGGCTGGTGGGATCATCGGTCCATATTTCTTTAAAAATGAGGAAGGACGACGCGTTACCGTGAATGGAAATCGATACAGAACCATGTTAAATGAGTTTTTGTTGTCAAATCTTGCAGATATGGATATGGATGAAATGTGGTTTCAACAAGATGGTGCCACTTGCCATACAGCACGTGAAACAATCGACTTATTGAAAGAAACTTTCAACGACAACATTATTTCGATAAATGGTCCGGTGAATTGGCCTCCGCGTTCGTGCGATTTGACGCCACTCGATTACTTTTTGTGGGGATACGTGAAGTCATTGGTTTATGTGGATAAACCTCAATCGATTGACGCTTTGGAAACCAATATTCAACGTGTCATTGCTGACATACGCCCTCAAATGCTTGAAAAAGTGCTGGAAAATTGGACCTCCAGAATGACATTTGTGAAAAATAGTCGTGGTAGCCATATGCCAGAAATTGTGTTTAAATGTTAAATGCCAAAAAATTATCTACCAAATAAAAAAAAATTTTGGTCATTTCATAATTTTATATGTGTTTTATTCAAAAAAAAAATCGGCAACCTCTTAAAAAAACACCCTTTAAAACACATAATTGGTTACGCGAAATAGAATGTTAATTGATTCCTGAAAATTGAGACGTAAACTAAGTCGAAAGAAGAAAATAATGTTTACCAAAAATTGGAGACTTCAAAGGATTCTAGATTTCTTTTGGCCTCAAAGTGAATCATATCTACCATGGAAAAAATTATTTGGTTTTGTTTTTTAATCAACCAATACAATCAAAGGCCTGGTACAAATGTATTAGGAAGTTTTCTGGCCTATATAATACCGGAGTGAGGAACTTCGCAGATAATGAACATTTTCTTCCATTTTACAGGTTTGCACCCTTCCTACTGCGGTCGACTATCTGAGCCAAGCTTTGCGTCGGCGACTAAAACACTAGAACTTTCTTAACAATGTATTCGGACATTTTATTCTTTGCAGTTTTGGCTAAGAGGTGCGTCAAGCACTCTTTGACAAGTCATAAGCTTTTAAAAATAGGTCATGAATATTGATTAGAATTTTTTTTATTTCAAAAAATGTTCGTTGAAAAAATTTCAAATTCCTAACGCTATGAGTAGGCGTTAGAAATTTACGTCATTTACGTCAAGTTATAACATTAATTTTCGAACAGTTGCAGGTGGAGACACAAAATGTCAACGAGTTGCAATATGTGTTAACATTAAGTTATACTTTAATGTCAGAAGTTTCTATTAACGCAAAATTTTGACGTTTCCTGACATATAACAAAAAATAGATCTTTTTTTAGTCAAAATGTCAAAACCAAAACCAGAAAACTTTAATTACACAAGTTTATAGGGAGAAGTAAACGTAAATTTGAAGAATAAGACCTACTGAACAATAACTTATTAAATAAATAGGGAGGCAGCTTAGTCCTGAGAAGCTTAAAAATAAAAAGACAAACGCGAAGTTCACAAAAGTCAACTAACTTACAACCCAGAATCAAATTCAAAAAGAGAGAAATATTATCATATTTCCTAATACTAAAAACAAAACGAGTACAAGCATTGAAACATCTTTGGAGAACATTCATATTCTCCTGAAGCATACCAAACAAAACAACATCCCCAAATAGAAAATGTGGAAGAAGGTGCGAGAGGAACATACGCTTTTTAAAATTACTATCAGAAAACCCAACAACTTTATACAAACAACTAAGCATTCCAAAACCCGTTTTACTAACCTTAATCAAATGATCACCCCAAGTAAGACTTCTATTGAAAATTAACCCTAAATTTCTAACTGTATTAGAGAATGGAATTAAAGAATCTTCGAGAAAAATTCCAGGAAAAGTGGAAGTATCTATAGATTTTTGATAAATTATAATAGACTGAGATTTATTAGCATTAAGAGCGAGCCGGTTAGATAGTGACCAATTATAAATTCTTACCAAATCTTCATTAATAAGAGAAATATTAGAGTTAATGGAATCATTATCTAAGCGACTACTCCTATAAATTTGTACATCATCAGCATTAATATACATTGAGAATAGTAAAGGACCAAGAACCGACCCCTGAGGAACGCCAGAAGAGACAGGTAAGAAGTCAGAAAACGAATTGTCAAAAAAGACCGTGGAATCTTCTAAAACCCGATTGAAAAATACTAAGCAAATTAAAGCTATCAATATGAGATTGAATTTGGTTTTTTACTACCAATTCAAACGCCTTGGACAGAGAACTTAAAATACTAATAGGTCGGAAATGGGAAAGCTCAGAGGGATTGCTAATTTTAGGAACAGGAATAATTTTACTTTTATAACCCAACTTCCACTGAGCGGGATAAAACGATGTAACAAGTATCTTGATACATTAGGAAAAATACGCTTAACAAATTTTAAACTAACCATATCTAGACCAGTGGATTGCGATTTGACTTCCCAATAGATATATTTGCAAACGAAAAAGAATTTAGAGATTCTACGGTTACTAAATCGATATTGGAAATATCATGGGTGGAACTAGAATTACTTAGGTAATGGTTAAGATCATTAGCTTTGAAATTTACCGCAGCACCCCTTTTGCCAGGTGCTGTACGAGGTCCAAATTGCGAACCTTTACGCCAAAATATCTTAGAGGGAAGTGAAAGATCTAACTTATCCTTGAAAAAATTTTGATTAGCGATACGAATTAAACTTACCACTCTATTTCGAGATTGCTTATAAACTAGATAAGACCGAGAATTAGGGCTCATTTTCCAAAGACGATATTTGGAAAAACGAACAGAAATAGCATTCGAAATCTCTTGCGTCATCCAAGGGGGGGATCTAGGTCTAAAATAAACAGTAGTGAGAGGAACGCAATTAGTAAATACATAATTAATAGAGGAGTTAAAATAGTCAACTTGACCGGTAGAAGTACTAAGAGAAAAAATATTGTCCCAACAAATAGAGCCACAAATTGATGAAAGGTGAGATTCATCAATTTTCGAAAAATCCCTAAAGCTGAAACTTTTAGGTTTAGAACGAGAGTAATAATTAACAGAAAAAACAAGAAGATCGTGATGAGAACCAATACCAAGAGACAATTGATTGAAAAAACAAATTGAATTATCAGCAGAAGCGACAACACGATCAATGAGAGAATAAGAACCACCACTTGCGATTGCATAAGAGTAAGTGGGCGCTTCAGTGTTATAAACTGAAAGATTAATGCTATTTAAGATATTTAAATAGCTACGAGAAAATAAAGTCTCTTGAGAAATATCAAAATTGAAATCACCCGAAATGAAAACCTCATCATACCGACAGGAAAAATAACTAAAAAGACACTCAATGTCTAAAAGTGATTTTTTAAATAGAGCATACGACCTCTTGTTCGTTTTAGGAGGATTATAAACTACACCGAAAAGGAATTTCCGCTTTCAGAAACGAGCCTTTGAGAAATTGAGAGGAGTACCGATACAACATTACATTTAATATGCTCGTTAACATATAGGCATACTCCGCCATAATTAACTGGTGTATTAGCTCTATCACGCCTGAACAAATTATAACCACTAATGGCCAACGCAGAATCGGGAATATCGGACGATAGAAATGTCTCCGATAAGCAAATGACATCAATTGGGAACCGGTGTGAAGTTTTTAACGAAAAGTGTAGCTACACAAATTAATGAAAAGTGTAGTTACACAAATTAACGAAAAGTGTAACTTCTAAAAAGAGTAGCAATTAAAAGTGTAAATAATACACCTACTAAAAAAATTTATACTTCATGAAAATACCGGGATCAAATTTTATCATAACAATTCTAGTCTAAAAGTTACGAGTAAAAAAATTAATTCTTTAAATGTTTGAAATGATATACATATCCGAAACTATGGGTGATTAAAAAAAACTCAGAGATGATTCCCATTGTTGGCATATAACGACCAATAGTAAACAACTCAAACAGTTCAAAACAGTTAACTAAATTAAAATAAATTGTTTTGAAATGGTTCCACACAAGAATTAGGATATACATTTCATAAAAATTCAAATATTCGTCAAAATATCCGCTACACTATGGCCGATTCCAGAAAACTCAGAGATGTTACCAAGTGTGGGCATATATTTTCTGAAAGTGGATGAATAGTCCTGTTCAAAACAGTTAACCACGTCAAAATAAAAAGATTTGGGATTGCTTCACGACAATTATAATTCGGTAAATTTAATGAATATTCTAATATTCGTCAAAATATCCGCTACACTATGGCCGATTCCAGAAAACTCAGAGATGTTACCAAGTGTGGGCATATATTTTCTGAAAGTGGATGAATAGTCCTGTTCAAAACAGTTAACCACGTCAAAATAAAAAGATTTGGGATTGCTTCACGACAATTATAATTCGGTAAATTTAATGAATATTTAATGAATATTTAATGAGACAAGTTCTCTTGATATAGAAATAATTAAAAGGCCCTTCAAAAAATGTAGGCTTCACTGGATCTTGAGGACACATTGAGGTGAAACCTAATTCAAAAATCCAACTTTAATCCATAATAATTAAAGGCTCTCTGCTGCAGGCTAACTTAATGCTTAACAAGGTTTGGGCTCAACCTTATTGAATTCATTTAGAATGCAAATCTACATCTTGACAAACAGGAAATTAAAGGATCATTATGGCCTAATTAAATTCCTTATTAAAAAATTTTAACCGAAAATCGAATCAAAACCAAATTTAGCCACAAAACATAGTATGACAAATGAATTGCAACAAAACTCGATAAAGAGGCTGAGACGTTTCGGTTCACCTACATGTATTTGGTTCGATTTAGGGTCTTAAACAATCGGCTTCACTCTGTCATAGGTACCTTAACTTAGGCATATTTCGCTAGCCTCAAAGATTAACCCAATTGGTTTGGCTAGAGTACAATTTATGGTCTTAGCGACCAACTAGTTTAGCTTTATAAACAACTGGCCGTTACAGTTAGAGCGTTCAGGAATCAGCTTTCAGAAAAATATTTTCAAGAATATTGACAAATAGAAGTTAACCTATATTTTACTCGTTTACATTTCTTATGTGAGTTCGAATAAGGTTTAGTGCAAAATTCTACGCTCAAATTTGATCCTAACCTTAAAAATGACGTGGTAAAATATTATTTTAATTTTGCATACCCAATTCCTTCAAGTTTCTAGAAAATCGACGAATTTCAAATAAGATTTCAATGCATAGCATTGTTGTTGCAAATTATCATTACAACACTCTTAATTAATAAAAAATTAATTACATTCTGTCTTACATATTTACTTTACAACGTCGTACGAAGAATATTTTTATTTACAGTCGAATTTGTATGTTCAGCTGTTAGCATGCTTCACTGTTCTGATGAATAAGATAATACACTTATAATACTACCGCTCAAATAGTGCTTCCAAAGTTCAGCCCTGCCAGCAAAAAATTGTTATCAATAAAGTGGATTAAAACCGGCATATCAAATCGGGTTAATTTCATCTCAAATAGCTTTTGTAACTTTTAAATGTTTGAATAAAATTTATACATTTATCAATTTCATATCATTTAGCATGTGCCCTATGCACCCCGATTATCAAATCACATTAAAAAGAAAAAGATGTTGTTCCCTTTATAATTGATTGAAACGTAACGTGTTTTTTGATCTTGAAATCGGCCGATTTAATGTACGCATTATTACAAAAACAACAAATCCATTAAATAATAATTTTGAACGGATATCCGACGCCTCATAAAATATTTTCATTTTCATTCGATCGCACTAAACCGTTTAAGTATGAATTTCAATCGACAATTTTATCACGTCAATTACTTTTTATTAACACAATCACCGACAATGGTGGCGGAGCTGCTGGTATACCATACCGCTGATCTATTTTTATCGTCGTGCAAATAATGTGAAAATGATACGAAATGAAAATTTTTATTTATACCAATTTTCCGTGTTTACATTGTACGGTGGTTTTTCAATGTGACTCACCTAGATTGAGAGAGTGTTAATTGGTTGGTATTTGCATATTCACATGATATTATGTGAGGGGGTTGATGTTGTTTATCATTTTGCTTTTCATCTGGTTATATTTGGAAAAGTTTTGTATTTAAGCAAGCAAAACACAACGCAACACACGCTACGGTAAGGCACACAGAGTACACTGTGGGAAAAATATAAAACGAAAGGAAAATTAATTTATTTTGTAAATATGATATGCAAATTTTGTTAAACAAAATTTTCTCTTTCTATTCAAATATTTGCTTGACGAAAAGTTTTCTTCTTTCGGTTTCAATTATTTATTTTTGGGGAAAATTGATTAAGATATCTTGATACGTACTTCTTGTTTACATAAAAGGATTGTTGGTTTAGTTCTTACAAAATGTAAATTTTATTTAAATCACAGACTCGATTGCAAGGTCAAAGGATCAACGCTCTAACTTATTACAATGTCAAAAATTTCAAAATCGTTCTAAATTTATGAAAAGTTCTAAAAGCAGATTTGAATTATCTCAAGCAGCAAAAATTGGAGGTGGAACACAATCAATGATAACACACAGAGCTTTTCAATGTAGTATGGACTATCCAAAACTTCAACATTTTCTTTTGTTATCCTTCCACAGCCGAAAAACGCTGCAATACCATAAATATTGTGTTGTAAAGGGTGTTTTTTTAGAGGTTCGCAATTTTCAATTCAAATAGAGCAAAGAAAAAAATTTTGATGTCAGTGAAACTGGCGTACCTGGCGTAATTTGGAGGTTCAATTTTCGATCACAGCAGGACCATTACGGGACATTAGTCTTTCATCAAATGTTTCTTTGAGTAAATTAATTGTAACCCGGTTGACTGTAACATTCCGCCCATCATCGTTTTTGAAAACATATGGACCAATGATTTCACCGGCCCATAAAGCGCACCAAACAGTGATTTTCTCTGGATGTAATGATGTTTCGGTAAATGCTTGTGGATCTTCACTCCAAATCCGATAATTCTGTTTATTAACGTGTCCATTCAACCAAAAGTAAGCTTCATGGCTGAACAAAATTCTGTTTGGAAAATCAACATTAATATCAATTTGTACTTCAGCCCATTGGCCGAATTGACGGTGTGTGCGATTGTCGGAGGGCTTTAATTCCTGCACAAGTTGAATTTTGTAAGCACATAAACCAAGATCCTTAGATAAAATCCTACAGCGTCTATCGCTTGTTCAGTACGCACTGTTAGACGTCTTACTGGATAACCGAATGATGTGCTCCGATGGACGATTGTGACGACCGTAAAATGGACGTAATGCACGATGAGTTTGACAAACAGAATCATTTTTTACTCTGGCGTGAGTCTATTCATTATGAAATGGCAAATTAAACTAATGACAAATCAAATGTCAGTTATCTAATCGGTTGTAAAACAAGACAGCGTTGCCAACTTAAAGATGTCAACCCCTAAAAAAACACCGTTTATATATATTTTAAGTAATGGACGAAAAAGGGTTATCCCCAAAATCCTACATTTAAAAAACCAGTTTTCAAAATCCCGAAAATCAAAATCCGAGAAATCAAAATCCCGGTGCATGTGGAAATCCCGGATTTGAAGATATAAAAGCTTACAGTTAAAATTCATATGATACCATGGTCAAACTTGATTTTTGATCCGGTGGTTGAAATTTGCTAAGCTGATTGACCGAGTGATTGACATAATTTTTTTTTATAATGGTTGGGGTGTATTTCATGGTTTAGTGGAATTGGTCAGATGCATAATATAAGGTTTAGTAAGAAAGAAGACCACACACCATCTGATTTACTTCGACATGATTAACTAAGAAGGCCCGTCGGACCAAATTAAACTGTTAGTATTGGCTTTTAGGTTTTATATGCGCAACATTGTTACTTGAAGAGGAATACGACTAGTATTATGGATATATCCACTAAAATCAAAAATCAAACGATACTGAGGAATTTCAATCAAAACCCACTAACCGCAAGGTTTACCAACAATCACTTTGTTGTTGAATTACTTTTACTAAACAAGTTGAGCCCAGAAACCCAATAGAAATTTCCTTGAATGGAAATGGCTAATTTCCATTCAAAATGGCGAAATTCTAGATTATGATATGGAATGAGTATCAATGCTGATAGATCTTGGTCATTTCTTACTCCAACTTGATCAAATTGGATGTAATTGGGATTTTAACAAGAACTTTGGACAAAGTTCTAAACTATTTTTTATTAAAGTTGGCTGCGATCCAAACAGGTCTCGCACTCGATACCACAGTGGACCCATTGTTCAAACCGAAATTCTGTTCTAACTAAGGTGAGCTTCTTTTGGAACAAAATTGTAAAATTGGCTTTGCTGATTCAAACTTTGTCCGAAATGAGTGAATTTATTTTTGGTATAACATAAAATTTAACTGCAGTTCAAGAATTACGTCATGTAAGGAATTCGGTTAATTCTTAACGGTTAAAATTCAAATTTGTTGTATAAGATATAAATCTAACAACATTTTTTATCGAAATTCTAAAATTAGAACTTGTTCAATGAAACTCCTTTAATTCCTAACTAATACTTGTACTACCAAATTTGGTTGGAATTAGCATTTTTATAGAAATTGTCAACTATGTTCCATAATCTGGGCTGAAACAAGCTCAATGAGTGGCATTGGTGGGCTATGCTGAAACAAACTAACTGAAGGATTTTTTCATTCTAAAGAGTTGGCCAATCAGAGCTTCACGATGTGACTAGTAGAGAAAATATTATGGTTTAGGAATGATTTTGATTTTTTTATTGAATCATGCTTATCGATCGATAACAATTACATGTGAGCGATAATGTCGAGCAAATGTTCATCATGGCTTCGGCGACACATATCAATCTGTGTGTCCAAATTTATGATAACATCCTGGCATGAAATACTCAAATTTTTTGTTAAAATTCGAAGCATAATGACGATCTGCTAGCGCTTTCGTACAATCTTCACATACGACTGCAATGTTTTCGGCTGAACGAAACGCATTTATGTTTGAACGCCCATTTTCATAATAGGCTTCGATAGTTTTAATGTATTGTGCCACCGTGTTTCTATACACAAATCTCGTGGTGAAGTTCTAATAATATTTCTGGAAAGAGGACGAACATGTGGCGCCAAAAACATTTTGTTCCTATAGTCCCGAATTCCATAAATTTTGAAATTTTTAATAGGAAGCGAATCAAAAGTCACTCTAGCAAGTTTCCCTTACTTTCTTTTACAAAGTAAAAATGAAAGGTTGAATACATTGTGATCAACACCCGACTTTCTTTCACCAGAAATGTATACTTAGATCCCGAATACACAACACTTGATTTCTAGTGATCCGTCCTGACGAGGTGACTATTCGACGTTTCGTGGCCAAATTCGAGTGACACAGTTCGATAAATAGTCAAGACTACATCCGTACAAAACCGAAATTAGGGTCTGCTGGAAATGTAGCTGCTGCGTGCGTGAGAGTGTACGGAAAACCCCAATGCAGCCAATTTCGCTTCGTTCACAAGAACTGGGCCTACAGATCGATGATAAGCAACTTCTTGCTTCCAAGAAGCAAGATTCCAACCACATTCCAACACAACGCCACGTGGCGTATGCCACGATGGACATTCAGCAAGAGCGATTTGAGGGCATGGAAATCTCGCGCGACGGCAGTGTGAACTGGCCACCGAGATCGTGCGATTTAACGCCTTAAGACTTCTTCCTTTGGAGCTATCTTAAATCGCAGGTTCATGCGAATGAACTGCAAATAATTGATGCCCTCAAAGTTATAACGGTCGATAATATATTTCATACTCAAGAAGCAACCATGACCGGTAATAAGAAACTGAGTCAGGTGATAATCCACCTTTCCATGTTGCCTGTTCAACAACGCCTCTATCGATGGTATCAAGCGTTGCTAACCTGTTGTTCTCCTTTCTTGTTCCCTGATCACGACAGAGGTAGGTACGTTTTTTTTAGCTCCTTCGTCAGTAAAATGCGCCTAGCTACCTAATGCACACAATACTCGCAGAGCGCTTAGCTCTGAACTGCTGCCACTCTTTGTCTGAACGTCTCCTTCTCCAATGAATTAGCCCTAATTGGTGGTCCATACATCAGGGTAAATGTAACGATTGTGAATGGTCATCCGCGCCTCTCTTGTATTCGTACTTGCTTTTTCGCTGGTACCTCCTGCGACACATGAAACGTGTCTTATATGACAGTCTGGAATTGATCATTATCCCTAGATGACATGTGATAAGAACAGCTTCTATTTTATGTTCTGCTAGTTGTGGACCAGAAAATGCTAACCACTATTTGATTGGTCTGACTGTCCTATTACAAATCTCCACAATCTCATCCTTGTATTTTGCGACAACCACAATTTCGATGTTATCCACAAATCCAACCATCCGCGCTTCACTTGATATGGAGAGTCGAAATACACCATAGTTTATCACATTCCAGAGCGTAGAGCCTAGCATTGATCCCTGACTAACTCCATCAGGTACCAGGTTAGTTTTATTTACTAAACTATCTCTCTAAACCCCCGCCCGGTAAACTATGCCGTTCGGCCCCGTAGAACTACAGGTAGTTGTTACTTTACGATGCAGACTTAGCCTAGGTTGCCTCAATTCTCCCATTATCTATGAGACAGTTTCGCTTACGACGTTCCACCCTTCTTCGAACGCCAGCATAAAATCTAGTATGTTTTCCAATGTTAGTTGGAGCCCAAGTTAGCCCAATACTTCTTCTGTCCTTAGTAAATCATGGGCACGCGAATACCATGCGCTCCGCATTTTCCGGTGTTCCGATGCAATAAGGGCTGTATAGTTACTTTATGTGTTTGAATCTAAATAGGTATGTTCTGAAGCAACCACGACCGGTAAGAAGCTGCGTTAGGTGATAATCCACCCCAATCCGTATTGCCCGTTCAACCATGCCTCTATCGAGGGGATTAGGGTCGTTAATCTGTGGTTCTCCTTTTCTGTTCCCTGGTCACAACGCAGCTTCGTCGTTTGGCGCTCCATCGCCAGTAGAGTGCGCGTAGTCGTTAGGAATGCACACAATATTCTCCGAGAGCTTAACCTCTGAACTACTGCCACTCTTTGTGTGAATGTCTGCTTTTTCAATGAATTGGCATAAATTGGTAGCCTATTTATCAAGGTGGATGTAACGAGCCGAACTCTTCTGGTCATCCGCACGTGCTTGTGCCGCATTGACACTACTTGCATTCTCGCTGGTGTCTCTAGTGACACATGAAATGTATGCCGGTTGGGTAACTATTTTTGCTCACCAATCTCTAAACTTGCTAATACTCTCCATTACTTTTCTCCTAGTGATAAGGACAGCTTCTGTTTTATGTTTTGCTGGTCGCAGATTAACAGATGATAACCACTATTGGATTAGTCTGACTGTCCTATTACAAATCTCCACAATCTCCTCCCTGTGTTTTGCGACAACCACAGGCACATTAGACTGTAGGAAGACGGCTCTCACGGTGGTTTGTCTCCTTTTGGCAACAACACAAGTTTCTTCTCCTTTCATTTAAGCAATCAGTGTATATTTCTAAGAAGATGTTTGGGTATGCTTTTAACCTGCTGACTTCAACGCAATATTCGGAATGTTGTCCGGATCAAGTGTTTCTTGTTATCCACTCTAGAACACGACTTCAGAACCTCCTGCTCAATGACTGGTGGCACGTCATTCACCTTGTTATCTAATATCTCGTTATCCAGTACACAATCGGGTAGTTGTGGGAACAGATTGCTCACTATATATCAACCGGACATGTGGGAACAGAATTATGATTAGATAGGTAAGGTTAACTTAAAGGATGAATGTCGACTTCCTCGCATAATTCGCGAAAGCACTGTTGTTTACTTAATTTGATGGCAAGCTTATGCTTAGATCCAGCTTTACAATATCGTTGTCGCAGAGCAGAGTTTTCGACATGTCTGGCTCGCTGGTATTGCCTCCTTGCTTTGAGACAATTTTTACGCAGTTCCAAAATACTGGTTTTCTATGGTTAGCCACTATCCTTCTGGGCATTTTTGCATCACAGGCTGTTGTAACACGCTTCATAAGCTGAACGGCTTTGGTATTTGTAGTTCTAGATAAGGTATGATTGCATTAGTTTTACGGAAAGTAAGTGCGTTTCGTGTATTTATTAATATGACCGGTAAATATGCGATAGCTTCTAACAGGGTAATATCTTTGCTATAAGTTTCTCTGCTTCCCCACTCGGTAGCACATATACATTGAAGTCACCGAACAAGATTTCAAACTCCTCAATCAATGCACTAGGAGGTGCGTAGTAGCTATAAATATGAAAACCGTTCACCGTGGCTCTAACAAACCAAGAAAGAGTAGTCCCACCAATTTTCTGTAGAGAGTGGTTACCACAAACCCATACAGTAGCTCGATTCGATCTATCTGAAGCCCGATTACTCGATCTATCTGAAGTCCGCTTCAACTTCCTGTACAGATTGCTGTAGCAGATCCTGAGCAGCCTCACAATGGTTAAGATTTATTTGGATGAATTTCAATTCCTCCGCTCTATTTGCAACACTTTCTGGTAAGCCGGACATTTAAAACTACCAGTTACGTGTTGGCTATTGCCTATGGTCGTTTCGTTACAGAGCATTACACATCTCCTGCAGTGCTTTGATCTATCGGCTCCACTTCTACAATCTAATGCCTGATGACCGTAACCGTGGCATTCAAAACATCTGGTTGCTCTACGTTCTTAGTTTATAATAATAAAAACATTTTTGGCTCGAAGATTTCACTGAATCTTTCACAAACGTCAAGCGGTTTCTTGATCCTGCCATCACCTTCTTGACTCATCTCATCTGTTGGACGATACGCACCTCAACAAAAGTATCAAAGCTTCCAATGTAGCATGATTCTGTTCTACAACCAAAAGATGATGGCAATCATTTGCGCTCGTTTTAATAGATAAAAAACTTCTTGCTATGTATTTAGGGACCGTGTGTAAATCTGTAACAACTGCGTCGCAGACCAAAGTTTACCGTCTCATGAAATCAGAACTTAATAAATTGGGGCTGTCTAGTGAAAGGTTTGCACATATGCACATTGACCTGCAATGTGTATAAATGTAGATAAATGGATTTCAATTTTATCATAACGACAAGCCTTGGTAAAATTCAGGCCACCGTTGTTCATCGAACCACGCAGCCCCTAGATATTCAATTCATTTGAAAAACCGCGTACGGTTTTAAAGATAACTTAAATTCACATTATCAACTTGTAAAGCAGCTTCGTACCACTACCAGAGTCTATAAACGCCATGGTACAGTGAATCCTCAGAAAGTTCATTGTCGCCATGAAGAACTACAGCTCTCAGGATAATGTTCAAGGCCAGGTGGGTGCGGGATATGGTACTGTCCACAACAATGTGTTGTGTCAACTCGAATAAAACGTAAAGGTTATTGCCTAAAACAATACCATAAGATCATTAGCATATAGCCCTGAGTGATGAATGCGAATTGCTAAAGCGTAACTAGAAGTTACAGAGAAATCTTCTAGCTCAAACTCAACAAATCGCTATTCAAGCGAAATACTGTGTGCCAGGCAACCTTTTTTTGTCTAAATTTTAGAATAACTAAATTGATTGTTAGTTGTCAAGTTGTACACAAAACAGCCATGCCAATCAAGTCAAGTACCATCAAAATGACTAAAGTGATGTTTGCGACAAAGTAAAAATAACAAAAAGTGTACAACAGCCTAAAACGTGTAAATCTTCACTTTCAAAAAAAAAACTCAATATGCAATACGAAATCAGTTGTCAAGAAAAATAAGTTCATAATTGCAAACTAATTTAGCCATAATCTCTCTTTATGTTTTCTAGACGCCAACATATTTATGGCGGAGCAGTCAGAAACTTTTTTGAATTTTAAAATTTTGCAATAGTAAAATTAAACTGACCGACCAAATGGCACAGTGATTGAAGCTTTGGCGTTTGAATCAGGACACCGGGTTCGAATTCCGATAGGGGCAGGAAGGATGCAAAAGGGATTTTTCATCATCAGATTACGATATGTGAAGAAAATGAACACAACTATGATCCCCTGACGGAGTGCAGAACTTATGGGCTGACGCAGAGTGCCTCACAGAGTCCCCAGAACAGAATCAAAGATAAAAAAAATTTAAACTGCCCGCCGCATAATAATGTTGGCTTCTAGGAAACCTTGTCGTTATCTATCGAATTACACTTTTTACTATAGCTTTTTACTATAGCAACTACACTTTTTACTATAGCGAGAGTTTCAAATTAAAAAAGTCTCCAACTGCTCCATTGGTTTTTAGAAAGCATACAGAAAGGTTCAATTAACATGATCTTCAACATCTCTACGATACCTGTCATTGACCGCCGAATCGCCGCTACACTTTTTACTATAGCGAAATTTTGAAATTATAAAAAAAATCTATGGTTGCCCCATCGCATAAATATGTTGGTTTATAGAAAACATAAAAAAGGTCCAAATAACATGATTTCATACACCGTTAAGCATAGACATCTTGACAATGCCTTTAATAAACTATTGATCCTTACTACACATGATTAGTGTAGGTCACATTTAATGCGGAGATTTATTTATTTTAAACTATTATTAAGTTTTTTTCAATTTGTCGGAAACTACTACCACAGAATATATACAGAAGCGACATAACTCCATTTTTGTATGAATTTCTTTCGAATCAAATATTTGACCTTCTACATCAAAATAGGAGTGGTAATAATAGTTTAGATAGGTAGATAATTAATGGCGCTAGTAGTTTTCAATGAATTTAAATCGTTTATAAAATATTCGCAGTGTACAATTAATTTTGGTTCATCTGGGAATCCAAGATTCGGTAGAATTCGTTGTGATGGGCGGGATGAGCTGGTGGTAGGATAGATGGCGTATTATGGGTATTATTATTCTCCACTAAATTTACTAGTAGAGGATTCCCGTATATCATTCATATGATTTACTGGCATTGGTGAGTTCAAATGGCACAGATGGATGGTGATGGTACGCTAGACTCATACATTTTTTATATTTGGTGTGGAACGTCTTGATTGGCTTTATAACGGAATTCGTAGTCGACGCCGTTGTAGTATTTAGTGGAATATATTCAATGCGATTTACTCGCACTTCTCTGCGATTCGATTAGGATTATTTACACTGATATTCGTAACTGGCGCTGGTTGGTTTTCTTCATAATGGCGGTGCACTGCGAAGTGTTTGTGGTGCGGTATCCTGAATAAACCGATCCCCACATATTCCACAAACGTATGGTTCTTCTCCAGCATACCGCCGAATGTGAAGTGTTAAATCATTTGATTGGGTAAAACGATCGCAATGTGTACACTTATATAGCCGAACGCCGGTATGAATCCGCATATGTCGAACAAGTTTGTTTGATCTGGAAAAACCTTTACCACAACTTGTACATATACAAGGCTTTTCACATGTATGGATAAACTATTGCACTTGATATCATTAATAACGGATCGGATTAATGTATCGTGATCTTCGGTTTTATGTACATTTTTAAACGAATTTACAACCGTATGGCTCTGAAAATGTATTTGAAGTGATTTGATTTGGGTAAAAGTTGTATCACATACACATTTTGTTTGCAAAATGCATATTTCCCGACAAATTATCATTAATGTCATTTTCCCGGCAGTCATTAGTACCGATTCGCTCACTGTGTGATAAATGATGACATAAGACACAATCAATTTGACAGATATTCGAAGAGAGAGAATTTATTTTTACACTTCTACAAACATTTAATGTTCACAACTTTTTTAATTAGAGCCATCTATTGACGTACGTAGGAACTACTTTAGGGGTATTGTTAAAAAACTATTGTTTCTAACTGTCGTTTCTATATATATTCTGTGACGACCATCAAAATGTCAAATTCTTGCTCTCAGTGCGTGTCATGATAGTTGTAGCTATCATGATAGTAAATATTTTCGGGACTCAGAGTAAAAAATGTGGAATTTTTCGGAGCTGGTAGTCAAACATGACATGATAAAAATAATTAGTGTTGCCATCGCATTTTTTGCATATACAAAGAATACGTTACATCGCGGATGAAAAAACAAAGTTTTACAAAATCAATGAAGGATCAGAATATTTTTCTGAGTCTATTTATGAGGAATTATTTTAAAGGCAATTTTCCGCTCCATTGTGTATCATGGGAAAACTTAAAACTGTTGTGTTTTTCACGATGAGGATAAACAAATGTTTACAAAATCAATGATGATCAAATATTAAAAGGATGTTTCCTGAGTCATTTTGCGATCAATTTTCTTGCTGGAAATTTGTGCTGTTCCCAAATTTCCAGTGATTTTTCTGGCTTTTTAATTATATACTTTCTTATATAAATTTCTGCTAAATTACAAATTCCAAACATAACAATTCATTAACATCAAAATTCTCCTGTTTCAACATTTTAACAAGAAACGATACCACACAAAATTTCCAAATCAAATTTCAATTTCGGATTTACACAACAGTATCGCCATCTAATAGCTCTAAGAACCCCATAATCTATCCATGTGCCTGTAGATTAAGTAGGTCGTAATGTAAGTATAAAGTCTATATACACGCTGCATGTTTATGTAGAAGTTGAATTTAAACGAATCAGACATACACACATCATACAATTTCCTGTTCTATTCACATTTCACAAATACCCACGTTAAGCCAAGAATAATACTAAACATGGTAAGTAAACAAACTAAAAGATCGTGTGTGTTTGCTGATCGCGTAGCGCATCTGAATAAAATGTTTGTATGTATTTGTAATTTATAGAAAGAGAAATCCGCTTCTACATGTAACTTACATACATATCTATGTGTACATACAGTACACAATACATTTTGTTTATAAAACAAAAAAAAAATTTATGCAGTGGAAATTTCCATTCAAAATTTATAAAAATAACAAAAAATTTTGCCGACCGTTTATTTTAAGAATAAACATTTTTTTGTATGATTAAGTTGGGCGCGATCATCTATTTTGTGAAATCGAAATAATAATTTTATGAGTGAGAGGGATCGCAATATTGACAAATATTGGCTACGAGGCGAGAAAATGTCAAATTTATTTATAAATTATTTTTAACATTTATGGAAATTAATCATAACAATTTTTATATAAAGAGATCATCGCCATTCATACCCGATTAGCACAACAGGATGATAAAATATTCAAGTAAATTAATGTATTTAGCACGATCTAGTCGCACGCCTCTAATTTATTTATCGTACACAGCTAAATAGTTTTATAAATAGACGATACCTGTTTGATTATCAATATTATACAAACAAAGATTTAATATAAAAAATCTTGCGTAAGGTCGCGCATTTTAGAAGAAAAAATTCAAAACGAAAATACTCACTCCATCTATTAAGAATCAGGCGCTGCGCTGCGCTGCTGCGTTCAAATTTATTTGATCGATATTTTCGTGTGACACGACATTTACAATTTTCCTTTGTTTATAGAAAATTTTTGTTTTACGTACGAGTACCTAGTAGGTTTTCATTTTTAATCAGAAATCAATTTCCTTTCATTCAAAGCTCGCTAGCGCACTATTCCGATAAAAATGTAATAATGCTATTACAATAGAGATGGGTATATCACCGCGTCCCGCTTTAATTCGCCCACCTTTTTTATTTTACAGAAATGTGATTTTATGGCGGTGTATTATATCAATTTACTACTTCCAATTTATGGTTGGTATTGTTTGCCGATCGATAATAATGAATTGCGATTTAAAATTTATAAAATGCAAGTATGACATTAGATTATATTTGGATGAATACATTCTTGACATTCAAACAGTTTTATTACAGGCATAATGTGCGAATACTGCCTGCGAAGTCGAAATGACCTGAAAGTAAATATTTACAAAATCGGGGAAGAAGGTCAACTGATATTTTGTGCCTACACTTTATAGAAAGTTTAAATATGATTCTGATAAATCTGTTTTCATAGACACGGACTTGGATTGAATAACGGGTGGCCCATCTAGCGTTTGTAATTCCAACTACCGACTATTTCAAGTGTGGCAACACTTACGTCATTCGTGTTATGGCAGAAAATTAGTTTAATATTTGATATTTACGAAATGGGTCGCTCTACGCTGGCAAAAAAAATTGGGAAATATTGAAAACTTACTTTCAAAGTGGTGAGTGAGTAGAATCCAAACTGTAAAAAATTTACGTGGAAAAATCAGTAGAACTGAATGCCTGCAAGGTAATTTGTGTAGCGAGTTCATGAAACTGGATTGTTATTGGATAAACCAACACGTTGAGAATTTTGTATAAATGCCTCGGTATGAAGGCGTACAAAGTCCAATTAGTGCAGGAGCCGAAGCAAAATGACCATCCGCAACGATTTCGGTTCGCTAATTGGGCTGTGGAACGCTTGGAAGAAAACGAGCATTTTTACCGAAAAAACATCTTTTCCGACAAAGCTCATTTTCACCTCGTAGGCTACGTCAACAAGCAAAATTGTCAAAATTTGGGCTCAGAAAATCCACACACCCATGGAGAAGCCGATGCATCCATAACGCGTGACTATTTGGTGTGGATTTTGGACCGGTAGGATCATTGATCCATTTTTTTCGAAAATGAGCAAGAAGCCGCCTTTACAGTCAACGGGGAGAGCTACTGAGAAAATATAAACGAGTGTTTGTTACCCAGAATTCAAGAGTGGACACACTCGATATTTGGTTTCAACAGGACGGCGCAACTTGCCACATAGCAAACGCAATAATTGGTCTTTTGCACACTGTCTTCGAATAATCAGCTGTAACGGAGTTCTCAATTGGCCACCACGCAGCTGCGATTTGACTCCGTTTGCCTTTTTTTGTTGGGAGCCGTTAAGGATAACTGTTACGCTAACCATCCAGAGACTATCCAAGACTTGAAATGTCAAATCGAAGTTGCCATTGATGAGATAAGAGAATATCCAATCGAAAATGTTCTGAAAAATTGGGTTAAAGCCAGCCGTGAATGGCAATCGCTTTAAAAAATAATCATTGGCCTTTGAATTAGAGCCAAATTAAATTGCAAACGTTAGATGGGCCACTCTTTATTAGCCACAGTTCAATAAGGTTGCTCTTTTGGTATGTGTTAATTGATTATGAGTCGGTTTATTTAGGATAATCAAATTCCATATTAAAAATTGTAGGTTCCACTAGTTTTTACATTCTTTCATTTATCTCGCTCTGGCAGTTCCATGAGAGGTTTTCTGTTTGTTGCAAATATTTTGAAAAGTAGCTATCAGTTTTTACGAAAATTGGTAGATTTTTTCGAAATTTGATGGAAATCTGGGTACCAGTTATGATGATTGCCAGTTATGATGATTGCGTTTATGATGATTGCCAAATTCTGTTGGCCGCTATAAATGTTAATCTCGTAGCGTTAGACAACCTCAATAATAAACTGTTACTCGTATGTAACGGTTCGAATATTGCAATCAAATATTCTAAGCATATATACATATCGCAAATATCACTGGAGCACTGAACTGAAGAACAGAGGAAATCTGCCAACTGAGCTAAGAGTTGTACTGCCGATGTGGGTAATGCACGCAAGGAGGATCTGGGGTCTAAAAAGCAGATATCCAACGAAGAGGAGCATGGAGGTTTGGATGCCGAGAGAAAACGGGTCAAGTTCATGTGGGGCAGTCGCCAAAAGGGCATAAGCACTTTAGCGAAATCATGAAGGAGATGGGGGTCGTGCTAGCTGCCATGGACGAGAGTCATGAGGACGAGAGCATCACAGGAGAAAGATGGAGGTTGGTGTTTAATACACTTAACCTCGTCTTTCTTAAGGGACAACTGAAGCTGACTGCGTGTGCTGATCAGGGATCGGCTTTCTAGTACAGGAAGGCGATCGAGGAGGTTGGCGAGATATGGCCAGGAGCCAATCTCAGGGCGGTTCCTAAAGAGGAAATACCTAGCGCAATGATCTGAATGTACAATGAATATACAGGTTTGTAATCCGGATCTTCTGACGGGGAACTGGAAGATTGTAAAGCAGGAGGAGCCTAAGGGTAGCTTTAGATTATCCATCATGATAATCAATAAGGAATCTCTGGTTCCCCTGTCAAAATCTAAAGGGGTAATCAATTTCGACTTCGGGTCAGTAACACTGAAGGTATTCATGAAGGACGAGGACGCGGTTGAACCGAGCACCGTGTAACCCGAGAAGGGGGTGGAAGAGGTACAGATTGTAAAGGAAAGCCCGACGATTTTACTCTCTCCAAAAGAGGTTAACTAGGGAATTGAGGGATCGATTATTCCTCGGCATGGAGAAGGGAGATACATCGGACTCTGAGGGCGGGGAAGTGGAATTCTTTAAGTTTAGAGACTGCGGAGGGCGTGAGACAGGATGGGCCGTCAACTCTACGGGTCTGCTTTCAATAGAGCGAAAAGATCGAGAGAAAGCCTAGACTGGGACTTCTATAAGGAATGCCTCAGAGTATACAAAAGAGAGACAAGGAAGGCGCAAAGGAATTCGTGGGGGCTCTTCTGTGATAGAATGGAAGGGGTCTCGGAAACGCTTAAGAAAGATTAAACCGGATGGCGAATGGACGGTTTCTAGTGAAGAGACTCTTAATCTTCTGATGGAAACTCAATTCTCGAGAAGTGAGGATGAGTCGTTTGCGGGGGTGAATGACTGCGGGTCTATGGATAACTGCGGGACAAAACTGTTGTGTACAAAGGATATTATGAATACACGAAAAATAAAATGGGCTATTAAAAGTTTTAAACCCTTTAAGTCAGCTGGTCCGAATGGGATCGTACCAGCAGTAATTCAGAAGAACTCGGAGGTCTTGCTTCTCTGGCTGGAGGTTATCTTTAAAGGGTGTCTGAAGCTGGGGTACATCACGAAGAAATGGAGGGAGGCTGGGGTGATCTTCATCCCGGAAGCAGGTAGAAGCTCACACAGCAACTCTAAGGACTTAAGACCAATATCTCTGTCATACTTCCTGCTGAAAATCGTAGAAAGGCTTCTGGATGTCTATATTCGTTCGATAATTGTACCCAGAAACTGGGTATAGTCTCAACATTTTCAGGAATCCTCGCGAGTGGCGTTTTTCGATATCGAATACACTTTCAACAACGTGAAGGTGGACGCAATTAGGCAAGGATTGCTGCCACTCGAGATTGAACACCCAGTAACCAGACTAACTATGAGATGTGATGTAGAATGCGCTATCAATCACTGCAGATGTGGTTTGGGGTTCAACCCATCTAAAACAGAGCTGGTTCTTTGGACTAGGAGATATACAATTCCAGAAGTGGTTCCACCAAGTCTGAATGGTACTACGCTGGCCCTGACTGGTAAGGCGAGATTTCTAGGGATTTTTCTGGACAGTAAGCTCAGTTGGAAACCAAATACGATAGAAAGAAGGAAGAAAGCCACTGTGGCATTATCGGGGTGAAAGTACCTGTAAAAAGGGCACTCAACTATAGTCAATTCTGTGAGGCATGAACTGGTGAATTTGGATTATATAACACCCCTATTGTGCTTTGGAAAGCTTTTTAAGATGATACTCCCCTGAAGTTATAGCGATTGAAGAGGTCATGAACTGGTTGAAGCACAGTGTAATATCGTTGACTGATATCACTATTTATGTGGACCGTCGGGCGGCCATTCTTTCACTGGATTCAGTTTATCTGGCATCAAGGGTGTCGTTGGATTGTCACACATCTCTTAACGAGATGAGTGAACTATTCAATATTCAGTTGGTCTGGGTTCCGGGCCATTCTGATGTTGAGGGAAACGCAGGGCAGACAAATTAGCAAGGTACGGTACGACTCTACAACTGGAACCAGGGAAAGAATGTATAGGTAGGCCTAGCAAGCAGTTGCCTTAGCAAATGCCAGGTGGCTCGCCAGTCCAATTGACGGAGTAGCGAAACAAGTTTGGCCTGAGCTGAACTTGAATCGCTCCAAGATCTTAATCACACTAAGGAAGCGTGATTTAGGTAGAATTGTAAGGGTGCTTACCGAGCACTGCCTCTTCGGAGATCATGCGAGAAGGCTGGGTCTGGAAGCAAATGACTTCTGCAGAAGCTGCAAGGACTAGGAGGAGAAGGAGACCTTTGTTCACTTCCCATGCTCATACCCTGCACTAAGAAGTCGACCTCTCCATGCTTGCGAGTTATTCAGAGGGCTATTTCGGAAATAAATCGCCTAGTTCATTAGCCTTTCTTAAAGTTATATCGCTGTTTCCATTTGGGCAGAAAATCCTCTCTATATATTCTTCTTCTTGAATTGTTAACTGGTGCTATTGTTGTTTGTTGTGTTCCCGCCTGGCTATTTTCGTACAACTTTTTGTATATGAATTCCACATTTCGCCGAAACAAACTCATGTGTAGTGCTTGGGCCTAGATAGAGGCAGGACCCATATTCTTGGTTTGCTATAGGCTAATGTTGATTACAGAATCTTTGCAGATACTCCAAAACACGTCCTGGTGCTTAGAAACGACGACAAGTTGGATATGAACAGCAAAGCCAACTACCGTTACTTCCTAGATGAATTGGAGTCTGAGAACATCGTCCTGCATAATATTTCGAAGAATAAGACCGAGTGATTGACCCAAGTGATGATTGGCCCTATAAACAGCTCAGTTCTCTTTGCATCCCTTTTCTTTACGGTTCTGTAAAATACGCAAGACACTTTGCTGGTATTAAGGGCTCTTAAATGCATTTTTAATATCTAACGTAACAATGGTGCGGTATTTTTTACTGGAATCTTTGTATCACCTACCGTTGTAGGCATTTTCAGCCAGCTTGACAATGAGCGGATTCGCATCAAGCGTTAAGCACGCTAGATCTTTCAAGACCTCCAGATCTATCGATAATTGATTCTAGCCGGTCGCAGAGTAACCAACTTGGGATGCAATATAGGCCCCAGCATTTTCCAAATATCTGGCAAATGAGTTGTACACCTCCGCAAAGTAAATGGATTTCTCTTGTATTGTCGAGGCAACAAAGTAGATACTATACCACTCATTAGAGCTCAACCTATAGCATCGTCTGGCGTCATCGCTTGCTTTATTTAATGGCCATGAAAAAAAACTTCTATCCACGTTGAGAGTAGCGTCTTGCTCGAATGCATCTCCATCGCCACGATGCAATGTTTTCATTCCAACAGTATAGGCCGGACGTCACATGTTAAAAGCCTTAGGCATTGTAAGATTGCCTGCTTTGGCGACGCTGCCTATTAGATGGCTTACTCTAGTATTTTTAATACAAACATATTGCCAAGAGGGAGCTCTATGAATGACTTTAGTCACGGAAATATGATGAACAGACCCTTTTTATTGAAAATTAAAAGACTGAAAGCAAGTGACTCACATCGTTCCGAAAACATTGAATTTAATGTACTTTTATCAGTGTGTTATGGTCAGGAAAAACTGCTTCAAACCCTGACCAAGACAATATTACAATAAATTTAAAAAGACGATTGTTTCGTGAATCTTTTGGCGACAATTCACGATTCTTCAGAAACCGATTGGTTTATTTCTAGAAGTGCTGTGAATTAAATGTCTCGGGAAATACAGTATTGTCTAACTGATTCCATAACGAAGTCGCTCTAGAGAAACAGGAAGACTTAAATTCTGGGTTTTACAATAGAAAGGTCCTAAATCAAAGGTATGTTGCCTAGAACAGAAATGGATGGTAAAAGAGAAGTCTAACTACAGTTAGAGCACCAACATTTCATCTGTGCTCTAAAGTCTTGAGGAAGGATGTAATGAACAAATAATTTATCATATTAACGGTTATAATATAAATTCTTTCAAAACAACAAATGTGGGTTAGGGGACCCACCCCGGATAAAACCTTGAAACTGTAAATTCCACATCTTAAGTGAAGTAGAACTCTCTAGGGGTTTTTCAAAGGGTTTTTCAATTTGGGCGGGTCGATGTTGGTACCTGTGGCGGTCATGTTGTTTTGGTGGCGTCTGTCTAACTGGTGTTTTTTTCGGTCATTGATGCCAAATCACCATGACAAGTTACACGATTGAGCGGCACTTCCAAATGATAAAAATTTATTAACAAAATGAGCGGTGGCTCCAATGTCATTAGCCAACACTCGTACGTCAAAAGAACGGCAGATCGGCCGAGAACAATGCCGCGGTCTGTGAAAGTGTTCAGGAGAACCAGAGGAAATTAATTCCTCACCATACACAAGTACTCGGCCTTTTACAAACTTCAACTTCGCGAATTTTGCGTCGGGACATGAGCCTACACCCGTACAAGATCAAACTGACTCAGAAGCTCAAAGTTAATGATCATAAACATCGCCGTTTATTCGCTGATTGGGCTTCGGAACGTTTGGAGGAGGATCACAATTTTGGTCGAAAAATCATCTTAAGCGACGATGCGCATTTTTGGATGAAAGGCTATGTTAACAAGCAAAATTGCTGTATATGGGACGACACCTATTGGTCCATACTTTTTTGAAAATAACGTTGGTGAGGCAATCACTATCAACGGCGAGTGCTACAGAATGATGCTAACCGATTTCTTTGGGGTTCATGGTATCGATGGTATTGATGGTAATCAAATTCCATTTCAACATTGACCCGCCCAAATTGAAAAATCCTTTAAAATAAAAGGAATGACTTATTTATGGTGTTATCCCCTTCTTTCCTTTAGATTCTAAAATCTTTTCAAATACGGCTATTCTGAATAGAACTAGAACAATTCTCCACCGATATTGATTAAATCTGGTTTATATAATGAAATTGGAATTATAAATTAGATTATTTGTAGTCTTCAAAATTCTGTTCTGCATTTTAGAGACGGCTAGCTATATGCACCGACATCTTTAGATAAAATATTCAGACCAAAGCTCTTAACGATGACAGACTCTTGAAGTAGAACTCCAAATTAAGAACATCGAACTCGAGTCACTGTACATCGACTCACTAAAATTAGTATTGCTTAAAGATGGGGGTGGCTAAAAACAAGACACCTTCTTCACACGTCAAGGTCGAAGGCCAGCTTACCATAACAATATATACAGCCTTTCGTGTGTAATTGTTTGCTGGTTGTTTTATTGTCCATATAAATAAACACCCCAAGGTACTTTAAAAGCATTCACCCACATAATTAAAATTTCATTCAACTTTACAACGTAAATCGTTACGATAGCAATTAAAAAATAATAAATAACAAGTTGTTTTGGAAATTTGCTGTAAGTAAGAAGAAACTATACAAGAAATACGATTCATATTGCAACAGTGCGCGTATGCATTATGCAACAACAACAACGACAAGTTTACAAATTAGAAATAACCGGTTTGTTATAATGAATAATTCCGATATGACACACGGCTTGTTTATACTGGATTTGTTATTCTTGTAAAATGTATATAGAATATTTACATGCAAGGCTGTCGTCTATGACGTGCTCGTAGAATACTTGAGGCCGTATATGTAGTTGATGTAGGTCATATTAAATCGAAGCAGTGTACAGTGCAAATGCTAGACACTTACTTATCCCATTCCTTTAGTAGCATCCAATAAACCAAAATTCGTAATCGTAAAATTGGTTGGCACCATATTGTGACAAAAATAACTTCATCTTTTGTCGAATAATAACATTTGTTTTGACAAATTGACGATCGCGTTCATGAGAGGAGATAAAGTATTTTTGCCAGTTAGCCATGACAAAAAAAAACGTTAGAAGTTTGACATTTGTGACAAATGATGGCGGATTGGTTTTTAAATTTTTGTGTTAATAAAACTTAAATTTATATTTGTCACAACATTTGGTTTTTGTTGTTGTGTTGTAGACTTTCGCTTTTTAATTTTTCGGTTCAGCGATTTAAAATATCACTCAGAATTGTTTGCGAAAACGGCGTTTTTTTTCAAAAGTAAAGAGAATCCACAATCGGATCTTAATTTCTATAATCCTTTAGATGTTTTCTTTAATAGCTAACTGATTACACGCAAAGGAGAGCTCTTTTAAACACACATTTCTTAACATTTTTGCAGACTTCTGCCCCCATAGGCAGAAATCGGGAGAGGCAAAATCAGTGGGGCCTGTCGATATTATCACTTTTTGATATTATTAGGCCGGGAAAAATTACTCGCAAAATTTTCATCGTCGGACGAGCTGTGTGTGATGGGGCACCGTCTTGTTAAAACCACATGTTCTATAAGCCTAATTGGTCCGATTCGGGTTCAATAAAGTTTTCCAACATGTTCCGATAGCGGTCACCAGTAATTGTTACAGTATTTCCTATAACATCCTCAAAGAAGGCCGGTCTAAATGATGCACCATACAGTTACTCTAAGAGGGTGTAGTCGTCTTTGGTGTATCAATTGAGGGTTTCAAATGCCCCAATAGCAGCTATTCTGTTTATTAACAAAGCCAGCCAAATCGAAATGTACTTCGTCGATCATACTGATTTTTTGCCAGAAATGATGGGACGTCTATACCGAACTGAAAAACTCGAGCGCTCCAATCTCGCCACCGTTCATGGTCATTTTCTGCAGCTCTTGTGTCAATTGACTGTGCAAATTCCCAAATCTTGTGCGCAGCGTCCATAAGAGGTACCTGGACATTCAGCAACACTCTGCCTCACTGCATCAATCTTTTCTGGTGTACGTTGGCTTAATTGACGTCCAGTCTTTATTTTATCTCCCAGTGTATGCAAATTTTCATTACAAAAATAATATCTCGTTCTGAAACTATGTATAAACCTAGTTGTAAATCATGGTTAATATCATAGACAAACTACTGGTTTCATAACTATAGTTTCGAGTTAATAATGATTTCGTTGTAATGTGTCATGCCTAATGCCATAGACAGACTACTGGTTTCATAACTATAGTTTCGAGTTAACCATGATTTCGTTGTAATGTGTCGTGCCTAACCATGATTTACAACTAGGTTTATAGATAGTTTCGGAATGAGATATTTTTTCTCATCCCGAGGCATTTTTGTGCTCCCAACGCCGAATACATCAAAAATGGAGGTTCCGGACACTACTAGTTTACCAAGTAAAGCTAGTTTCCTTTGAGTTTTACATATATTTGTCATTGAGATATTTAGTTGGCGCGAACAAATTTTTTTCTGTTCTGTCAATATAAAAGTCATTTCTGACAATTTAAAAGTCAATTAAATGTCAACCTTGACATTTTTGTCAATGCGCCTACTCCATTACTATTTAAAACCAAACGTGAAGACAAAAGAAATTGTAGTGTGTCTTGAATTCTCATTTAGGAAATCATGATCTTAAAATTATAGTTATGAAACCAGTAGTCTGTCTATGGCATTAGATGCTCCATAATGGCAAATGACATCAAAAACAAAATGGCGGCCAAAAAAATCGACCTGCACATAAAAGACGCCCTGCATTTTACAAAACTTCTTAGAGCAGTTTCTAAAATCTTAAAATGCTCATCTCTATCGCGAGGTCCGTAATGTTTTATTTGGAATTTTACCTAATTTACTAGAAATAACGACATTTAGATACAAATACAAATATGAATTATTGCGAGTCGTTTCATTTACCTATATGAAGTTGGCCCAAAATTTTAGCCCAAAAAATTAAGGATTTAAAAGCTGGCAACACTAATGCAAGTGTCGTGATAAAATGAAACTATCGTGATAAAAAATATTAAGTACAAACTTACATTATTTACAATTTAAAAAAAAAGATAAATCTTTAAAAAAGTTGTTGTGTCCTTATGTATTGGGCCAAAAATTCTAACCCCCAAAATATTATTAAGGTACTATAAAATATACGAATATTTACAGCATCAAGTATCTGCCAAATATTTTGAACTTTCGATATGTTAAATCAAAACTAATTCTACTACCACAGCAAAAGAGAGACATTTTAATCTCAGCCCAAAAGTAAATCTGTCGTAAAACTATATCAAATCCGCATGATAGATAAAACACTTCTCTCAAATCAAAAATGAAAGATTAACGAAATAAATAATAAAATTAGTTCCATATCAGTTTATTTTGAGACTTAACTTTTGACTCATAAATTAGGTTTTATGTTAAAGTGTACATCAGACCATACGACATAAACATTTATTGAGGAATCAGAGGATTATGGGCTCCCAATAGTCATTAGTTGATTTTAATTCTTTATCGGATTAGTTCGAGTATGGCCCCTGAATATGAATAGCTTTTAAATTAAAGGATACATCAGAGCATTTATAGCTCATCGGCTACAACCGAAGGGTAGGGGAAAAGTAAAATAACTCCCGCGGACCAACAAGTATACGTTTCTTTCTGGTAGTATATGTAACTCAACGCCCTTAATCCTCCGATTCCCCAATAAATGTTTATGTCGTATAATGCTATGATGTATCCTCTAATTTAAAAGCTATTCATATTCAGGGGCCATGTCCAAACTAAACCGATATAGAATTAAAATCTATGATAGTAATATTTTACTTTCATGATAGTATCACGACAGATTTATTTTTGGGCTGGCATTAAAACATGGCGGTTTTTCTTTCATTGGCAGAATAATTATTGGGGTGGTATATATAAAACAGAGCCTTTTTAAACATTTTTGGGCTGACACTTGCCTATAGTCAATTTCTGTATATTTTAGTATTGCCATAGATTTTTTTTTGGGTTACAATTTGGGCCAACTTCATATCCATGTTTGATTTGAATAAGTTTGAAATGTGTGAATTTTCGGTTGTCCCCCTGTTGCAGCAAATCATCAATATATTTGTTCCGACATATAGATGGCGCGTCTAATGAAAAAAATTTTGATTTGTGTCAAAATTTTATAACAGTTCGATCATTACTATACTTTACAAGGTTCAGTTGTTTTAGTAACGCTAGTAGGGACTCTTCTCCTTCGAAAGAAAATGCCGAACGTTGGTTTGCTAAGTTTAAACGTGGCAGTGATTGTACACCAACGATGCTGAACGATTTGGTCGCCCTAATTCGGCAGTTATTCTAGAAAAGATTCAAAGTGAATGCCGCGCTTGCTCATATTGGATAAAATCCAGCAACGCATCTATAATTCAGAGCGCTTTTTGGAGCTGTTTAACTGTAATAAACTGGATTCGGTATGTGATAATAGATAAGACATGGATCTATCATTACAATATGGGATCAAATCGTCAATCAGCTGAGTGAACAGCAGCCGGTGAAAAACGTTCGAAGCAACCAAAAACGCAAATGTCGGCCGGTAAGGTTTTTGCCATCGTATTATGGGATACACACGGTATTTTATTCGTCGACTATCTTGAGAAATGGAAAATCATTAACAGAGAATATTACATGACGCTATTGGTGCGTTTGAAGGAAGAAGTTACCAAACCGGCCCAAACACAAAAGGAAAAAGTGCTCTTTCACCAAGATGATGCACCGTATGCCGTATCACAAGTCGTTGGCTACGATGGCAAACTTGTGTATTCTCCCGATATTCGTTTTGTGCAACTTTAATTGATAGACTCGACCTCAGATAGGACGAGTGACAATCCTTTCAAAAGAAGATAGCATTCTAATGACCGCGCAGCGTACAGATTAGATCGCAATGGTCTTGATTGGACATAGAAAACTCATTGTCTGACAAAAATTCGGGTTTTTATTTCTGCCTGCTTCATCATTTGAATATGTTCTTACTAACTCGAGGTATTTAAAGTTTTCGGATTTTACATGGAGAGGCTCCTGAGTATTCATAAGACTTTTGTTTTGCTCCTGTTCTCTTAGTCTTCTTGTGTAGCAATCCAGCGATATGAAACTATACTTGATATCGCTAGGTCCGATTGGATATTGAATATTCAGCGTGAAGTTTCAATGTTACTCGTACTTTTTCTTACTACGTACTCGAATGATAAATTAAGCTGCGTGAGCGTGTGTGCATTTCCCTGTCGAACACCAGATGTTATTTTAAAGAAGTCCGATACAGATTCTACATATAGACCCAGACATTGCTAGTTTATACAGAGAAACGAGTTTCTCCGGAATTTCAGCATACATGAGCAGCCGATATGTTCTCGCGGTTGATACTATGATATGCCTGCCGGAAATCTACAGATAGTTGTTGTATATAGTTGTACAGTACTCCCAACATTTTTCTAGAATCATCCTAATCAGTGAATGATAGGTTGCGAAGAAAACCACATTGAAAGGTAAAGAGTGGGCCATCTGTTAGTCCTGTTTCATTTGTAAATAAACACACGTTTTGAGATGAAATATGCCCACCTTCGTCTATCAGGCCTGCATCCGAACATCAAAATTTTCGATGACTTTTTCCGATCAATGACCTCAATTTCCGCTCGAATGTAGTTTTTAAGTTGTTGAATTATTTATGGATGATTAGCATACACCTTACCTTTCAAATAACTCCACAAAAAATAATCAAGTGGTGTTAAATCCAGGCTTTTTGGTGGCCAAGGAACATCACAATTTCTTTATTCTATTGACAATAAATGGATTGTTGCACGACTTGCATGGCATGTCGCTCCGCCTTGTTGAAACCAAAGGCCATTGACGCGCAATTCAATCAATTTAGGCCACAAAAAACCAGTTAACATGTTGCGATAACGTTCTCCATTCACTGTAAACCCATAAAACACAGCAAACAGTGACTCTTGGAGGACAAACTTCTGCTTCGTGACTAACATGAGGATTCTCGTTCTCCAAATTCGACAATTTTGCTTATTGACGAACCCATTAAGATGAAAATGAGCTTCATCGCTAATGATGAGTTTTGATGAAAACCTTCATTTCGTTCAAGCATCCAATTAACAAAACGACGACGATTTAAATAGTCTGGTGGCTTACATTTTTGATTTAGTTGAATTTTGTATGGATGCAAATGAAGATCAACCTGCAAAATGCGTCGTAATGTGGTTCGTAAAATGTTTTGTTCTTGTGAACGATGCCTGGTTGATGTGCTTGGTTCATTACGAACTTTTTCACTAACAGCTGCCACTGCATCAGGAATACGAACTGGATGAACATGTTGATACAGTTTCTTCAAAACGTTCAATAATTTTACCAATTGCACGCTCAGTAGGACGTCCATGTCGATCAAAATTCTCAAGTAATTTACAAAATGTCGTTGCTTTATTGTTGTTGATTATTTTCTAAGAAAATTAGGACAATAAAAATGCGTTGTTGTGTTGTTAGCGAATCCATGATGATAAACGGAATAAAGAATTTTTTAGAACAAATAACATTAAATACTAAAATTCATCGATTGAAAAAAGAACCAACAGATGGCTCACCCTGTATAAATAATATTTTCGTGGATATAGTTAAGTCTGGCAATTACAATATTAGCCAAAATCGTGTACACAGTGTCCAAAAGAGCTTTGTCACAATAGTTTTCACATTTAGGATAGTCGCCTTTTTTGTGCAGCGGGCATATTAGCGCAGTCTTCCAATTCTCCGGCAGCTCTTCTTTGTCTCAGAGGCGATTAGATCGCATAAATTTGATGGTAGAAGCTCCGAGCTTAATTACAGGGATTACGGTTTGGATATTATTGTGTCGCTGAGGGTGATCGAAACCTTCTTCAATATTTAATGGTAAGTGGAAATGAGTCTTAGACTCCATCATATTTCTTTATGTTATATCGCGTTAAACAGTAAACTGGATTAACGGTCAGTATATGATTTTTTTGTCTTGATGCTGATGATATCTCGTACAAGTGTGTTCTGACACTGTTTTCTAGTTTTATGAGTCTTTAGATAATTGATCCAATATCTTTGTCTTCTGCTCTTGTTCTTACATTCGGTGTAAAAAACTACTTCGAAATAGAGAAAGTCTGTACTTTGATGCCTTTAGTATGTAGGTTTGATTTCCGTTTCCCTTTTGAAGTTCTTTGGTAACTATACACTTTGCTGGGCCTCCTCTGTTTTTTTTTTCATTCCTTTGTAAGAAGTGTAGCTGCGAATATGACGCGTCTTGCATCTCTATTGCAACCACTATGAGTGTGTCCATATAACTGGCATCATTTGCATTGCGAAAGTAACCTTGAGTTTCTTGCGGAAGCAGCCTTGGCTTGGATATCTATCTTCATATGTAAGATATATCTAACACCATAAATATTTTTTATATCTTCCTCTTTCTAAAATTTTAACATACACAAGGGCAAAGGAGTTAGTCAGTTCTCTTCAGATTTTGTGTAACTTCTTTAATTTTTAGGTTTTTCAAAAGTAAGCCTTCTTTTGTTTCCGCTGGTTGGCAGAATCGATGCAGCTTTTTAACTATAATTTTTATTGGTCGAGACTGTTTGTTCTCGTACGAAAATCATGTATGAAACTTCTTATTAAGAGAAAGAGTAAGTTTTTGGTAGTTATCTACGCCTGGAACATTCAAGCACTATCCTTTCAACTTTATTTACAATTACCGGTTGTTTATTACGCCGTTTTTACTTTTGTTTTTAAGTTCGTGAGTTTTATCAGATTGTTGAGATTCCTCATTTTTGGCTGTGTTCAGGAGGCACAATTGTTGTGTTTTGTTGACTTCGCACTTTCTCTTCGCTTGGTCCGACGCATATTCTTTCTGGCTGCTTACCGTTTCAGCAACATTGATTCTAAATCCTTGCTTCTAATTGGATAACACTACCCAAATGAATCATTTTTGCTGTTCTTTCCAGACGCATTATACAGGTAGCGTTTTTTTCTCTGACCAGATCATCCTCCACGATTGTAATGATCTCCGTTTTATATTTTTTTTATCTTCTATTTGAAACGGTTGGCTATCCTCAGAATCCGTTGAGCCGGCTTCTTTGAGCATGGTGCAATTTCCAGAATAAAACCTGGTTTTCCACCTGGAATAATATTTATATTCCCTTCGGGGTGTTTTCCATGGGAAAACTATTTCCAATAATAAAAACTTATTCACTTTTTTTAAGTTTGTTGTCCTTCATTTGCATATCGATTCGAAATTTCGAGGCAAAATAATAAAAATAAATTTTACCGGACATTTGATTGGGTCATCGTGATCATCTCATTAAGATAGCCACCCATGTCATAAAGCTGTTGTATTACAAACTAACGAACTAGATTTGACCATAAACGATCAATAATATCGTTCCGGGGAGACATACATTAGTGCTAAAATTAGTACCCCTACTCCCCTTCTAGTAGGTGGGCGGGGAGTAACTTTGAAATAGAAATAGGAACCTCTATTTTTTATTGCAGATTCCGATTCTACCGCTAAGTACGTAAGATTTCTTTAAAACATTTTTGTTCGATTCATGTTTTTTTTCGATTTCTCCTACTAAGGCCCTATGCTTACGATTCTGCAATACGAAGTCCATTATTTTGAGCACTTAAATTAATTAAAAAATGATGAGGCGAGAGGACCCATGTAAATCAAGCACAATGGTACGTGAGAGGCGAGGGTACTCATGTTAATCAAGCACCATAAAACAAGGGAAGAGAACATAAAACTGTTACGCCCACGTCGTTGTTCCTGGGTTTTATTTCCCAGTTATCCAGTATTTTTAAAACAAAATACAAAAAAATCATTTAGTTGAGTACTTTAAGCCGTAGAATCCGAATCTGTAATAAAAAATATGCGCCCCACCTTCGAGAAGAGTGGAGGGGTACTAATTTTAGCACTAATGTATGTAGCCCCCCCCCCCCCCCCCGGAAAGATAAAATTTTGATAACGGACATTTTTTCGTAGAGTGCCTATTTTCCGAGATATTTGACAGTTTCAGCTTAAAAAAATCACGGTATAGCGCAGTCTAGTCAGAGCCAACATATCTGTTGCTTTATAAAACTCCCCAATTATAAATAACGATTTTCTAAAAAATAATCGAAAGAAAAATTTTAAGAGTACAATGAACGAGGTAATGATGTACAAATATAGCGAGATCGTTTCCAAAAAATTGAATTTACGTAAATGTATTTCCCGCGTGTTGCATCCATTCTATGTACGTAAGTGGGAGTCGTATGGAATGCGGTTGGAATTGTGTCAGCCGCATTGGGAATAATTTCTATGTCTCGAAATTTTGTTTATCTGATTTGAATAAAAGCAGAAATTGAATTCTGTATAATTAATGATGACCGTGTCTTATATACGTAAGCTCATTAGCTCTTCGAATTGCATTTATTAATTTATTAGAATAAACAAAACGAAATAAATTTAAATGTTTAACACAAATAATTTACATTTTGGCGTTAATTAAATTAGGAGTATATAGCGTTATTTGTTCTACTTAAAAATCAGATATATTAAATATTTATAGTTATAAAGAGATTGGCGACGATTCTGATCCCGTTTGGCGTTCAGTTAATTTATTGATCAAGTTCAACTAACCTCGCAACCAATTAGTTTCAAAAATTGCTAATTAGTATATATTATTATCAGTTAATGAGAACATTTCATCTCAATAACCGGCCAGCAGTTAGTTTATTCTTGGCAAATACGCTATAGTAATGGTGCCCGGCAACGGCGCGACATGCAACTAATGGACTGATTGTTCTCTAATTGCGTATTGTACGGGCAATATCCGGCAACAGAAACCTATCAATAGGCAGTGTACACACAATTTAAATGTGATGTGCAAGAATAAAGTGCTAATAGCTGAAAAAGCACATGTAATCAGAACTTCGGTCTGAAAATTGACAAACCTCTTTAAATTTTAAAATAACGCAAATTTAATTAAAATTTGCACCAATCCGCGAAATTCACGAAAAATGCGGCCAACTCAAGAATTTCCATTATAAAAATTCGTCAAAAAGTAACTCAGAAAATTATGCTGATCGTTCATTAATTTTGCAAAAATTTGGTTTTTAACATCTGCAATATTCCACATTCCACGAAGTTTGTCAGGGTTGGTATAAAATGGAGATATTCTTAGAATATTTCTTTGTTCTGGGGAAGGGATTAACAGCATCCCCGAAGTATTCATAAATGAATACGGGGGTATTCTGGGCAATGTTCTGTTGTGGTACCCAATCCCTTCATAGTAGTGAAGCAGATTAGCTAATTAGTCAATCAAAACTATGCAATGGTACTAACAAAAGGAAATTATACTCCAGGTGGTACACCAATATCAACAATGGTAAATCCATCTCTGTGGAGACAGGCCCTATGGATTCTGGGAAAGACCATCTATTGCATTATCAGGGAACATCAAATCCGTCCCATAGTAGATCAAATTTACAAAGATCTCCGATAAAGAAAAATAGAAGCAACTCGGTATCTGACCAAGCCGATACTTTTTCTAACGCTATACCTAGATGTATTGGACAAAAATTACACGAAATAAGTAATGCCACCGGAAATTTTACTTTGGAACTATTTGACCTAGAAAAGGAGAATATGAATCTCTTGGCGAGACTAGAGCATATGAAGCAATTATTTGCCAAGCTAAGTGAAGGAATTGAATATCTAAAACGAGAAAATGGATACCTAAAAATGAATCGAGATTCAAAAGTAGATTGCGATATATGAAGCATTGAACCAGACAAACTCATCTATTCCACTGACGAAGATGAATGACAAAGGGAGACGGACTGGATCCTAAAGAAGAAGAATCAGTCCAGGAAGAGTAAGAAAAGAAAAGCTGAACCGCCAGCAGAGGCTGAGCAATTAAATGGTAGGGGACAATCTAGTTCAGATTCAAAAGATGTTCTACTCAAGGCCAATCAACCAAAAGGTAGTAAATCTACCAAGAACATTACAATAAATTTGGTGCAACCGAAAGAAAAATCACCCCCACCAACAAATATTGTGGGTGTAACAAGTTACCCAGAACAGTCACTGATGAAATCGGTTACTGACAAAGACTATAAGATAACAGCGCTAAACAATGACGTTTGGAAAATGAATACTCTGGACTCAGTACTTATAGAACCTTATCTATGAAATTGAATGCTGGAAACTATCAGTGGTTCACTTACGAGAACAAACGGCCCCGACCTATAACAGTCATGACAAGAGGTTTGCATCACACTTGCTCAAGCAAAGAAATAATACCGGGTGATTGACACGAAGTGTTACCAACTTCGGACTGTCTTTGCTGTCAAACCAGTGATGACAGAGCGCTCCAATTTACACTAATGACAGTTCATTCCATTGTTTACAAGCGCAGAGGCATTTACAGAGGCATTATAGTGGGAAATATTCAGAAAACTAGTTATCCGTAATATAATTCTAGCGTAATAGTGTCATTGCTCTATATTTGGCTGGAAAACCACAGACGCAGATTGTTAACCAGTTAAAAAATCTGCATGTGAATAAAATGTTTGTGTACTGCTCCGTAAATCGTTATAACGATACTGGCAGCATTGCAAAATGCCATGGTGGTGGACCAAAACGCACTTCAACATCGCCGGATATCATTCGGAAAGTGAAGGCCAAATTGGCTCGGAAACCGCGCCGTAGTGGCTGAAAAATGGCTCGTGAGGCGAACATTTCGTTCGAACGGACGCAGCACATATTGAAAGATCATCTTCGACTAAAGACCTTGAAATTCCATAAAACGCATGGTCTCACCGATGCTCAAAAAAAAGTTAGAGTGGAAAGAGCAAAGGAGTTGTTACGCTTGCACGAAAGTGGCGATTTGCCGAATTTGGTTTTCTCCGAAGAGTCACCGTTCCTTATTGAGCAATTTGTGAACAAGCAAAACGACCGGATTTACTTGCCCGGCCGTTCTACTGAAAATTTGGACCAGCGGATTGCCAGTCGAAACCAAGCCCCGCCGATGGTGATGGTTTGGGCCGCCGTAACGGACGAAAGCCGTTCATCGCTCGGTTTTTTGGACGGTTTTTTTGATGCCAATCAAGATAAATGCTCAAATTTATCGGGATCATGTGTTGGAGCGTTGAAGCCTTGGGCACAAAAACATATCGCCCGCAGAGCCTGGATATTTCAACAGGACTCGGCGCCGAGGCATAAAGCGCGCGTCAATCAAGATTGGCTGAGAAACAACGTTCCTCGGTTCATTTCCACTGCACAATGGCCTTGTCAATGGATTTCTCGGTTTGGGCTATTTTGAAGGGCAAGGTTGGGACAAAAAAATCGATCATCTCAAGCAAGCGCTTCGCCGGGAATGGGCCAAAATACCGCGGAGCCACTTTCGTGCTGCATGCAATAGCTTTGTCGGCCGTTTGAAGGCCATAATCGCGGCTAAGGGTGGCCAAATCAAAAACTGCTAATGCAATTCGAAAATTTAAATATCTGTGAACATTTTTTACAGTGATTCAATAAAGTTCATCAACAAATAAAATTTTTGTGGCGTTTTGTTTTGGTAACACTTCGTGTCAGCCACCCTGTAGAAGACTACAAAATAAAGGTCTTAAAATACTAGATGCCGTGAATATTGTTAGAAAAGAGAGAACAGAAATCCAGGAAGGAAACCAAATTATCAGTAAAACGGGACTCCTTCTTTTTTGGCTGGTATTTGACAACAAAGAGAATGTTGAAAATCGAACCAATGAGGAGAACCACAACACGCATACCCCAATGCAAGAAATGTCAGGCATTTAATCACACCCAAAGATATTGCGGCCGGGATCCTAGATGTGTAAAATACTCAGGTAATCATATTACGGAAGCATGTACAATAGGTAGAGATGTGCCAGCCAAGTGTACAAATTGTAAGGGCCAACATCCGGATAATTATCGAGGCTGTGAGGTTGCTAAACAACTACAAAAATTAAGAGATAAAACACGAAATCAACCGCAAAATTACGAAAATCGAAGGGTTCAAATATCAAATCAGATGGATCAAAACCCACAACCAAGCAACACAAGGCAAATAAGTTCATTTGCGCAGGTAGTGAAAGGTTTGGATTCAACCAAACATATGGTCTCCGAAAATAACCAAATTATGGAAAACATTATGAGCAGCATTGCAGCTATTACAAAGCGGCTAGATGCCCAAAATAATCTGAACAACATGATACTTGATCAACTGAAGAAAATGCAATTCCATCAACGCAATCCAACAAAAAATGTTAAGTAAGACCACAACTTTCAAAATAGCAATCTGGAATGCGAATGGGATTATGAAAGCATTCTAGTTATATCTTCGTTTGTTAAAATACGGGGTTCACTCCATTCATCCAGCGGAAAGAGCAAGAGGTGGTTCGGCATTACTAATAAAAGAAAATATAAAACACCATTTAGAATCAAATATCGAAGAAGAAACAATACAAGCCACTACTGTAAGGATCCAAATTAAACACAGACAGCTTACGGTCTCTGCAATTGTCCTCCCCGGCATAACTTGAAAAGGCAGGGCCACCTTAAACTATTTAAATCGCTTGGACGTGATTTTATTATTGGAGGTGACTTTAATGCGAACAACACCTATTGATGATCTAGACTTACGACGTCAAAAGGTAAAGAATTGCTTCAAGCAGGGCAGACATCAAAATTTGAATTTTACTGTGGTGGTTCCCCAACATACTGGCCCAGTGGCGGAACGGAGATACTTGACCTAATAGACTTTTATGTAGCAAGAGGTATATCCCAGAACTACATTCACTTTGAAGACAGTAATTCTCTAGTATCGGATCATTCCTCAGTCATCTTGACAGCCAGTGAAATGATAATTCAAAGGGAGATTGCATCACCCAGATTAACAACTTCAAAAACAAACTGGAATCTTTTTCGTGAAGTAATGGAGGAAAAATCAATCTTCAGGTACCGATAAGAAATTCTCACCAGTTTGAAGATGAATTAGAACAACTCAATGAAACAATTCACTATGCTGCTTTGGCAAGGACTCCCATGATACAAAATAAGAAGAAGCTTAACATATTGTTACGAATTTCGGGCTTCACAAGGATTCGTTACGGATTTTGCAATAATAACACTGATTCTTTTTATTAACACGGGTACAATTTATTTCTCAATAAATTACTACACAGTTCAACACTTTGACTACTTATTTTAAGTTCACTGTTTACTTTTTTTACTGTATCCACTTGATCACTGGTTAAATAACAACTGACTTATGCTGCGATTTTGTCCCCTTTTATACCCAGAAATGCGATTCTCGATCTTTCCATACTGCGCTGTTGTAGCTAAATTGTCCATCTATTTGTATATTTATTCGAGGCGAATCTGTAATCGTTGTTGTAATTGTACACATCTTCGAACCATAGTTCTTCACCTCACCATCCTGCAACCTTAACCACTCGGCTAACGACGACTCTGATGTCATCTGTGTGTATGTTAGGCATAATCGTCACATTACCCCCACCATAATTCTGTTCGTCTCGAATATATTCATGAATGCTCCCGGCGCTGTAACGTGTTAACCTATCGATGTGAACCACCTTTATTTTCGTCCTGGGGCTTTGTTGAATCCGGTATAGAACATCGTTGATCTGCTTTATTACTTTGTAAGGTCCTTCCCAATTTTATTGTAGCTTCGGCGATTTCCCTTTTCTTCGTTTGGGATTGTAGAGCCAAACCAAATCTTCTTCCTTAAATCCTATGCTGTTTGACCGCCGGTCATATCTCGTCTTCATGCGTTCACTGGCCTTCACTATCTTGATCCTTACTGCAGCGTGTACGTTGACCATCTTTTGCCTTAACTCTGTCGTGTAGTCTTGCTTAGTAACTGGCTCCGTCTCAGGTGATCCAAATTTAACATCACATGGTAATCGGAGTTCTCTGCCAAACACGACCATGGCTGGTGAGTATCCTGTAGTATCATGGATTGCGCTACGATATGCCATGAACAATGGAATGCACTGATCACAATTATCCTGGTTGACGTTGATCTCCTTGCGTAGGTGCTCTTCCAGTGTTCTGTTGAATCTCTCAACCATGCCATCAGACTGTGGACGCAATGGTGTAGTCCTTGTTTTCTTGATTTCGCGTATTCGAAACAACTCCTGAAACATGGATGATTCGAAGTTTCGGCCTTGGTCGGAGTGTAGCTCTAACGGTACTCCAAATCTGCATACCCAATTGTTCATAAACACGTCCGCAACCGTTCGAGCTTCTTGATTCGTTATCGCATATGCTTCGACCCATTTACTGAAATAGTATATGCACACAAGTATGTAGCGATTACCATCCTTTGTCAGAGGAAATGGGCCAGCAATATCCATCGCGATCCACTTGAACGGTGCCCCGACATTGTATTGCTGCATCCTTTCTCTTGTTCTTGTTTTTGGTCCCTTACTGGCTGCGCACACAGTACACTTCCTACACCAATCCTCCACATATTTTCTGCAATTGACCCAATTGAACCGGAGCGATATCTTGTCTAACGTTTTGTTGACGCCTAAATGTGATCCGGATCTGCTGTAATGCTGTTAGGATATCTTCTATCCGGCTTTCTGGTAGTACGATTTGGAGTTTGTTGTCTTTGCTGATTCCCAAAGTCATATCAGCAACCCATTCTCGATCTTCAACGACTTTCACTGGACCCAATAACTGTTCACGGTTGCACTGAAGGTCGCGATCTCCTGCCACTGCGGTCTGGTATACCTCCCTCTATCCATTTGATAATTGGGGCAATGGAGCGATCATGTCGCTGGTCTTCCGCTAATTGCTGCCTAGTCCAGTGATCTTCGGTATCTACTCTGATCCTCGAAACTTGCGCAATGGGATTTCTTTGTGCCTTTCTGGAACAGTGTGTTAATTGAAGAGTTGTTATGTAACAATCCTCGCCTGTGCTCGGTTTTGAACGTGTAGGTCTGTAGTCTCTCGATCCATCTCGCAACATGTCTCTCTGGCTCCTTAAACTGCATTAGCCATTTCAGAGCTGCACGGTCCGTTCATAAAAGAAATTCTTGTCCATACAGGTATTTATGGAAATGTTTGACACTATCGACCACCGTCAGCAATCCTCTCCGGGTTACGCAATATTTTTGTTCAGGTTTGGATAGTGCGCGACTTTAGTATGCTAAAGCCCGTTCAGTACCTCCCTGGTTTTGGGACAGCACTGCTCCTATTCCCGTATTGCACGTGGATACGCCAAAATTGGAGATCGGCATAACTTCTTCTTTAGCTGCGCGAACGCGCCTTCATGCTCCTTTGCCCAGTTAAATGGATCAGTTTTCTATAAGTTCGGAACAAATCGTCTATAGTAGGAACATAGCCCTAGAAAACTCCTCAGCTGTGTATGTTTCTAGGAGCTTCCTTTCTACTGATAGAAATTAACTCACAACCGTTGCTATATGCAAACAAAGCTAAATATCTTGGCATGACACTCGATACCAAGCTCAAGTGGAGAGAGCATGTCAAAACGAAAATAGAAGAACTTCATATTAAGTTCAGAAAAATGTATTGGCTCATATGGTAGAGGCTCATACTGAAGCCGATATGCACCTACGGTATCCAACTCTGGGGATGTACTAAGCAAATAAACGCCAAAATGATACAGACGTAAATGCTCCGTGGTACATAAGAAATGAAGACCTTCACAGGGACTTACAGATGGAACACATCAAAGATGAAATAAAAAAGCATGCCGCCAAACACGAAATAAGGCTCCCGGAACATGAAAACCTCTATATTCGCCATATGATAGATAACCCTGTCGTTGAAAGACTGAACACTTCAAAGAACGAGGCCACTTGACCTAGTAAACATACCAAATTAAAATTACTATTTTAAATAGGTTTAATTAATTTTGGGCCTAACCATTGGGTTTCACCCCAACAAATCAGAATTGCTAGATGAACACAGGCTCAGTTGTAATTAATAAAGGAAAAAAAAATTTCGAATGACGTGCGTGGCTTTTGTATTTAGGGTCAATTTCGGAAGAATAGAAGATGTTACGAAGTATATATTCAATACCGAAGGGATAATTTGTCACCAGCGTCAAATGGTGGATTTATGAACTAAACTGTTGATAAGGAAACTGTCGCTATTTTAGAATGACTAATATGTAACTGCTTTCAGCGCCCCAATGATAATTTTGAGTACCAAGGTACCAGGCATTTATCTGAAGAAATTTGTGCTTTCTTCAAGACCTTTTTAACGATATACGACAACTAAACAAGACTAAGACAAAATTGTTGTCTGATCCAAGACATTTCAGAAGCTATAACGGGTAGCGCATCTAACGTTTGCATTTAATTTGGCTCCAATTTAAAGACGAATTAATATTTTTTTTCATAATATTTTCGAATGGATGGGCTCCTAGCTCATCAATGGTTGCGTAACACTTATCATAAGCGGTTCCCCATAGAAAAAAGTCCAACAAGGCCAAATCGCAGCTGCGTGATGGCTAATTGACCTCTCCGTTACGGCTGATTATTCGATCCCCGAAGACAGTGTGCAAAAGACCGAGTTTAATTGTGTGGCAAGATGCCCGGTCTTGTTGAAACCAAATGTCTTGTGTGTCCTCTTGAATTCTGGGTAACAAAACCTCGTTTGTCATGGCTCGGTAACGCTCTCCATTGACTGTACGGGCGTTTTCGAAAAAAATGTACCAATTATGCCGCGAGTCCAAAATCCACACCAAACAGTTACTCATTGTGGATGCATCAGCTGCTATATGGGGTCATGTGGATTTTCTGAGCCCACATAATGCAACAATTTTGCTTGTTGACATAACGTCCGAGGTGAAAATGAACTTCGTCGGAAAAGGTGATTTTTCGGAAAAAACTCACAGCCCAATTAGCGAACTGAAAACGTTGCGGATGATTATTTTTTTCGGCTCCTGCACTAATTGAACTTTGTACGCCTTCATACCGAGGTCTTTGTTCAATATTCTCATCACAGAACTGCGTGAAATGTTCAATTCTTGAGCACGATGGCGAGTTGATGTGGATGGATACTCAGACACATTCTGAGCAACAACTGCAATGTTCTCGGCTTTACGCGCTGTAAATGCGCGTGCACGTGTTGGTTTGGCAGTTCATTTCTACTGAATTGTTCACGTAAATTTCTTACAGTTTGGGTAGAACACTCACCACTTCGAGAGCAATTTTTCATTATTTCCCAATTCTGTTCAAGCATAAAGCAACCCATTTCGTAAATGTCAAACATTAAATTAATTTTCGAAATAACCGGTAGTTGAAATTAAAAACGCTAGATGGGCCACTCGGTATTACACGGAAGGTTAATTTTCTTTTTTGGTTTTTTGGTATCAAGGGTCTTCAAACGACGCGAAAGGGTTGGTTTTGGGCGCGTCTTGACAAGAACACAAGAGTAAAACTCTAAGGACTTTTGTTACGCTTTCTGTGTGTAGAATAAGACCCAAATACTTGGCTTTATCTATCGGGGGTACAAATAAGTTTTGAGGAATTTACAAAAAATGACGTAACTAGTATTAAATCGAATCGGGCCATCTTAAAATCAGTATGTGTCATTTTGTTGAAGTGTAAACAACATATTTTTTTGAAGGACATCGATTGCTGTGTGAAGCATATGGGGAATATGCTCCATCAATAAAAACATGTGAGCACTGATTCTGATATTTTGAAAGTGACGATTTTGACACCAGTGACAAAAAACGCGAAGAGAGACCAGTAAAGTTTGAAGACGCTGAGTTGGAGGCGTTATATCATGCATCAACAGCAAACCGAATATTCCTGGCAAGAAGCTAATGCTGTGCATGTGGTGGGAACAATCCGAAATGATCTACTAAGAGCTACTTCACCCTAACGAAACCATCACTGGTGCAAGTAATAACCAACAGTAATTAAGCAGAGCATTGAAGCTCAAACGCCCACAATATGTCAAAAGACATGACGACAACGCTCGGCCACATGTTGCAAGAGTCGTCAAGGAAACTTTGGAAGCGCTTCAGTGGGATATCCTACCCAACTCGCCGTATTCACCAGACATCATTCCTTCTGAATACCACTTGTTCTGGTCGATGACTCACGTCCTGGCCGAGCTGCACTAGTGTTAGTAGCGTTAGTAGTGACGAAGAAGCCATAAATTGGGTCGGAATTTTTTCGACGCAGAATCCGTATTCTGCCTCAAAGATGGGAAAAAGTCGTAAGCGATGGACAATACTTGAATAAAATACATTATACCAATTTCTCTGAGTAAAGCTTCGAAGTTATAAGAAAAACCTCGAAACTTATTTGTACCCCAATAAGAAGTTCAATCTGGGAAGTTTGTATTTTCTAGAGAAAAGGATACTAAGTCTTTTGTGGATTTTTGTTGTAACTGCAATCATTAGCCCAACTGAAGAAAGTGTAAAGCACCAAGTCAACAACAGCAACATCATTGTCATACGCAAGCTCTCAAGCCGCTTCTTTCTAAGTTTCCTAACAGGTCACTAAAGTCTGTATTCACAACTACCAGTGCAAAGGACCCCCAAAACACGTATGTGAAGTTATTCCACGATTCTATACCAGAAAATAGAAAATTTGCTCTTGTGTGAAGTTAGCTCAGCCTAGAATTGATTAAAAATCATGATAAATAGAAAAAATAAATTCGTTACTATTAAATTTGGCGAATTTTAGCCATGTAACCGTTATACGAGTATGTATTTGTACGAACTAAAATTACATTAGACACGATAAAGGTACTTGGCACGTTAAAAGTATAAATTTGTTTTTTTATTGATTGGTGTTGCCTGCTGAATTTTTTTTATTTTCTGGGATAGAATCGTGGGATAACTTCACAACCGTCCCCAAAACTCCTTTTCCCGCCTTTTTGAATTTTCTCAGATTATTTATTTCCCTCAAATAATTTCCCAATAGGACAAATAAGGTAGATGACAACAGTGCTCACAAGTTTGCTTTTAAAGTACGCGTGTTGGTATTTTAAAGGTCTGCCTGCATCCGCTTCGGAGCAACCGAGACAACATGAGTAGAGCTCCATAACCCACCTGTTTGAGGAAAATCAATCATAATGACAGGAGTGGAGTACTTTATGCAGTTTTGATGCCGCAGGTAGCTTCTGCATTTTACCACAAAAGAGGCTCTATGGCTTGGCGTTCACGCTTACTTCATAATGATGCATCCTGAAGACTGCCTAACAGTCGAACTCCGTAGCAGGAGTGGTTGATGTTCTACCAGGAAAACAACCCCCAACAGGCTGTACGTATAGTGTCGATACAGAGAGTTTTTAGACGGAAACCGATAGTGAGATACATAAAATAGTTATGAAGGTGTCCCAGTCGATTTTCATTCTATTCCGTTAGGAACTATATATAGATAGGTGTTTTGTATCCAATTTATATTGGAGCTAACAGTAGTCAGGAAAGTGTAAGAAGACTCCAACTTCCAGAAGAATAAATCTTACCTGCCTTCATTGCGTATGATACGTTTATAGTTAGCAGTCTTAAATCCGCAAGTTCTTCTTGTTACTTACTGCTTTACCGTTTTGGAGGTGAGTTGGCAACAATTTCAAGATTTAGGTATGCTCGTCAGCACAATCACAGTTCGATAAAATTGATGAACATTCTTTATAGATTAAAAACTAGTTTGTTCAACCGTTCAACGTTTAACTACGAAGTGGTAAAATTTTTTGTAACATACGCGTAAATTGAAGACCTTGTAAATATTGATTTCCAACTTAACGTGAACTTACTTAAAATAATTTTTAATTGAGTGTCTTTTACGTATCAAATATCTTTCGTTTCAAACTCATCACATCTGCCCATACAACACGTAACCAAAACAAGCCCAGAAATCAATTTTTCTTTTCCATCGCAGTTGTAATCCATAAATTATAAATTCAATATGGTCGCATTTAAATTTGGATAACCCAAAAATCCACAAAATGATAACAAAACGTCGTCATTCAATCTTATAACGCTACAACGCACTCCATACAATGCCGCACGCGTTTTTGTGCTTTTGTCCATTTTATCGTGGTATTGTTGTAACTGTTTGTTTGTAATACACACACACACACACTCACACACACACAAGCGATTTGTTCATTTTTATCAAAAAAAAAATTCAACACATTTTCTGAATCGCAGTTTTTCGTATGGAAAATTTAATTTTCCTTTCTTGTTAAATTCACAAATCGATAAATTGATTTATTGCGTTAAATAGCAGAAATTAAAGTAAGCTTTTATATGGCAGAAGAACGAATATTATAATTGGGTTAGATAAGCGTGTCAATGAAAATGGAAAATATTTTTTAAATGGGTTTTATGGAGATATGGAATGATAGCCCTACAATATTAATGTTTTATACCCGCAAATCGTTATACCATCGATTAGATGTTTTTGCGATTTTCTGTACGTTTCCTTTATTTCGAGACGGCTAAATCCCTTATTGGGATGTTGAGGTTCATGCCTCCGCGATGGTATATGAATCAGGCAGTGGGCTCGGAGAAAGTGTTAACCGTACCATGCAGGGCTTGAAGCCAAACTGTATAGATAGTTGCCTTGCTCCCAAGACTCAATCAAGTGTATTTTTCTAGTCTACTGATTAAATAACTATTCCTAGTTTGAGCCCCAAAAATAAAAAATGATTTTGCTCTTAGCGCTGTTTTTTAAATAATAGATGGATTTAATACTGTGGGCAAAAAATAGTAAGACTTTTTTCATAATTTTACAATTCTGTATTTATTTCTCCAAATCTATTTCGTCTCCTTCAAAGTAATCCCCTCCGGCCTCAATACACTTGTGCCAACGTTTTTTCCAATCCTCGAAACAGTTGTTAAAGTCAATTTCCGGAATAGCCTCCAATGCGCCTAGCGATTCACGTTAAATGTCTTCAATTGACTCAAAACGGTTTCCCCGGAGCGGTCGTTTGAGTTTGCTGATCAGCCAGAAGTCACACGGAGCTAAATCATGCAAATACGGTGGTTGCGGACAGATATGGGTGGAATTTTTGGGGGAAAAATTACGTTAAACCAATGCAGTATGAGAAGGTGCATTATCGTGGTGCAAAAACCAAGAGTTGCGACCCATAATTCCGGCCTCTTTTTACGAATAGCTTCGCGCAAACGACGCATAACACTCAAATAGTACTCCTTGTTGACAGTTTGGCCGGTCAGAAGGAATTCGGAGTGCACTACACCTCGATAATCGAAGAAAACTGTCAACATCACCTTGATTTTTGACTCGCTTTGACGTGGTTTTTTCGGCTTCGGCTCACCTTTGGCACGATATTCGGCCGATTGATCGTCTGTTACGTCTGTTATTACAACTGATTTACAAATCATCTAGTAATTTATCTTTCATAATTTATTTTCTTGTTTGGAGGGTTGTAGCCCTTTGGCTAGTCCCCTTTACAATTTTATTATATTTTTAGTCGATCCTGATTGGATCTTGTAGATTATACGGTTTCTTCCTTCGCAGCCGTCTTACTAGGTTTGAATCATCCAACATACGACGTATCTCAGCATTTTGGTGTAGACTAATACGTTGCATGTGTTTTCTCGCGTGTTTGCTTATTTCTTCACTAACAAAATCCATCTTCAGATCTCTATGGAGGTTGTCATTTCTTATGTACCACGGTGCATTAACTATTCCACGAAGGACTTTGCTTTGGAATGACTGGATGATATTGACATTGGTTTTCTTTGTACAGCCCCAGAGCTGAATACCGTAAGTCCACACAGGTTTTAGGATTTGCCGGTATAGTAGCAATTTATTATGTAGAGTTAACTCAGAATTTCTTCCTAAGCGCCAATCCATCTTTCTGTATTTGATGTTTAACTCTTCTTTTTTTTTCCACGTGCTCTTTCCATTTTAGTTTCGCGTCTAGAGTCATGCCTAGATATTTTGCCGTATTTGCATAGGGAATTTGCTGGGAGTTCAGTTCTAGTGGTTGGTATCCAGTTGACCTTCTTCTTGGTAAAGTTTACGTGAACAGATTTTGTTTCATTAAGTTTTATTCGCCATCTCTTGGTCTAGGTACTGACAATATTAGTAGATCTTTGCAATTTGCTTGTAGATTCTTCTATGCAATTAGCAACTGCTAAGATGGCCGTATCATCCGCAAACATCGCTATGTTATTATTCTCTATCGTTGGCAGGTCCGAGGTGTATAGAACATATAAAGTTGGTCCCAGAACGCTACCTTGTGGTACCCCTGCTGATATTTTCTTTATTTCTGAGTATTCGCCATCTAATTTAACTCGAAAGTGTCGGTTAGATATGTAAGATTTTAGAATTTCATAAAACTGCTTTGGTAAGTCTCTTTGTAATTTATATTCCAAACCTTTATGCCATACTCTGTCAAAGGCCTGTGCTACATCCAAGAAGACGCTTGAATATACTTTCTTTTTTTCAAGTACGTCTTCAATTATGTTTATTTATGTCTTTCTGCTATTATTGGTTTGAGTCTCTTTAGGAGTAGTTTCTCGAATAATTTTGAAATTATTGGGAGTAAGGAAATCGGCCTATACGAATTTTTGTCATTAAGTGGTTTGTTTGGTTTAGGTATCATAATTACTTCTGCTACTTTCCATTGACTTGGAACGTGTTTAAGTCTGAACACTGCATTAATTATTTGGAGTAGTTTACGTAGACCTGGAAGAGCTTTTACTATTTGTCCTGTAATTAAGTCATATCCTCGAGATTTCTTTGTATTTGTGTTGAGATTGATTTCCTCTTTTAATTCTTGTAGTGTGACAGGAGATATATTGCAGTTATCCATTTTATATGCTGGTGGTATGTTTTCCTATGCAGATTGTCTAGGTAGTGGCTGAAACGTGTTCTCGAGGTGGGTTGCAAACAAAGAAGCTTTTTGCTTTGCACTTATAGCCCATGTGCCATCTTCATTTTTTACTGGTGGAATTTGTAGTTTAGGTCGTTTTAAACTTCTTGTCGCTTTCCAAAGGGAGTACTCGGTATCTTTTTCCCCAGTAAGGCCACTCAAGTATTTATTAATGGATTCGTTTTTGATTTCTTTAATTAGCAACTTTAGTTTATTGGATAAACAATTAAGAGTTGTTTTATATTCTGGCGCTCGATTTCTTTGCCAGGCCTTTCTTGCTTTTCGTTTTGCTGCAACCAGTTCCCTAACTTCTAGAGGATAAATAGCATTTCGGCGCATTTCCTTTGAACTTGAGGGGGTACTACTCCACGCCGCTTCTTGTATACTGTTGTTGAGTTGTTCTAGTTCTTCTTCTAGCTCTATCGGGTTTTTAATTGGCACCTGAAGATCAATATTATCCTCAACAAGTTTCTGGAATTTTTCCTAGCAGGTTTTTTTGTTCGTTAGCGAAGGTGGACTAGTTTTTTTAATAATCGTTGCACTGATTGTCATAATAACAGGCGTATGATCCGACATAATCCCCTCGCTGCTTTCTAGGTATATGAAGTTTTCGTCTATACCTTTGGTGACAAAGAAGTCAATGATATCGGGTATTTTGTTTCTATCCGTAGGCCAATAAGTTGGTGATCAACTCCAGAATGAAAATCGCAATTGCATAGTCTTCCTGCTGCAAACGGCTTTAGATGTTACTCTTGATCCCCAGTAGGTGTTTTTTGCATTAAAATCACCTCCGATTATGAAACTTGATCCAAGTGATTTAAATAACGTGCAATAGTCTTTTTTAATTAAATTATATCTTGGGGAGCAATATATTGACGATACACTATATTCTTTGTTGTTATTTATGAATACTTTTAAGGTGACTACTTGCATAAATTCCTCTTCAATTTTAAGATCTATAGTGTTTGATGTTTCCTTTTATAACCACCGACGATCCTCCCCTTGCCCTTCCTGCTGGATGAATGGTAACAACTGTATCCATATATTTTAAGATATTTAGGAAGGTATTTCGGAAAATTTCTAATTCTGGAATATGTTGCATTAGCCCATTTGCATTCCAGGTTACTATTCTTAAGAGAGAGTCTTGCTTATCTAACCTGTTGCTTAGAGCTTGAAGGCATTTCTCTTGTTTAGCTAGACGAATGTTAAGAGCTTCCATGCTTCTTAGTATCTTTTGGAGCACTGCTGTACCTTCAGTAGTGTGCTCCGAAATAATTGGTTTTGTCATGACTACTTGCGAGTACAGTTTTGGTTTTGGTTCCTCCGTTTTACTAGCATGAGGTTTAGGTTCCTCTTTGGTGGAAGTTTGATAATTTTTTACCGATACTCCTGAACTTTGTTTTCGCGTTTTATTTCTTATTCGTTGTAGCTCCTTAGCTATTTCACATCCCCGGTAGTTTGCGGGATGTGACTTATTGCAATTGACACATTTTGCAGCAATATTTTTACTAACCGGGCATACCTGGGCATGATGCTTTCCGGCACATTCCACGCATCTAATTTCTCTTTGGCAATATTTCTGCGTATGATTATAACCTTGACATTTTTTGCACTGCGGTATTAATCCGTTATTCTTTTTCAATGGCTCTATTTTAACTCTCATGCTAAGTATTGCCTTGATATTATACACATCTTCCACTTTTTGTTGGTTATTAAAAGTGAGCGTAAATAGTGAAAGCCCTCTTCTGTTAACTTGAACTCCTTGTTCAGTTTCGATTTTTTCTTTCTTAATAATGTTTACGGAATTTTCTATTTGATAACCCTTTTGCTTGAGATCCTCAATAATTTCCTCTTTTGCGCAGGTTGGATGAAGACCTCTAGCCATGATTTTGATTGGGCGATCATTCTTATCCTCATAGGTAAACCACTGATGCCCCTCGGAATTAAGCTTTGTAGCCAAAGTTCTATAAGTTTCAGAGTCTCCAACATTAATTTTCCAGACGCCGTTGTTTAGAGATACGAGTTTGTACTCGGCTATCGTAATCGATTTCATAATCGATTGTATAGTAGAGAAATTTGATATCCCGACGACATTTATTGGTGGAGGTGATTTTTCTTTCGGTTTAGCTGGTTGTTGTTTTAGAGCTAGTTGTTTCTTGATGATTAGCTTATTTCTGGCAACTTCTTTTGAAGTTGATGGTAAAATCTCCGCCACTTATAATACGTTTCATGACATCCTGGTAGTCGGAAAGCATTGTTTCACAGAAGTCAACGCGACGCTGTTTTTCTAAAAAAACTGAGTGATTTTGGAACCAATCGTTTTCACTGATCCTTCCGATATTTCAACGATGCCAGTAAGGTCTCTGACTGTTAATCGTCGATTCTCGAGCACCAATTCCTTGATTTTATTAATGTGTTGATCATCAGTTGATGTTGATGGCCGTCCTAGACGTGGTTCGCCGGCAACACGTTCTCGACCCTCTTTGAACAATTTGTATCAATCAAAAACACTTGCTCGCAACATACAATTATCTCCGAAGGTCTTTTGCAACATTCTGAACGTTTCGACACCACAAAATTGGTTCCGCACACAAAATTTAACGGAACTTCTTTGTTGAATAATTTCACTCATTGTAAAAATCGCCGAATGCACTTTTTGTACTTCAGAAAGACAAGCGTATACTAAACACTAATGATTATTTTGATGTGACATTTGGCACAGATGTCACCGACAGTCATACCAACATAGAAAAAAAATATTTCGACGAATGGTTTTCCGCGTGAAATTTAAATTAAAAAGTCTTACTACTTTGTGCCCACAGTAGTATTTCAAATATTCCAGTTTGCACTTTATCAGTTAAATAATCAGCAGATCGCCTATCATACGTATCTTGCAGTGGAGTTAAAGGCCACATTAAGTGTTCTTCTAATCTCAAATTGTGATAGCCTTCTTAACCCCCCATAGATATTTGAACAAATATTGCTTACTGCGTATCCTTAAATAAACGTCAAGTTCTTAATAAACCCCAAATTACGCGTTTTGATTGTTACGCGGTATTGATAGGTAAAACTTGCGATTTGGAATAATTCAACTTTAGCTAATTAATTATAGCACAATTAGAGATTACCCCGATATCAACATTAACAGATGCGGTAATATGTTCAATATTATCGACTTTTTGCTTGCATAAGTTTTTACATCTTCTGTGGCACTATTCTGATAATTCGCCGGGAATATGGAATTGGGGGAAAGAATTTATATGTAATTTCAATTTAAACAATTTTTTTCTGGCATATTGAAGTAACACATCATCAGAGACCGACGTGACACCTTAACTAATGTTTATTGATATGGCTACTACAATCTTAAACATTATTAATTCATTAGTAAGGTTGACATTAGTACTTATGAGATAAGCATAAACTTGTGTGGGTCTGCTGGACCAGTGTCCAGTTGCCTTGGTTTATAATTTTCATACGGTTAGCTCATGTGGTTTGATTCGTTTGAGCCGCCTTACTTCGTTTGTACTGTCCAGTAGTTGTACGGCCTCAAGATTGGTGTGGGTAAGAAGTCTCTTCTCATGTTTTATGGCACATTCGCGGATAACGTCGTCTATCAATTGTATTTCTAAATCATTGTGGATTTCCTTGTTAGTCACAAATCGGTAGGCGTTGGTGACCATTCGAAGAAATTTATTTTGGCTTCGTTGTATAATGTCTCTATTGGATTTATGTGTACAACCCCATAGCTGCGCACCATACATCCATATTGGTTTGAAGATAGTCTGGTATACCAGTCTTTTGCAATACAGATTCATTTTGGAATGATGTCCAATTAACCAGTACATTTGACGTTGTTTCAATCGTATCTGTTCAGCTTTTTGTCTCACGTGATGTTTCCAGTTGAACCTGGAATCTAAATGTAGACCAAGGTATTTTGCCGATTCAGCCTGCGGCACTTGCACTCCTTTGAGGTGTATATGAAGAGTGTTATTTTTATGTCGGAGCGTAAATGTCACATATGTTGATTTGAGCTCATTCAGTGCGATTTTCCAGTCAATTGTCCATTTAGTAACGTTGTCCATTGCTCGTTGAAGATTTTCCACTGCTCTTGGTTGAGATTCGTCTACTGACATGATTACAGTGTCGTCAGCGAACGTGCCGATGAATGTTTTATTCGTTGTAGGTATGTCCGCAGTATAAAGAAGGTAGAGGAGCGGACCCAATACGCTTCCCTGCGGAACTCTCGCAATCGCTGGATAAAAGTCAGAACATGTTTCTTCATGAATGACTCGGAATTGGCGATCAGAGAGGTATGATTCAAGCAGCTGGCAATAGTTTTGTGGTAGAATTTTGCTCATTTTGAATGTCAATCCCTCATGTCAAACCCTTTCAAAGGCTTGGGATACATCCAGAAATACGGCGGGGCAATATTTATTTTCTTCTAACGCTTGCTCTATTACCGCATTTATTCGATGGACATGATCTATGGTAGAGCGGCTATTCCTGAATCCAAATTGGAAATCAGGAACGTTTACCATTGGCTTTAGACGTTTTAGTAGCAGTTTCTCGAACAGCTTTGATAAGGTCGGAAGCAGTGAGATTGGTCTGTATGATGTTACTTCTTCATCTGGTTTACCTGGTTTCTGGGCCATTTTGAAGCATTTGGGTACATACTTCAATCTCATACAGGCATTAAATAAGTATGTGATCAAGATAATTGCTTTACGTGGAAGTTCCTTGAATAGACCCGGTGATATTTCATCAATTCCTGGTGCTTTTTTATGATTAAGATTTTTGTCGATTTCCTTAGCAATTTCCATTGGCGTGACCCTTTTAAAGTCCTGATTTGGTTGATAAACAGGTGTTACAACATCAATGTTGGATTTAATGTCATGGGGTTGGAACACTGCTGCTAGGTGTTGAGCAAAGAGTTCCGCTTTTTCTTTGTCTTGTCGAACCCAACTGCCTTGAGCATTCCTTAAAGGTAGTACTCGAACTACAGGTCGTTTAAATCTTCTGGTTGCTTTCCATGCCGATAGATGGCAATGTTCGTACTTTAACCCTTCGCTGTAATAAATCTTGATTTATTAATTTTACATGGTTTTGTGGTGTCGCCACAAAGTCATCAAAAATTTCGAACGACCACAAACAACTAAAACTTTTATTAGGCATGATACACTTTTATCGATGCCTCATTCCAGGTGCTGGTGCTGACCAGGAATTGTTGAACGAGTACCTAAAAGGTTACACTAAGAACAGTTGAGCTCCGATACAATGGTCAACTGAAGCTAACTGTAAAATTAAACTTACATATGTTACTTTACTTATTCATCCATCAGCATCAACTACTCTGGCCATCATGGTTGATGTTTCTGATACGGCGATCGGAGCGGTGATTCAGCAGTTCATATCAGACACTTGGCAATCACTCGTGTTCTTTTCAGTACGTCTCAATGATACGTGTAAAAGATACAGTGCTTATGACCGTGAACTTCTCGCGGCTTATTCGGGGATCAAACACTTTCGACATCTTCTTGAAGGTCGTATATTCATGCTTTACACCGATCATAAACCAGTTGTCTACGCTTTTAATCAGAAACCCGAAAAAGCATATCCCCTCAATTTCGACACTTAGATTTCATTGGTCAATTCCCGACTGATATTCAGTACATCTCTGGACTGGATAACGTTGTTATCCAGTCCAGAGATGTACTGAATGGATGCTCTTTCACGTATTAATCAAATTTCTATTCCCAAAAGTATTGATTATGCTATCATCGCAGGTGCTCTTCTGCGGTAAACGGCCCGTTTAGCAAATGAGAAGTGGTTCATGACTTAACCTCGTCAGTCGAATTATCGAAGCTGCTTCCAATAATTTTGGGAACGTTGGTCGTCTGAGTATTTGTAAGAATTGCAACAACGCAACAATTGATATCAGAAATTTCTGATTGCCAAATATGATGTTTGGCACTAGTCAAGGGAGACAATATGATTAGTGTGGTGACTATCAAAACTGGTAATGTTCAAGCGACCAGAAGCGAGATAATGCCCAACATCAAATTATTATTGAATAGGAACTATTTCAACATGTGGGGCATGTTTGAATCTATACGGAGAAATGTACTAATTTTTTCTTTTTATTTTGTTTTATTTGTTCCAAATTAGGCCATAATTTGGTAAGAAATAGCCTAGTTTCAGTTAGCTTGGCAAATTCTAAAATTGTATATCAAATTGTTTCCAGCAGTTCATTTCTGGATTAAACTGTCTACTGTGTGATCTTTATAAAGTGAGGTTTTAAAAATCAGGTATTCGTACCCTACCCATGTTGAGTAGTTAAAACCTCTCAAAGGGCTCTCTTGAATTTAGGACTCGTCGAAAGATGGGACTTTTGGTGAAAGCAGTCAGGAAACTAAAGCTTTTTTGGTTGCCTATTTCACGTAACGTTATGATTCAATTAGTGAATAAATTTTTTGGTTACGTATTTTTTTCAGAATTAACATTGAAAATTATTCAAAAGAAATTTATGATGGAAAGGCTCAGCACAGAACAAAGATGCAAAGTTGTTCAATTTTATTTTGAAATTTGCATTCAATTATTCAGACACAAAGATCACATGCAGCGTTTCCGTCAACAAGGGGCTGTCTGTGATCTTTCGCGTGCTAGAAGACCTCGTGCAGTTCGAACTAATGTAAACATGGCTCGGGTGCAAGCAAGTATTGAGGAAAACCTCGAAACTTCCACCAGGCGACTTTCTCAGCAGTTAGTGATGTCTAGGCGGCCTTTGCAAATAATTTTACATAAGTTACACCTTTACAACAGTCGCCGTTAGTTTATTCACGAACCAATAATGAGCGATAAGGCTCATTTTATAAACAAAATTGCAGAATATGGGGCACGTCGAAAACGACGAACAAGTTGCGGTTAATGTGAATGGCATTCAATGCCGAGCAATAATTGAAAATTTTTTAAGGTCAGAGGTAGAGAACAATCCAGAATTGCGGTTCCAACAAGATGGAGCCACAGATCGCCCAACTATGGCTCACCTGCGCGAAATTTTTGGCGATTGAGTAATATCGCGTTTTTCCTAGTTTAACTGGCCATCGCGTTCGCCCAATTTAACGGCTCCCGATTTTTTTATTTGAGGCTACCTAAAGGGTAAGGTGTATGCCAATAAGCCAAAATCCATCCAACAGCTTAAGGCCAATATACGAGAAGTGAGGGCGCTGGGACCTGAAATTGGTGATGGAAAATGCTCTGGAAAGAGCACGTCAGGTCGAACCAAACAATGGGCACCATTCGAAAGATATTATCTTCAAAACACAATGTGAACATATTTTCAAACTTTAATCTAAATTTTAATAAATGCCAACGTTAAATAAAATCAGAAACAAACAAGTTATTTATAAAATAAATCATAATGGTACTTATGCACCACCCTATATAATATTAAATTTATCCATCGGCCAGAAACCTAATCCTAGGATTAGATACCAGGATGACCTTTGCATTTTCTTCAGAGGACCTGGCACAACCGGAAAAAAACGTAAAGTCCAACAGTGAATCAGTTCGTGGTGGTGAGGTAAATTTGTTTTATTACCTAGGGAACTGCGATACTGCATTTCCGACAACTTCTTGCAATCCTTAACACAGCTCGTTACGCGCTCAATATGCTGTAGCAATGGCCATCAATTCCAACACAGTATCAAGTGCCTGAACCGAACATTTTATTTAAACAATTTGCAACGCATTTCGCTTAAAACCTTATAACGCTTCACATAATGTTCTAATCCAACTGAAATTAGTTTGCTCTTTCTATAATTGAATATCCATTTATTTTGAATAAATACGAGAGACTTGTCTTCAAAAGGCTCCAAGGATTAAACTTAAAAAAAATTTATTTTCCCAACATTTTTTGCACATCACTTACCCAAAATTAATACTTTTTATACTTTCTTCCCACCTTTACACCATAATCTTTATAAAATACAAAAAACACTTTCCATGAAAATCAACCTGTTCCGCCCACATTTATGAGAAAAATTATTACGAAAAACAAACACAAACATTTTCATTTTAATATTTTAGTATTATAGTATGTATTTTTTTGGATTTTTATGATTTTTTTTTTAATATAAATTAACAATTAAATTTTTAATAATACAATTATATAATAAAATTCATTTGTTTGTTACACTTTTCCTTTTTTGTAATTTTTCAAAATATAATAAAAAATAATATTAAGTGAATGATTTAGTGAAATTTAAGATGAATCAGAATTACATATATGTATACGATAAATAAGAGGCTAATTAGGCAAATAAAATTTTTTCTAATAATTTCAAATTGTAACAAAAATAAAATTAATTTATTATACTGGAATGATTTATATTTATTTCTAATTTATAATTTTATCATTTAGCAAAAATATTTAATATTTGTAGCAATCGATTATTTTGTTTAAGAATTTTTATTTTATTTTATTTTATTTATTTATTAAGCAACAATATTCATTTTGTTTTGTTTTATTTGATTATTTGTTGACATTAAAAAGATTATTTTTTATAAAATATACAATTTATATATTTATTATAAATAATTAGATATTCGTTGGAACTAAATATTACTTTTATTAATAAAAATATATAATGTTATATCTATTTAATATAAACAAATCACGCGAAATTTTATAATTTGGCGCCCAAAATGGGGCAAAATATTTTCCCTATTTGTTTTTATTTTTAAGAAAGTCTACAGTCTTAAAAAATTTGCATTTTTATGTTAGTATTATTTTTTTTATTTATTCGTTTTTATTGTATTTTATTTATTTAGATATGCCAAATAAAATAAAAATTTAGTTTCGAAAATCAAAAAATAAAATATTTGGCTTCTTTAAACAAAACAAAAATAGAAAATTGTAAATTTTCTAAATTTTATATTTATACATTTTCTTAAATAATATTAATAATAATAAAAATAAATCACAGATTTGTTTTTGTAAATCAGAGAGCATGCAAACACCGAGTGATTTGGCCTTGATAGGATCCACACCCTGTGGCCCTCTTGAACCCTGATTTAATATCTTTTTATTTTGTTGTTTTGACTGGCGCGCGCATTAAGTGCATCGACCGAGTTTGGAATAATATGATCTGCGTTGAGAGGCGGCATTATACCGGCACCATGGTACGGCCAATGCACACATTTTGCAACTCTTTGTATTTGTTTGTATATAAACTTAAATATAATAAGACCGCGTGAAATGTCCTATATTCCTTAAATAATTATGTATTTTATTTAGTCAATCATGCAGGAACTATTGTAAGTAGTATATAAAACCTGACTTAAGACGAATACAATAACTAGGTAGTATTAAAACTTAGTAACTAACCAAAAATTATATAATTCTGTTGTATTCTGATCTTGTGCGTGCAATCCGCTGTTTGTTGTGTAAATGTTACTGGGATGATCGAAACACGTAAATAAAATATAAGTAACAAACATCTGTGGTGTCGTCGTCTGAAGGGCGAACGTGTGATTTTTTTTTATAAAACATAATCAAAATTATAAAATCTACCTTGGTGCACTAGACGATCCACTGAATATTCTACAAAATTTTTTGGATGCCGAAGGTTTTGCTAATTTTGGTGTACTAACGGCTGTTGTAGTAGCACGAGGCAATGGTGGCTTAGATTTTAAATGTAGTACACTATCTGAACAACCAAGTTCCGTGTCAGATAATCGTGAATGTGGTAAATTTGATGTATTTATTGTTGCATGGGGTGGCGATATATCACCTCAAGATCGGTCACTCTCACTCGATTTGCCGCGACGTAGCGATTTACGCAATTTATCAACCAAACGAGTATGAAATTTCGTTAAACTGCTTTCACTCTGGGCCGCCTTCGGCGGACTATTCCCTGCGCTCTTTGTCGGCGACGTAATCAACGAGCTCTGTGAATTCCGTGATGAGGTGCGGGAAAATGTGGGCCGCGATACTGAATGCATCCGATGCATTGGTAATGGTTGGCTACGGTGGGCCGGTGATGCACCCATAAAATCACTGCCCGGTGATGTCGAAAGTGATGGGCACTCAGACCGTGAACACTCGCTTATTTTGCGGGAACGGCATGCACTCGTATTTGAACATTCGGATGTGCGGCGGGAACGTCCAGTTTTATAAATATCAAATTCATTTTTCATCACTGGCATCATAAAAGCCATTTTCCGATAGTTTTTAAATTAATTTCACTCACAACAATAAAACACTATGATTTACCGGTTATACGACTGACGTCACGTACACACAAAAATTTGTAAACCAACTCGTTTTCTTTTTTTTATATTTTTTTCGATTGTTTTTTGTTTTTTCTTTTTCACTATTCTACGAAAAATCAATACACTTTAAACGCGCAAAAACGAGATAACCATATAAATTTAATAAACTTTTTTTCGTAACTGTTTTGTGTTTTGCTTATTATGGCAGTGTTCCGTTTAATTGATTTCACGCAATATTTATCCAAAAATACCGAATTTACGTTTTATTTGCACGATTATTACAAAAATAACAAAATTTTGTTTTCAAATTTTTTATTGTTTTTTTCAAAGTTTTAAGTTTAACTTGATCTTTTCACTTCCAAAGATTTCACAAGATTGAACAGATTCACATGGTGGGGTTAAAATTTATATGGAAATTGTTGTACACGATATGCAACGAAATGTGTACGATTGTAGCCGAGACAGGTAAACAATACTAGATTACATTTTGAATGTGATTTTAAATCGAAATTTTACAGTACGCGACATCTATTGTTGGTAATTTTTTATTCAAATTTAGTACCGTTTTCTACCACGTTGCTAATAGTTTCGTAATTATTAGGTATGTTTTTTTATTGTGACCATTGCAATTTTGTAGTTCGCGAATGATAAAAAATCGGAAAAATTTAATTTTATATGATCATTTGAGAATTGAAAATTTATTCATATTTTTAAGTGACACAAAATATTCATTAGAAAATAAATTAAATGTTCAGGTTTTATCGGAAAAATTATTAATTCAGTATGGAGTTAATAATAAAGAAAGAGTGTGCCTTTATGAACTTCTATCGCATAGTACCGGTTATGGCCATTTGACAATTTCACAGTTTTAATTTTTGTGCGAGTTGTTGCCTGAAGCCTGTTATATATTTACACAATTTTTTAAAACGATAGAAAGGGACTTCTAATTTTGTTTGTGTAGTTTTGCGTTGTTGGTGGGGTAGTAGATAGTGTTAATAAATTAATTTAGTAACTTACTTTTAATTATTTGTTTGAAGGATTTTTATTGTTTAAAACCCCTTCTATTAAAAGAAAATTAAAAATTGAATTAATATATATTTATTATTTTTATTGCTTGTAGTTGTGTTAACACATCGGAGTTCTGGGGAGGATCGTAGTTGTGAGATTTTTTTGATCAAAAGATCTGTTTGTTTCCAATTTTGTTGATTGGTTTTGTTAGTTTTGGTGTGTTTGTTTCTGTTATTGGGGGACATGAGTGTTGTATTGTGAATCCGAGTAATTTGTTGGGTGGCTGCATGTGTGACGGTGCTAGGTTGGAGTTTGGTAGTTAACGATGGACTGGGAATTATTCGGTCATCATATGTATATACATGCTGTGGAACTTACGAACATGTGTCCCTCGGGTTGATTGGTGTAGGGTTGGGTCTTGGTGCAGCCGTGTTAAAAGGGAGTAAAACCCCCTTTACTTTGTTTTACCCCAGGTAAAACATAAAAAGCTGTCCCTCCTCATCTTTAAGGTGGTTGGAAGGATGGATTAAACAAACAAAACTTTTTATGTTTAATTCTACTTCATAGTGATAAAAAGAGACCAAATAAGAAATTTACTTATCCTTACTAATGAACTAACACTTATCACAGACCATGAATGGTCAAAATATTAACGGGGATTGGGAAACTGGTAATTGGTAATTATGGAAGAAGAAAAAATTGATAATCTTCTATTATTAGAACCTATAACATATCCTTAATCTGTAGCATTAGAGAACCTCGTAGGATCAGGATACCTAGACAGTTCGGTCACCGAATCTTGTCTCAGGTTGATACAATTCTTGCGTGATTAAGTGATAATCGAATGCAGTAGTAGTAGAGTGCATGTGCTCAAGTCATTCATTTGCTGCGTCATCAAAGGAATGTATCAACTATGGACTTGGACACACTAAATTGCATGTAGTATGTTATTGATACCAGCATAACAGCTGCCCTTCCTTGTAAAATATCATATCATAATTTTTTTAAACGATAGAAGGCAACTCATCGGGGCCAGTGGAAAAATGATCTTCTAGCTTGTTAATGCTCCTTACCACAGTATCAAGATCATTTGAATAGAGACCAGAGATGTTAGAGCGCTGTCATTCATGTAACTGAATAAGTCCGCATCGGGCTCAATATTGTAAACATTTTGTGGACAACCCCGCAATGGTTTTGGGTCACCAGAACAAGGATCACTTCTTACAGTTTATAAATTGCTAAAAACGTTTTGGATCAGCGATTATTTTCAACTACATACTACCGTTGTAATCATTGTAGAGTTCATGAGACAAGTTCGAAAATTCATTGTGAACGTTCACATAATTTGAGTAATCTGAGTCCAGTCCCGTCTTTAAGAATTTTTCCAGTTCCCTGTTGTACTATGGTGGAACTGCCGGTTTGCTTCTTCGTGGAATATAATAAGTTTGGGCTTCCACGTTGCGATTATAGCTAATAATTTATTAAGTTTCTTAAAAACGGCATTACAGAAATTAAAATTGGGTGAAGCTTCACAGATAATGTTAACTCTACATTGTTCGCGGGAAAATGTGAATAAAATTGGATGCAATTATTGGCGCCAGCAGAGAATACTAAGTCAAGCTCTGCCTGTTTAGATTGTTCTTGACGTTATTAATCTTCATTAAACCAGAATTTGAAAAGTTATCAGCAATCAAATTTTATATTGCAGATTGTCCATTCGCAGCAACATAACGGGTATTATCCTTAGATTGTGTCCATATAAGATAGGGAGGTTACAATCGCTAATGCCAAAAACGTCATCTAAAATATAAAATGACTATTAGGAAGTATATTTACAGCAACACGGCGTAAATGTGTTTGCAGTGTAACCCTTGTTTATTTGAATGCAAATCAGCTCAATATTGTCGGTATTCGGGGTTACCTCTTCTGAGCAGTCAAAGAACGCTCCCACCGTTCAATACACCATCAGAAACTGAACCATCTTTGCGGACAACGCTATAATCTAACGTAAAATGTTCGCAAATATTCGCATTCCTGTTGAAGTCGTTAGTTAAATTTGTTTCGGTGAGTGTAAACATATCATGAAAAAGGGCTTGAGTTTGCAAAAATACTTCGCGGGATGTTGTTCATAGTTCCCTTACATTCTGGTAATAAAGCGACGAATAATGCAGTTTTTTTGGTTTGCGTTGGTTTGAGTATGATTATTCTTAGGGCGGAAATCAACAAATTATTGCGAGTACGTTGACCCAGGCTATGATGCTAGAGACATTAGGAAGTCAAACATAGTTCCCGAAACCGTCACTTTAAAGGAAGGAACATGACCATTACAGCGAGATATATTTTTACATTGAACTAGGTTCTAGTCAACTCTAATATCAGGCAGATTCAGAATGGAATTAACGTGTGCAAGAATACCTGGGTTTGTCGTAGAGATATTGATCCTATTCTGGCTTTCCCGGGGAATTGGGAAAATATTCCGCTGTAATCCCAAATTTCACTAATTCACAAATATTTATTTCCCGCTCCCAAATGTATCTTCTGGCAGACTGGGAATATTTTTCGAGGAATTTTTTATTTTACTTACTTATTTTACTTTTTATTTATTTTTTTTTATTTTTAGAAAAAATAATGTTTAAAAACTCAAAAATGCACGAATCACAATTCCCCCCAAAAAATAATGAGGAGAAATTAACGCCAAAACTGCTATAAAATTGAATTATTTTTTCCCAATAAAAAAATTCAAAGAATACAAAATTCTCAACTGCTAGAAAAACGTCACAATTTCCCAATTCCCTATTCCCGGGGAAAACCAGATTAAGGCCACTGGAAACGAATATGTTCTTATGTTTAGGAGCTACTCGGATCCGGCAGGAAGGTCCAATTTTACTAATATTTTTAGGGATAACGGAGTTATTATCGTACTGAATGGAGATGGCATTTGGAATAGCTTCTGTTGCCGTGGGTTGGTTAGTTAACACGCAATGCATCAACTCGTTAAGGTGTCCCTCATGGTTTAGAGTTTACTCTCAAAACACGAGATAGATGATTGTAAATGTGCGGAAATGTTGACGTTATTTTTCTTAAAACCATCACTCTTAGTGCAGCTAACGATAACAAATATTGGTTAATGAGCTGGCTATGATTTATAAATTCAGTTGTAATTTGATTTTTGTGTTATTTAATTTGTGACATATTTGTATTAACGTCCGAAAATATGTTGCTAAATTTGATGCAAAGCATCTCATTCATAATAACGTCGAAATTATCAATAAATTTTAAAATTTTTGCTAAGTATTTGTCGTGATTAAAGTTAATAAGTGCTGTCGATTTAGAATTACTTGCAATATTGTTCTCAATGCGTTCAAACGAACTCGACATGTCATCAACATTAGAACACAATAAGTTCAGTATCTTTTCCATAAAGTTGGTAACAAAAGATATTTTCAATTGAGTTGAGATTATTTCTGTTTTCCGTTATTTAAATGTTTAATTTGGCAAGTAAATGTTTGTACAACTAAAATCGCAACTTACGGGTAATGAATTCTTAATTTGATTATGTATCAGGCTCAGGAGTGTGTTCCATAGCGTTGAACCTGATATGTACATACATCTAATTTTCTTCCGTCTCTTTGATCTAATACCCCGAACAGTACGTCAAAAAGCTCTCGTCAATTGCGGGTGATTTTGTTGCCACCTGAAGTGTTTAGCATCTCGTTTCGACGTGACGTGATTTTATCTATGATTGTTTTGAGCTTTTCAAAATGACCATATTCCTGCAGGTGGATCACAACTTTAATAAGTACTAGGTAGCTCGCGGTTATTTCTGAATACAAATTTTGTTCGAAATACGAGTCCCAAGACTTCACATTTTCGTGTAAGTATAAGGTGCGTAGTATCAGTGGACCTAGACTACTACAGGTCACACTGCTTAAAAATTTTTGCTATATGACATCAATTTATGTCGTCAGTTCCTTCTTTGATTATTGTAGGCAGCACTGTGTTTAAACAAACAACAAAAAAAATATTTTGATAATATATTTTAAAATTTAATAAAAAGCTATTGGTAAGTATTAGTTCATAATATTATTATAAAATTATGCATTTTAAATTGTGTTAAATATGTAAACACGTATAAAATGTGTACACATTTCTTGTAATTTAAGGGAAGACATAACCTTACTTTTAGCACTCGTATAAATATTTTCTTTTTTCTGTTTATTTTCGTTTATTATTTTTATGAACATGACTGTCATCTCTAGTTCAAAGAATAAACTGTAGACATAAATTTGATGGCATAAACAGCAGTGTGGCCTGTAGTATTCTAGGTGCACTGCTAGGATACAATTTTATATTAGTGTGTGTAATTTTTCTGTGGTTAATTTGTTTGTTTTATACGAAGATACGCATCAAAAATTGTGAATCGGTACAAATCGGTTCAGTTATGTCGTTTCGTTGTCTCACTTTTTTGATATCTCCCTTGCTTTCGACCCATAGAAATAGAGTATATAGAATGAATGTAAAGAACTGTCAAGCGTCACAAATTCGGAGTGAAGTTAGGAAGTTTAAATTAAAAAATTATTTATATTTAATTACATTTTTATTTCTTTACTAAAGTACATTCATTATTTTTATTTAAATATAATATTAATATAATAAAAAATTATAAAATATAAAAAATATAAAATATAAAAAATAATAATTATAAAACCGCTACGCTTATTTATTTCACATTCCTTTGAAATGTAATAAAGAAATAAACTTGTTTCTTTTCGTTAATTTATATGACCTTTGGTTACAAAAATAATTCATTCGGATGTCATAATATTTTTCTATGATAGAATGAGCTAACAAATTAACGTGTTCTTGAGAATGACTATATTGATCTTCATCATTGAAAATATTTACACTTATTAGGTTGTGAAGAACGTTATAACTTATTTTTTTAAACAATTTAGAACTAGATTTTAGTTGCGTTATGTTTTTGTAGTCCGCAATAGCCAATTCCCGTTTTAATACAGCTTCTGAATATTTACAAATTTTTAATACTGACGACGAAGGAGTTAACAGACCACCCTTATTTTTTAAATTGATTAGCGAGGTATAAGAGTTACATTGTTGTATTAATGTGCAACAGTCCTCACAATTCAATTTTCTAAATAAATATCGGACTATAAATCCTCCTATGTATTCAATAACATTAATTGAAAATTCACTTAGTATAATTGGGTATCCAAGAAAATCTTCATCATACATATTCGATTCGTCTACTTCAGAAATTTCGCGACCAATTGGAATATCATCTGATGAAGATTCAACCATTGCAAGTCGGTTAATAGAAGAATTAATAAGGCTATCGGAATTAAAATTGGAAACATTCAAAATAGAAACTTCTGTTTGAGGAATACAATTGCCTAACGAGGCGTCACTTAGTTGAACGTGTGTTAAAATACGTTTGTATGAAGTGATGAATTGTTTTAGAGTTGGATTCGAATTTCTTCCTAATCTTGAACGAACAATTGAAAAAAATAATTCAATGTGGTCTTGACTTAATTTATAGAAAGAAATATATTTCAACAGATGTGTGCTTAAATAAGTGTCATGGAGAACCTGGATGTTAGAAAGACAACATAAAATTCCAATAAATCCCGTTTTGCATTTTGAATCAATAACTTTAATTCCATCGGATAAAAACTTTAATTCTGATATATATTCTACTGAAGATTTAACGTTATTTATAACCAAATTAAAATTACTTTGGGATATTGGTTTTTTAAACCATAATCTTGAAATTTTTTGCTGTTTAAAATATCAAAGGAATTATTGAAGATTCTAATAAATTTTATTGTTCCACTACACCCTTCAAACTGTGGCAATTTTAAAATACTATCACAAAATTCTAATGCGCTTGCTACGGAATTACTTAATGTCTGAACTGCTAATTTAACTTTCATTTTTTGATTATTAAAATATATATGGGCCTTTCGTAATTTATTCGCGAGATGGAATCCTTCCTTCGATTGAATCTTATGCAGTTCTTCTAAGTAGTGCCATGAAATTTTATTGCCGTCACTATCAACTAAAGGGCCTTTATTAGCTAGAACGTTCCTAACGAGTTTCAACATGTGACATGGATCAAAAAAAATTAAAAATTGTTGAGGTATACCAGCCAATTTAAAAGCGAGATTTACATTAGGATAATAAACGTTACAACCTAGTTCTCGAGTTATAGTAAAATTTGTTGATAGTCCATCAAAAGTCACTCCAATTGTTACAACCCCAACTTCGTGTAATAAACGTAAACAAGACTCAATCATATTTTTTTTTGTAGGGATGTTAAAATTTTAATAGGGAAATACCCAAGAGGAATTTTCCAATGAGCAGTACAACTGACAAACATAAAAACAATTACTTCCGTTGCTAAAGTATTATCGTTTGGGTCGCTACCTTCAAACTCGACACATCCCCAAGTTTTTTTGGTGTGAAAATCATACTCGCATTTTGGATGAATGTACATCTCATCCAAGCATACATTTCCAATAACGACCTCACCCATTTCTTTTTTTGATCGGACCAGCAACTCTAGAGTACGAAAAGATTCTGTGGTAAAACCTGGATTCCCATTTACTACTTTATACCAATTATAAAGTGTTCGAGGGTGAGGTAAGCAGTTTTTAAATTGTTTTCGAACATATTCATAGGCCTTTGGAGAATAAAAGTTTAAATTTAATGCAAACTTCCGTATTTCTTCTGAATATTTCCTGGATATTTTTTGATTTGAAATTTTATTTATATATCTATTTAAAAATATTGAATTTGGGTCAGAATGTTCTAGAAATTTATCCTTCTCGCAAGAACTAATTAAATTTTTATGTTCAAGTTCGTCTAATAGTTGACCCAAATTAAAAATTTTTTTTCTTTGTCTACTACTTTTTTGCCTTAATTTGCTAATTTTTTTCTCCATTTTGTAGCATTTATTCCGTAAAAATTGTAGTTTTTGACTTCGTAATTTATTTTTTTGGACTCGTTGGAAGATCAGTATCTGATGAGGCCATTGCTCGCTTCAACGTTATTTTATTAAATTTTTCGTGTGTATATGAAGATTTTTCAATTTTACTAGCAAATGAAGAACTAGTATTACTACGAATGCTAGTATCACTACCAAGAGGTGAACTATTTTCGAATGGAATGGTTTGCAATTTATCGTCATACAAATCTGTGTTAGTATCGGATACAATCAGTTCAGGTACTACGTCAATTCGGGATGTATAATCATGGTCTCTATTTTTGCTAAATGCATCGACTTGATTGCCACATCAGCTAATAAGTTTAATCCATAGTTTGGGTCTTCTTCAACATGAGAAGAAACTTCAAAATTAGCCCCAATAATATCGTCAGAATTTATAGAAGTTGAGCAATCGCCTTGGGGAACAGATTTATAATAAGAGTGTTCGGAGCATCCAACCATGTTTTCTTCAGTATGATATGGAATTACGGTTTGATTAATATTGGGGTATGTATTATCAAGATTTTCAACGACGTCAAATCCACACGTTGATTCGTCAATGTATAAAGTGGGAATAGCCGATTTTCTTAAAAATCTCCTCTGATTCTCTTTTTTCTGTGGTATGAAATAGTGCTTTTCAAAATGTATCGAACAAACAAATGAATTTTTACTTAGTGCCATTTGCTCATCGAATCCAATTGATCTCAACCATTGTTTTTTAAATTCTCCATATTTTGGTACGCTAAAAACAAATGTTTACATTATAATTTCTGTAAAAAATTGTATTTACAGTACATATTCCAAAATAAAAATAAATTATGAAAAGCAAAGCACTTAGCACATGAAATAAAATAAGAAAAATGCGGCACTGGTAAAAAACATATGTTTATTAAGAGATGCTACCCACGTCAATAACCAAAATTGTTTTCTTATTTTTATCTGATTTATAAATTAAATTAAGGATAATTTTACCACAAATCACATTCTTTTCAACATAATTTACATTTTATTTTTTAATAAACACTTACCGATGGTACGAAATTCCTTCTTGAAATTTTTTAGGCGTATTTAAACAGTTTTTCACGAGACACTTCATTTTATTAAATGTTTGTAATTTTTATTACTAAAATGATACACTACACACAATCCACTAACTATTTTAATAATATTTTAATTATTTTTTAATTATTTTAATTAATATTTTCACGATTTTTTAAGAGCACAAAATTAAACGCGTAATTTAAAACAAAAAAAAAACTGGTTTGAAGGGGTAGCATCTCTGACATATGAGACCGCCATATGCATTTTTTATATAACCATCCTGCTCTGGCTTGTGACACGTGAAACAGCAAATCTTATATGGGAAAAATCAATACATTCATTCTATAGTATTTAATTCTATGTTTCGACCAGGCGAAATATTAAAAATAGTCATTGGGTAAAGAAACTTGTTTTTAACTACATATAACGATTTTAATTTATGTGAATGAAAAAATAACAAACGTTATGTTGGTAAAGTGTATGTAGGGTTAACCTAACATTATAATAATAAAGAACGCACCCATCAGTCTTATGCTTAACCTCAACATCACCACACTTTGATTCATTACATCGTGTCAGAAGATGCATAAACATTTTTTTTTATTAAACATATCTTAGAAAAATGCCAACGGAAACATCGTCATCAACAGCGTGCGTGAGACCACCATCGCCATTACAGTCCAATAGTATCAATATGTCGAATTCGTGGAAAAAAGTTAAACAACACTTTGAATGGTTTTCGATTGCCACTCAGTTAAAGAAAAAAGGACAGCGAAATACAAGTTGCCACGTTTATGTCGAGTATAGGTTATGAAGCCGTCGAAATATTTAATACCTTTAACTTGTCCAGCGAAGATGAAAAAAATATAGCTAAAATCAAAGAAAGTTCGAAAAATATTTTGCACCTAAAAGTTCAATAACTTTCGAGCGCTATGTATTTAATAAATTACGTCAACTCTAAGGGGAAACGTTTGATCAATTCCTGACTAAAGTTGTAAAGCAAGGAAATAAAATGTGAATTTGGTACACTGGAAGATAGTCTAGTTCGAGACAAAAAATCGGAGTTAAAAGTGAAGTAATTCGTAAAAAATTATTGACCGAAGATGATATTGCTCTGGATAAAACCGTAACCATATGCAGGACAAGTGAAATAGTCTCTAGACAAATAAGTTACATGAACACACCTGTTACTAGCAACATTGAAACAATTGGTAAACTGCAGTACAAACGGGATAATATTATGCAAAACATCAGTAACAAGCCAGGCAATAATTCAAAGAACACAGAAGCTGAGTTGGAAGTGGAACGAAACATATGCGTAGGAACTGTCCTGCATATCGTCAAAAATACAATAAATGTACACGAGAATGGCATTTTGAAAAAATGTGCAGATCTAGCAAACGTCATACAAGGGAAGTAACACAGAGAGAGAGATAGAGACAGTACATGAAAACAATCATGACGATAACAAAAATTGGTTTAAGGAGATCCAGATTGCGAAAACGAATGTCAAAGTTAAGCTTAACATGGGTGCGCAGTGTAACGTCCTTCCAAAATATATAGTGGACAAAACAAACATTCAAATACAACCATCCAGTGCAAAACATCTGATAGTGTTCAACAATGAAAAATTAAGCGTGTTTGGTGAAATAAAAGCAAGATGTTTAGTTCGAAAAGTAAATGCAGATATCAAATTTTTAGTAGTTAACGCAAACGTTTCGCCTATTTTGGGTATACAAACTTGTGAAAGTTTAAAATTAGTGCTCAGAGTGCAGGAATTGAAGGTTCACGAGGAAATCTACGACGGGTTGGGATGTATAAAAAATTGCTTTAGTGATTTAGTGGAAAATCCTAAGTTTGAAATTCAACCGGCTCGTACTTTGCGTACTTTGGCTATGAAACAGCAAGTAAAAAACAAAACAGACAGTATGGTAAATTTAGGTGTCCTGGAGAAAACACACGAAGTCACGAATATAATTCGAAGATATCATTCTTTAAAAACAGCGGAGGAAATAATATCGAAAATCCAAAAGTCCAAGTTTTTTACAATACTGGATTGCAAAAGGGGGTTTTGGTAAATTCAAGTGTCATCAAGAACACAGAAATATTTAATGGGTACTCCGTGGGGACGATATTCTTATAAACGGTTACCATTCGGATTAGCGTCAGCTCCAGAAGTATTCCAGGATGTAATGAGTCAAATCCTAATTCTTCGAAACGTAGAAATTACTTCAAAGGTAATCAAAAAGTTGTTAGAATGTGGAATTAAGCTGAACAAAGAAAAATGTGTATTCAGTTCAAAAAAAGTAATGTTTTTGGAACATATTTTTAGTGCAGAAGGATTATCAGTGGATCCAAAAGAATCAAAAACGATCCAACAATTAAATAAACCAGGCAATATAACAGAATTACAACGATTGCTTGGAATGGCAACATACTTGTCAAAATTCGTCCCAAATTTATCAGGTATAACGCAGCCACTCAGACAGCTGCTAGTAAAAAATTCAGAATGGATATGGACTGATCAGCACGATAAAGCATTCAAAGATTTGAAAGAAACATTTTCAGCTTCGCCTGTGTTAAAGTTTTTGATGCCTATCAAGATGTAACTATTCAGGTCGATACCAGTTTTAAAAGTTTTGGAGCTTCATTGTTGCAAGAAGATCAGCTAATAGCGTTTGCGTCCAAAGCCTTGACTAAGTCCATCGAGGAATAAATATATAAGAGAAATCAAGTGTAGTGCAAATTTTATAAGCCAATTTCTCCGAGGTTAATCTTATTTTATAGTTTTGATATATTTAAACACACAAATTTAATTGTTTGCTATATTTAATCCACATATACGTATGTTATAGACATATCGGCATAGTTATGTTATAGTTCATTGTTCTTGTTAGGCTTATACAGATTGCCAATAGTAAAATAGATTAACCTTGGAATGTCTACATGAGTCCTCTTATGTATATATATTTTGCTTTATGCTAAGTCTCAGCAAAGATATCCCCCGATCGAGTTGTAAGCAGCGGCAATTAGATGTACAAAATTCCATGAGTACATATACGGAAAAAAACTCATCATACAAAGTGATCATAAATCTTTAGAAATCATTTTCAAGAAATCATTGACGTTAGCTCCAGCCAGATTACAGAGAATACTTTTTGATGTAAAATAGTATTCCCCAACGATAATTTACAAAAAAGGTACTACAATGGATATAGTCGATACACTAAGTAGGGATTGTGATGCGATAACGAAGAAGAAGAAGAAGAATTTCAAGTTTACTTAGTGCTAGATATGTCGAAGAATGCAAATGAAGAACTCGTTGAGTCAACAAAAAACGATCACAAACTGCAAGAAGTAATAAAAATTATAAAACAACGATGGCCAAAGGACCTAAAAGAGTTGGATAATCTAGTGAAACCATATCATAATTTTAGAGACGAAATTGCTTATTACAACGGTATAGTTTTTAAAGGTAAGAAAATCATAGTGCCGTTGTCACAAAGAAAAAATGCTGAAAGCAATACATATTGGACATTTCGGTATAACAAGATGTCTTGGTAGAGCAAGGCAAATGTTCTACTGGCGTGGGATGTCTAAAGAGATTACAGAGTGTGTGAATAATTGTGCAGTTTGTCAGCAAAACGAAAATTCAAAACAAAAGGAACCACTAATTAATAAACAAGTGCCGGAGTTCCGTTTCAAATCGTTGCAACCGATTTATTTCACTTCCAAGGAAATGAATACCCATTACTGGTCGATAGTTATTCTGGATTTTTAGACTTCAAATTGATGAACAGGATAGGTTCAGAGGAGCTTATTAAGAAGTTAAAATCGTGGTTTGCGGTACATTGAATTTCTGAAATTCTGGAATCAGATAACGGAACGCAATACTCGTCAGAAAAATTTCAACGTTTTACGAAAGAATGGTCTATAATACAACAATTTTCTAGTCCGAGGTATCCACGATCCAACGGTCTAGCAGAAAGATTTCGTAGAAACAGCGAAAAATTTGCCGAACAAATGTAGTAAAGATGGGACAGATGTGTATTTAGCCTGTTAAACTATAGCAACATGCCGAGGGACGAGTACTCGTACATACAATCACCAAATCAGAGATTATTTAGTCGAATCACCAGATCGACTATACCAACTAAAAAAGAATTGCTAAAAGCCGTAGCAAATAATGTAGCCGATCACCTTACAAATCTTCGTAAAAACAGAAAAATTACGCAGACCAGAAGAGTAAGTCATCGGAGGAGTTTAAACCGGGTTATGCAGTTAAGAATCCGATTAAGACACAGAAATTGGGTGTCGGGAAAAATCAAAAGTCTAGCAGACGCACCAAGGTCATACATCGTAGAAACTTCAGATGGTAGTGAGTTGAGAAGAAATTCAAAACATATCGCCAAATGCCGAGCTACAATTCAATCGGCAAGAGAAATTGTTGTCATGCTGTCACAATACAACAGTAATAGTGAGACACAATCGTATCAATCGTTACCTCAACTCAATAATGACAATAATGATGTGAATGACAAAGATAATGCCAACAGTGTGATGAGTGAGGAGATAAACGTCCTGTAATATAAATAACAACCCAGGGATAAAGACAACCAGATATGGACACATCATAAAACCGCTTAAAAATTAAATAGTTATTAGTAGGATTTCATTGCAATATTGAATTTAAGTAATGGAATTAATTGAAAAGATAAGTAAAAAAACTGATGTAACGTAAAGTGTATGTAGGGTTAACCTAACTTTATTATAATAAAAAACGCACCCATCAGTCTTATGCTTAACCTCAACATCCCCACACGTTGTTTCATTACAGTTGGTGTGGCGGTTTTTTCAATGCAATGTCCAAATAAATATTTTTGTCTCGCAAAAACACAAAATTTGCAATTATTTTAAAACTAAAATTCAAGTAACTCAACTGAATACGGCTGCCTCTCGATGTTACTCCATTTGTCACGCTATCAACGCTTCTCCTCAAGAACTGAATCGCGCGCGCAACACAAACACGCGCCATTGAATTTTTTGTTCTGAAAATTGTCTGATTAGATTTTTATGGCTCTACCAATCACATTGTTCATTTGATCATTTTATACCGGGTGAAGAGCAAAGGAGTTGTTACGCTTGCACGAAAGTGGCGTTTTGCCGAATTTGGTTTTCTCCGATGAGTCACCGTTCGTTATTGAGCAATATGTGAACAAGCAGAACGACCGGATTTACTTGCTCGGCCGTTCTACTGAAAATTTGGACCAACGGATTGCCACTCGAAACCAAGCGCCGCCGATGGTGATGGTTTGGGCCGCCGTAACGGCTGAAAGCCGTTCATCGCTCGTTTATTTGGACCGTGGCATCAAGATAAATGCTCAAATTTATCGGGATCATGTGTTGGAGGGAGCGTTGAAGCATTGGACACAAAAACATTTCGGCCGCAGAGCCTTGACATTTCAACAGGACTCGGCGCCGAGTCATATAGCGCGCGTCAATCAAGATTGGCTGAGAAACAAAGTTCCGCGATTCATTTCCACTGCCCAATGGCCACCAGATTCACCGGATGCAAATCCGCTAGATTTCTCGGTTTGGGGTATTTTGAAGAGCAAGGTTGGGACAAAAAAATACCAAAGTGTCGATCATCTCAAGCAAGCGCTTCGCTGGGAATGGGTCAAAATACTGCAGAGCCACTTTCGTTCTGCATGCAATAGCTTTATCGGCCGTTTGAAGGCCATAATCGTGACTAAGGGTGGCCAAATCGAAAACTGCTAATGCAATTCGAAAATTTAAATATTTGTGAACACTTTTTACTTTGATTCAATAAAATATATTAAAAAATAAAAATTCTGTGGCGTTTTGTTTTGGTAACACTTCGTGTCAGTCACCCTGTAATATTAGTTACAAATAAATTTGTATGCACAACAATGGGGAATTTAATTTTTCAATCCAAAATTTTGAAAACGAACTAAAAGCCGCAACGATTACTTATATAATGCTCACATAAATATGTATGCAAGATCAGACGACATCACCGCAAATCAACTTTGAAGCATTTTTAAGCTTTTGGAAGGAGTAACGTTGGAGTGATATGCGATAATTTCATACAATGACAATGTAAATTTTCCTGATGGATTGGCGAACTTCTTCTGAAAAGTGTATCCACTCCTTGAAGAAGAATTAAAAATAAAGGCCGATCAATTAGACTTTGTCAAAATATGGTCGAGGTCAAGCTCGTGGATCAACGTGTGAGAAAAACGAAGGGATTTTCGTCAATGCTATAGGAAGTAGAAGAGGTATCAAAACTTGTTTCGAAGCCTTTTCTCTGTAAAGGCTGGTTTTTGATTTTGATAGTAATCCAGCTGGACACTATTCAAACCTTATATCTGTAATTGGATAGGAAAGGAAATTCATTTTGATTCTTAATAAGTCAGCTGTGTGTACACCTAATGCCCATAGATGTGCGATACATTTCTTTTTATAAGCGGTGCTGGTCGTTCTATTTCGGATTCCATAATTTTTAAGTTTCCGATTGCATTTTCTCATGGTTGTTGAAGGCGTTTTATTGATATCCAAAACAGGGTTTTATAAATGAGAAGGTGTTGATAAGATTCATATTCAATTCATGTTCATATTCTGATCATGAATTATTTTCTTGATGGTTTATCTGGACTTTCTATTTATTTGTTTTTATTGGTGTATTGATAGTTCATATGAAAATTTACACAATTATTGCGCAGGGCAGTGTACAAACTTGTAGCTTATCGTCTTGCATGAAGAAAAGTTATTTCAGAGTCTTCGGAATTTCAGCAGTCTACAGCAATTCAGTTTTAAATAGAAATTTTCCGTTGTTTCTTTAACAGGATGAAATTAGAAATTAATTCTACGATTCCACGTTTATTCCCAGACTTCTATAAGTAAACGTTTGTTTTTGTATCTGCGGTTGATTTCAAATGACAGCGTAGTTTATCCACCGTCCCTCTAAGATCGTTTTTCAGATAATCGAGCTTGTCTGTCTAATGAAATGATACCTTTGATTTTCGTTTACCAAACGTTTAAATATTTCAAAGGAACTTCATCCATTGCGTGTAGTTTTAATAAAATATATTCCGTTTTGCTACGAGTATTTCTCGGCACAATTTCCTAATTTTAGTAATCTGTCTTTGTAGCTAGCTCGATGGGTTGTCGTTGCTTTGGTTGCGGGCTACGTGCTATTTTATGGTATCAGTAGTGAACCATTGTTTAATCGCTTGTGCATATATTCCAACATATGCTGTAAATCGATGATACCGTGGCTGCCTGACTGAATCATGCATGCCCTTATCAATCGGTGGATCAACGGACTGAATCCGTTTCAATTTAGAATATATGTACGTTTATTTAATGGTGCATTTTGTGTAACGGCTCTTTCTTCATTTATAGATACATCTTCGTTTTGCGGAAGGCTTGAGCTTTGTTGTTATAGCTCTAGAGTTGAGGCAGTTTTCTTATATAAAGTTTTTTGGTTGCTAGATGTGTAGCCGAATTTGACCATCAGTCAAACCGGAAAACCAACCAGATAATGTTAAAGTTAAATTAGAGAAAGTCAACCATAACAACTTGCGGCTAGAAAATAAAATTATCAAGGACATAGCTTAAATCATAGAGAATGTGGAATGTGGATTTTTCGTTACATATATGCTTCAACATCTTGCATCTGATTAGCAATTCCAACTATCTCAGCACCTCTGAGCCATATTGAGTAATTTAATGATATCTAGCATGTTAGTTCCGTACTAGAGAAAGTATAAAGAGAGAATATCGCGATCTCGAAGGCCGTCGAATTCTACATATACACTTCTCTGGAATTTCGAGGCTCTACTAACAAATTTCAGGGGCGTGTAACAGAGAGAAACTATGCGATAAAAGAAAACGAGATCATCTCATCCGACAAGCTAGTATGCCTCATCCAGTCTAGCAGCTCTGCGACCTTGCTAGGATTCAATGGACCAATTATTCATTAATCCGAAATTAAATATCAAAATAAACAAACTTAAATTAACTAAACAATTTTGGTTAATTTATCATCAATCGGTCAATCAATCCGACTCCTGCAAAATTGGTATCTGGCATACGAATTTTAATCAAATATGCAGAAACGATGGCAAACTATACAAATGCAGCTCTAACAACCGTACTTAAACACATAGAAGAAAGTCACCAAAACCTTACAAAGAGTGGTTCGATAATTAATGCAGTTAGTTCACCGCTTGTCGGAATTTGTCAAGAAAAAACATTTACAGTAATATATCATTTTTTAATCTGACGATTCGAGTAATAAGTGCAGAAGTGCAAAATAGTGAGCCCGAACTCTTCTCCCACTCCGTGAAGGCGTTAAGCCGTAGCGTTAAAAGATAGCGTTGAGCGCGAAAACTCTTGTCGACGCAGATATGTATATGTTTTAGATTCCAAAAAGCCTCGCTTGTCTGTGCAAACTCTTATCACCTAGTCCTTTATGTGTTGTAGCCTATAAAGACTAATTTCGGGTCGTTGCAAGCTGTTTGTTTCAATCCATGTTTTATTAAATTGGCGCAAATTATAAACCAATAAAGCACAATTTTCGACCCATCAAAATTACTAAAACCATACTACAGAGTAGGGTAATTATTTAGATTGGCTATATGGTTACTACTTAAAAGACACTTTTTGATGCCAGAAAATTGTTTGTTTGTGGACAATTTGTTAGTTCTAATGCCCTCTAAATTTTGTTCGCGTTCAGAAAGAAAATAACCTTAACTAGTATTTGCTAGAAACTGTCGCTCTTCAAGACGCTCGTCGTGGTTCAAAAATGCCTGGTAATCTCCACGAAGAACTGTGTAAAATGAAATACAAAGCAACTTTGACTGCTAATTTCAAAATTGCTCAGCTTTACTGATACTACTAAATTGTTCAGACCATTAACAGTTACTATATTCCTTTGCGTGCGTTCCTACACTTTGGTTTACAAAGATGACAATTTAGCTTTGAACAACAAGTCAACAGTATAACTTCAATTCAAGTTCCTTGTTTCATTGTTACAAAGGGACTGTAAAAAGACGGAAATGTGAGATACTGTTCTACGCAATGATCCAAATTTACAAGTTGCTTGGGCAGAGATTTTATAATTGAGTCAACCAACATCCGATTACCTCGTGCTTCAAATCGGAGATATTAGCGTCAATTCTAACTCTAGTATCTGGATGAAAGTATTTTGATGCAGCCAATTAGTATTTTGCTTTGTTGCTAACGCCACCTATGAGTTACTCAATAAAACGCGCAATGTAAATCGCTCCATAGCAAGGTGAAAACGAACGGCGCCAGGGATTTTATTAAGCAAAATTTAGAAATTTTCAAAATATTTTAGAAGTAGTTTGTGTTCTGATTATCTAAAGTGCCCACTTGCACAATAAATACTTGTCAGTTATTACTCTATTTTATGAATTCCGAGCCCGTACAAATATTCATCTGCGATCCAAACAGATTAAAGAGAAATGTGTTGCTAATGTCGTGTTTGTGCAATCAGAGTAAGTTTCTAACCTTTTGTGTCAACACGACATACCCGGGTATGTATTTGATTTTTTAAACGGTAAAATCGACCTGGAGTTTTATTACACGATTTAAAGAACACGTAAAGGATGTGGGAAAACCCATAACACAGTCCAAAGACAGTTACAGCACACTTACACAGGATATGACAGCAATTTAGAAATCCTGCACAGACTGAAAAAGGTGAAAAAAATGAATAGAATAGAGGAGTATAAAGATTATCAACATAGGAAGAACCCACAACTATTGAACGATAGGATGCCGTACAACGAAATTTACGAATATATAAAGGGAAAATTTGCGAACCAAAATTAATTTTGGAAATTTATCACAGTGGAAAATTATATTTGTGGGGCGTCACGGGCGCCAAGTTCTCCGAATGCGACACATCACGAACGAGGCAAGAGATAAATACATCAGGCAGTTGATTGACGAAGTTTCAAATGATAGTGACATAGAGCAAACTGTAAATGATTTTGCTGAATCTGATGATGACAGAAACGTTGTTGCTGCCAATCGTGATGCTTCAGATGCGGAGCTAGAATCACATCCACCCGAAATTGATTTAGAGGGTGAATCAAATGACGAGGAACTTGAAAATTCAGAGTGAAGAAGAGAAATACCTACTTCTCGACGTGCTCTCTCACATCATGTTATGAAGCAGCACGATGGACCACATAGATCAACAATCAACCTCACATTGCTTCAAACATTTAAGTGTTTTCTCACAACTGGAATGTGTAACAACATAATAAGGGAAACAAATCGCAAAGCACAGCGCAGCTATGAAACGTGGAACACCAATAATACTGGATCGATTAAAGTTTGGAAACCTATAAATGAAGAAGAGTTCGATGCATTCCTTAGAATACTAATAACTGCAGGCGTATCTAGATCGAACTACGAATATACTACTGAGCTGTGTAAAACAGTTATAAATCCCTTATACAGGGCCAGCATGGGTTTTCGTAGATTTTGGAGTATAACACAGTTCATTTGCTTTGACAATGAAAATACTAGCGCAGCTCGCTTGGAGAAAGATATAAACCAGAACCACGAGATTTATTCGTAATGCTAAATGCTCACCTTCGTAAATATTTTATATCATGCGTACGATGCAGTAACGATCGACGAGCAATTATATCCATACAGAGGCAGGACTAAATTTACCCAGTATATTCCTTCGAAACTCAAATATGGCATACAAGTCTGGTGGATATGCGATGCAAAACTGCCTGCCCATTACAGGCTAATCTATTTACTGGTAAACCATCCAATGGATCGCGAGAGATTAATCAAGGTGAAAAAGTTGTAACTAAGTTGGTGGAACCATATATAAACAGTTCCAGGCCTCAAGACAACGTGATGTACTAACAACAGAATTTGGTTTCCATGAAAACGTGACAATGTGCTCTTACGTACCTAAAACAGAAAGCTGTGATTATAAGCCTGACATTATAAATTATTATAATGCAACGAAAGGAGCAGTGGATACGATGGATGTACGACGGATATACGAAAATGCTGGGCGAATATAGCACCAAACGCCGTACTTAGAGATGTCCACTCGCGTTTTTTTACAACATATTGGATGTCACTTGCATTAGCTACAGTTATGATTTATTCTTCTCAAGGAGAAAAATTTGCAGGAGTTAGGCAAAGCGCTTGCAATGTCATCAATTGAAAAACGAGCAGCAACGCCATTTATATATCGAAACTTTAACCCGCGAAACGAATTGGAAGCAATATTGTTGCAGAAAATAGAAGGGGCATCTAAATCATTTCAATCACCTTCTTCTGGTTCTAGTCAGCCATTACCATAAGAAGATAGAGATAAAACAGGTCGCCTGAAACATAAAGGTAATTGCTTTATATTCCGGAAAGACTCGAAACGACGACCCGCCAGTATGTGCGGAACATTGTCAGGAGTTTATTAAATGCCAGAATTGCCCATAAATTACTACTTAAAGTTTCTTTGTCAAATAATTGTGTCACATTAAAATAAAATTAACTGAATTAAGCTTTATAGAATTACATTACATTTGCTAACCTGAATTTTATTTCGCCATTTATCATTTAGCACCTATGTTTAGCTTAAAATTACCCTTAATTTGAAACTTGCCATACTAAATGTATAGCAACGTTCGCTGCTCGTGTTAAATAAAAGGTTAACTGATGTGGTCCAAGGAGACCGACCATATATACAATTTTTGGAATCTCGAAGATTCAAAACTAAATAAATTATAAATAAAACTCTTAAACATTTAATCCATTAACATTTAAACTTTATACTACTTATTCACACATTTCCAAGCACAAAATCGACTTTCAATTTGATGTATTACTTTTCTGGCCATCGCCAATATTTTTGGCAATTTCTTCAATTTTCTGTTTACGATATTCTTTCCGTGCCTCATCCAGTAGCACATTATGTAATAAATTCCGATTACTTGAGTAATCCTCGGTAAATGAAGGGTACGGATGGCCACGCAACTCTAAAACAGATCGCTGCCGATAGTGACCCGGATATTCTCGTGGCGCTTTCAGTAATCGAGTATACGATATCTCACAATTCTCAAATCGTGGAACTAAAACCTTAAATAGTTTGTGCACTAGTTGTTTCTCGAGTAGCCAATAGTCGGCCGTCTCCATTGTTAGTTTGTGGCAATCACCGTGTCGAATCGCTTCCGAGATAAGCTGGAATATACGTTTTGAGGTTATGTAACGTTTGATTAATATTTAACACTGGAATATAATTTTGATTTGTTACCCGTTCAGCATAGGCTCGCGCCTCATCTGCCCGATTATAGTTTAGCTCAATCCTTTCGTATTTAATCAAAGCGGTCACAGTTTTTCGCAGTTTATTCAATCGGCCTTCCGGGCCATCGATATTTTTTAAACTGCGATGCCTCGGGCGTACCGCAATTTTTAATTGTGATATTAATTTGGTCACTTCAGCCTGATTCATTTTAAAGCACTTCTAATAACTAACTTGGTTTGTTTTATTTATACTTTCCTAATTTTAGTTGGAAAATGTGTTTTGGTAAGATTTTGCTGTTTATTATAAAAGTGACATTTTGGTTTCTTGTGTATTGGTTGGTACGCTAGAATCGCTGAATTGGTTTGAGTATTTACTAGAATGGGAGAAAATTTGCTGAACAAAATGTGAAAGTTAATTTCGAAAGTATTCAGGAAAATTTGCATAATTCAACATAAATTATATGTATTGTTAATATAATTAGTTTGATAAATTAATTAATACAATGATATAGTATATTTTAGTTCATAAGATGAATAATATATAGTTTAAGAACAATTTTTTGAACATGAAGTATACAACCTTCGATAGCTCAGTTGGTAGAGCGGTGGACTGTAGAGTGTAAATTTGTAGATATCCATAGGTCGCTGGTTCAAATCCGGCTCGAAGGAAATATTTTTTGTTTTTAATTAAAAGATTGTATTGCATGTTTCTGAATATTAATAAATGTAAATAGTCTAAATCTGTAAATAGTATAAATTGAATTCTGAAAATTTTCTAGCAGATTAGTCATTGCTCCTAAATTATTATAGAAATTGCATTTATGCATGTCCACATCCACCACTATGGTAAGTTTGAATTTTTCGGACGTATTTCATGATTCCGTTCCTTTTACAGTCAGTGGAAAGAATCAGCTTAAATCTCATAAATTGTAAGAAAGCAGATTTTATATTAGGACCCTTTTACGGTCCTTTACTCAAATTAATAATAGATATTTACTTTATAATTTATTTATGTTTAACGAAATGCAAAACGGTTTAAAAATTTTCATGGTTGTATTGTTGCCCCATCTACCGTTTAATAGTGGCATTCTTAAGTTAATTTTTGCCAATTCTAATTCGTATCGCTTTTGATGGGATGGCGCCATTGCTGTATTATTAGTGCCATCTATTTTTAAATGGAATATCACTTAAAATTAGTGATAGGACGTTTTTATAACAAATAGATTCTTGTTTCGGCTGTTATTTATAGATAATTGAGAATAGTTAGATTGCATTATTTTACAGAATTTGGACGTTTAGTTCTTAGGTAAATCGATGTGCCTTAAATGGATCAGAATCGTCTGGTTGTGAGGGTTGCTTTTCGTCTCAGACGATGGTTATTTATATTTTTTGTGAATGGCTACTGGTTCCTTTCTGCAATTGGGGCCACTTGTTCGAGACAAGTTTATAAGGCGCCTCTTTAGCATTCTCAAAGTTGTAATGTTCTGACACTGTGCCGCCTACGGAGAAATCTTTGCTTCCACTTTTGGCGGAACCTTTTAATCGATTCCTCGTTATTTGCTTGTCGAATAAGCTAAATTGTCGATAAATGTGCCCTCAGCTAGTTGTGTAGCGTTTTGTAATTTCGTATACATTTCGATTCCCAATTTGATAGTGGTACTTATGAATTTGATTACTGCATAATGTGGCGTGTAATACTCGTTCTTATAATTCATTTTAACTTCGATCACGTGCCCTTGCTCCAAGGCAAGTACCCATTTTTGTGCTGCAAGCCTGGGGTCGATAATCGACTGGCAAATGCCCCTGTTTCTTTGGTGTTCGCTCGACAAATCTCGCTCTTTGTGCTTCGCACAACCTGGGTCATTAAAATCTCTTTAGATAGTATTCGGAACCTGCCTCTTACTATATCTTCTAGCTTCATTGAGATGTTAGACGAGAAGCCCAGTTCTACCCAAAATTTGCTAATTTAATTACAAATGTAAGAAATATGAAATAAGTTTTGTTTATTTAAAAGAAAATTAGGGGCAACCGAGACCCAAATTTTGTAAACTGTCAACTTTGTTCCATTTAAAATTGTCTATTCTCACAAGATCGAGTCATAATTGGGAAATCAAGAACAAAAAATTTTCGCTCACAAAAATCAAGAAGGCCAGCAACCATCAGGCAAATTTGCAATAAAATCGGGTGAATATTTTGTTGCGAATGTAAGCTGTCATATGAAATAAGTGGTCTTAAATAAAATCTTCATGAAGATTTGAGCAAACTGAATGTGCGACCGGTCTCCTTCACGACATTCAATGCTTGTTTTTGACCAGCATCTATTTAGTGTTGATTGCCTGTCTCATTCTGCTTTGCAATGACAACATAACCAATATCATGACAATTTGCGACCTTATTCGCTGACCACCAGGCGCTAAAATAGATTCATGTCCTAAATTTTTCAGCGACACATATGTGTCGGTGGGCTAGAACGACCCAGATAATTTCCATCGTCAGCAATTCCGTTGCCATCTAACTAAATTTCTCGATTTTGATAAATTTCACATTTAGGGCTCCCCTTTAGTTTGAGCAAATATACTTCTCTATGTTCACCATACTCATCACGTAAAATATGTTCATCATAATTTCTTGCTTCTTGGCTCTGTTATGAAATATTGAGGATTGCTTACCTCAGATTGCACCACTCTATCTCGATGTTTTGAACAGTTAGAAAATAAAGTTTTCGGATTAATTTGTACCATCTTATCATCCACTTCTTGGCATCGTTGAAAACTTTCCTTTTTGAAAACAGCTTATCGAAAAATGTATTGCATTTTTAACACTTGTCCCCGCACGTCTCGTTAATTTTTTGTTAAAGTCTTTCTAGCTTCCACCGTTTCGATGGTTGTATTAATTAACTGAACGAAATATTAAGGCTACTTGTTCCACAGGAGTTCGGTTGATTTTAAAAAGGACGTACATTACCACCCTCGAGAAAAAACTCGTTAACATTTGGAGCCTTACCATTGAAGGCTTGACAACTGAATGTAAAGTGTATGCAATGGTCTTCGAGGTCCTCCTTTGATGCGGCCATGACCAGTGATAATCGGCCAACATTTTAATTTGATTCTTTCTCAAGTTCAGGGCGTACTTGTTTAATTTCAGATCCGGCTCAGTGATAAAATATTTAGTCTTACATCATCAGTAGGCGAATAAGCCAAGACGGAATTGCTAAGTTACGAATGAATTTTGCCCTTATAAAAATTCAAGGAAGCTAGTTATTCGAGGGCGTTAAGGTTAAATTTATAACGTAATTTGTCCAAGGCAAAAACCCCATTTCCTCATTGAGATATTGCTGTAACAAAAATAAAGTGTTTACCACCAACTTGGAGGGGGTTCAAGCTTTTTCAACCAATTAGGCAACACTTTAAAATCTGTGCATTGAATAATATTTCTCTAGTTGAACCAGCGAGCTAAGACTTGTCCATTGAACATTGTATGTGAAAGATTGTGCAATACACACCTAAGCTATTCCGGATCTTAGATCACAGGAAGGACAACCGACTCCGAATTCCGCACCAGAACTCATAAGGGAGGCTTCAGTAAAAAAGCACTAAGGACTCTGATGTCTGATAAGACCGAAGTTAGGAAAATATTGTTTACTCACAAATTAAAAAATTGAGGAATGGATATGTTGTGGCCAACATTTTTATAAATCTGGAATACACCGCCCTTGATTTCTAAAGCGAAAAATACTTACTGGACTTTTGCTGAAACTGTTTTGTATAATCAAATAATTTTACTTGCTTAAATTTCAGAAAAATATCAGGGTCAACCCTTGTTGAAACTTTAATCTTAAATCGAAACTGCCACTTCAGGTACACAGATTCCACCACATTTCACAAGGATCTTCTAATTAATATGGAAACAATTAAGGAGGACGTTTCATTCCGAATAGTCAATCCGCTGTCAATTACCTTCCGCTTCCTCAACCACCATGAAATACACTTGCAAAAATTGTGGTTCCATGTTGGCCGCGCGAAATAAAGTTGACTTGTTCATTGACTCGATTTTTATAAGCCAATTCCTAACATAATCGAGAGTCTACAAACGCAGCATTTTCTGTTTTAAAATTTAGCCGCTTAGCTGATAATATGTTTTTATATTGTGAAAAGCTTCTTTCAACATCACAGGAGGTGATTGGTGCATACTTAAAATGTGCTGCATTTCTTATTTCAGTTTGGACCGGTTCATTTCGCAGTACTTTGTTAATTTCTTTTAGCTTCTGCAAACCTGAATTCTTTTGAAAAATAGTTTTTAATTTTGTTTTTATTTGTTCACCAGTTAATACCGGTACATTTTCAATATTTCTAAAAACCTCCTCAACATCGTGTCGTCGAAATCGGTGATCTTACTCAAACTGTGTTATAATTCTTAATCTGTGCTAATTATTATCGTATTTATTACTGATGTGGCAAAATGTGATACAATGTTGCCTGTGTCCCATTCACCACCTAAAGTAACTATGCCAAATCTACAGGGGGCAATGTGGTTAAGCGGATTAACAAACGCCACGCCTAAAGTGAAACATACTACTGTGGGCAAAAAGTAGTAAGACTTTTTAATTTAAATTTTGCGCGGAAACCCATTCGTCGAAAATTTTTTTTTCTATATTGGTATGATTGTCAGTGACATCTGTGCCAAATGTCACATCAAAATAATCATTAGTGTTTAGCATACGCTTGTCTTTCTGAAGTACAAAAAGTGCATTCGGCGATTTTTACGACGAGTGAAATTATTCAACAAAGAAGTTCCATTAAATTTTGTGTGCGGAATCGTTCAGAATGTTGCAAAAGGCCTTCGGTGATAATTGTATGTCGCGATCAAGGACGGCCATCAACATCAACTGATGATCAACACGTTAATAATATCAAGGAATTGGTGCTCGAGAATCGACGATTAAAAGTCAGAGACCTTACTGACATCGTTGCAATATCGGAAGGATCAGTGAAAACCATTTTGAAAGATCATTTGGGCCTAAGAAAAGTGAAAGCACGATTGGTTCCAAAATCACTCTATTTTTTGGAAAAACAGCGTCGCGTTGACGTCTGTGAAACGATGCTTTCCGACTACCAGGATATTATAAAACGTATTATAACTGGCGATGAGTCTTGGATCTATGCTTACGACCTGGAAACAGACAATCAATCAGCCGAATATCGTGCCAAAGGTGAGCCGAAGCCGAAAAAAACACGTCAAAGCAAGTCAAAAATCAAAGTGATGTTGACAGTTTTCTTCGATTATCGAGGTGTGGTGCACTCCGAATTCCTTCCGACCGGCCAAACTCAACAAGGAATACTATTTGAGTGTTATGCGTCGTTTGCGCGAAGCTATTCGTAAAAAGAGGCCGGAATTATGGGTCGACAACTCTTGGTTTTTGCACCACGATAATGCACCTTCTCATACTGCATTGGTTTTACGTGATTTTTTCACCATAAATTCCACCCATATCGTTCCGTAACCAACGTATTCGCCTGATTTAGCTCTGTGTGATTTCGGGCTGTTCAGCAAACTCAAACGACCGCTCCGGGGAAACCGTTTTGAGTCAATTGAGGCTATTCCGGAAATTGACTTTAACAACTGTTTCGAGGATTGGAAAAAACGTTGGCACAAGTAACCTAGTGAATTAATTGAAAAAGACGAAAATGCAACGTCGTCAAAGACGATAATATAAACTCGCAAAGCGCATCGCCAAAAATTGATAATAAAATAAATAGTGACAGGTATATCACTGTGTAATCCAAACGAAAGAGGAGCCCTAGACCCAATACGAGCGTGAATAAATTCACTATGCTAGCCACGGTTGAATTGGCTCATGGCCACCGGTTTTCTAGTTTAATAAACGCCGATGAAGCTGCTGAAGATGCTGTACCAAAAAATAACACATCAAAAACTGAGAAATCGCCAAGAATCTATTTGAGGGAAGAACCAAATAGAGATTTAGCAAGAACCATCGACACTTTACCGGAGGGCAACTTTTATATTTCCGGGGCTAAACGAGGCCTTGATAAATCAATTTGATGAAGTGAGAAAACACTACTATACTTATCAACTAGAGCCAAAAAGGGTTGGTTGTGATGTTAAAAGGAATTGAGAGCTTCGTTGACCCAATCGAGATACAAGCTGCTCTCGCTGAAAAAAACTTCCGTGTTAAATCTATAACTAATAGTATAAATCGGGAAATATCTTCTACATAGAAGAATTACTGCTGAAGAACCCAGAAAAAGAATTGGACCGGTACAGTGTGTTAAGTGCCAAGAATACGGCCACACTAAAGCTTATTGTACTTTGAGCGATGTTTGTTTAATCTGTGGTGATCTCCACAATTCAACGAAATGCGATAAAAATAAAACTCAAGCTTCTGTCAGAAAATGCAGTAACTGCGATGGAAACCACACAGCGAATTATAGAGGTTGCCCAGTTTATATTGAATTGAAAAGAAGAATTAATCCTAGATAGCGAGCTGAGCAACGATTGCTTAAATTACATTCAGAAGCTAAAGTTCAAAATGGAAACCAGAATATAAAGGTAAACAGTAGTGTGCATCATGGGGTTTCGTACGCACGTGTACTAAAGGGTGCCGTTCAAAAAGTTGAGGCAAGTGAGGAAGGTAACATCTCATCAGCTTTAAACAAGCTATCTGGTATGATTCAAAGCTTCATGGCGATGATGGAAAGAACTTTGGATCTAATGATGCAGAATATGAACAACCTGATGCAGATAGTTGTTAAAAATCAAAAATGAATCTCCTCAAAATAGCAATATGGAATGCAAAAGGCCTAGCGCAGCATACAACGGAGGTTCAAGCATTTCTCATTGAGCAAGAGAAGACTAAAACATTATGAACTTATGAAATATGAGAAAGATCATATCCAATCAACGAGCATCTGTCTGCAGGAATGGTCTTTAAATTGTGTGATATCAGCAGTGAACTGCCATCCAAAGCACGCTATAAAAATTGCTGTTTATTTACGCCGAACATACTCAATGGGGTTCAAGACTAACAACGCCTAAAGGCAAATAACTTTATGAAACTATAGAGGAATAGTCCCTGGATTTTTTATCTACCGGTCATCCTACTTACTGGCCCACGGATAAAAAGAAAGTACCTGATCTAATTGATTTCTGCGTAACCAAAGGCATTGCGCGTACGTATGTTAAGGCCACCGATTGCTATGATCTGTCGTCTGATCATATTCACCGATAATAGTAACAATGAGTACTGTTGTCTTAAAATCAGAAACACCGAAACGTCTGGCAAACAAACGAACTGATTGAAATCAATATAGGAGACTAGTCGAACAAAATTGTCATCTTGATATCCCGTGTTTTTAACCAGCAAATATTGGTGTGGCTGCAGAAAAGCTAACAGAGTCACTGGAAATATCAGCTGAAAAGGCTTCAAAAATTCTGACACAATTTTGAAAAAATTAACAAATTACCACATAATATCCAGTCACTAATCCAGGAAAAGCGGAAAATTCGACGGCAATGGCAGCAAACTAAATCACCATTGTTGAAATGTAAATTAAATCGAGCTATCAAAACCCTGGAATTTGCACTGCCGAAAGAAGGAAGCCAATGTGTCCAGAATTATTAAAGTGGCCTCTCGGTAACAGAGAAGACTGATTATTCTTTGTGGAAGTCAACAAAAAACCTAAAAAGGCCGACAAAGTCGAATCCACCGATAAGGCTACCAACTAAAGACGGTGTTTTCATCACACGAAGGAACTAATAATATCGTGCTGCTTCACCAGATGGATGATGATTCATGGAATGGAAGAAAGTTAAGAACACAATCAAAACTTGCATTAGGACGAAAAAGGCTCCAGGAGGTCATAACCTTATTACTGGACAAATGATAAGGGAATTACCAGACAAATGCATAAAACTAATAACCTATACATGTCTAAAGCAACCATGCGAACTAGTCATATTCCTCAAATGTGGAAGATATCTTTGATCACAATGATACATAAGCTTAGGAAAAACGAAACTCAAATCTCGTCTTATCGTCTAATAAGCATGCTTCCCACAATCTCAAAGCTGTTTGAAAAAATGTTAATTACAAAACTGAAACCAGTATTAGAAGAAAGGTAAATTCTTCCAGACCGTCAATTTGGGTTGCGAAACCAACATGGTACCATAGAGCAAGTGCATAGAATTGTAAATGCAATCAGATAGACCTTTGAGGCAAAGCAATACTGTTCTGCTGTCTTAATGGATATATCACAAGCATTTGACAAAGTTTGGCACGATGGACTAATATACAAAGTTAAAGGGCTCGCGCCGAAGAATATTCACTCAGTTCTGGCAAACTATCTCCTGCAAAGGCAATACATGGTCCAACAAAATGATGCAACAACTTCCCTAAATGATATAAGCGCAGGGGTCTCACAAGGAAGCGTTGTGGGACCTATTTTATACTTGTTGTACACGGCAGACTTACCTGGTACTGATAATGTAATAATATCAACATTTGCTGATGATGCAGCCATCCTGGTATCACCCGCAAAAGCCTCAAGAGAAGTGCAGAATCATCTGAGCAAAATTGAGGATTGGCTCAAGACCTGGGGAATAAAAGTAAACGAAAAAAAAAATCAATTCATGTCACATTCACGCTGAACTAACGCTCCTGCCCAGTACAATTAAACGGGGTTTATATTCCTCAACAAGCCAAGGCCAATTACTTAGGCTTGCACCTGGATACGACCTTGAAGCAAAGCGTTCCAAAATGTATTGGCTACTAGGAAGAAAATCCTTAATCTATACAAAGCTTCAATCAAGCCAATATGGACATATGGTATTCAGTTATGGGGATCCACCAGTGCATCAAATAGAGAACTTCTGCAACACGAACTCAAGCGAAAATACTCCGATGTATTGCTAATGCTCCATGGTATATCCGAAATACTAACATACACGACGACCTTGGTATTAAAACCGTTAAAGAAACAATCAAGGAATTCATTTCGAAATACTACTCAAAACTTCAGGGACATCCCAAGGAATTGGCCCGGGATATACTAAAACAGCCGCGATTTCAACGACTGAGAAGAGCATATCCACTCGGACTAGCTTAAGATTTGAACACTTCTTGTTAATTTCTTATGTAGAAAGATTCAAGAATAAAGCCATTGGCAATTTAAAAAATTACTGCTAAGCTTTGATTGAGGGACAACGTTGAGGTTTCTAATTGCTTAATTTTGTTTGGAATAAATCCATAGTTTGTAGTGATAAAATCAATATCATTGCGCAAATCTTGCAATGAAATGTGCACAATTGACGCAGCATCCTTTTCTAATTCCGCGAAGACAATGTTTAATATATCGAAATTATTGAAACAATATTCTACTGCCCGTAACCATGTGCCCCATCGTGTAACAACAGGTTCTGGTGGTAGTGGTAAATTTGGCGCAAATCTTATAAAAACGCCTATTATGGGAGGTGATTTTAAGAATATTTTTTTAAATTGTTGATGAACATGTCAACGTCAGAGAAAATGGATCGGATATGTTCTGCAAGTCTATATGCAACCCATGTGCAAGGCATGCTACATGTGCCAAGGGTTGGTGTGCAAAATAGATAAACCTTTCCTCATTTCAACCATATGCATATGGTTAAACGGTTACCACTAACACACGTCATCACGTTCGCAAGCACCATCGAGTATTTTAAAAGCATTGCCAAAAGCACGTCCAGGAGCGTTCGTTGTTTCATCGATAGGCATCCACATTTTTTTGTCTTTAAGGTTTTCTTTTATTTCTAAAATTATATTTGCATAGCAAGAACTCACATAATTTTTTTGAATGGTTGATTGATATATCAATTATATCAATTTTTAACTTGAGAGCCGCACAGTTTCTAATTTCCAGAAAAGTATTTTGTAGCTACCATCATGTTGCATAGATCTAAACAATTTTTTTTTATTAAAATACGTTTTTTCTGGTTGATTTTCTTCTTTCTGTTATTTTGAATTATGAGCCAGTCGAATATGCTTCATTGTTCTTAAATGTTGCTGAATGAGGTATTTTTTTAATTTAACATCTTTTAATTTAACATTCACATAGTGTGCACACTAATTTCCCGACAGATAAATTAACAAACAAATAATTTTAGGCTCATTATGGTCTAATCAAATGCCTTATCAAAAAATTTGGGCTCTTCTCGTTTGTGACTAAACTTCAGGCCATTTAATCTAAGGCTAGCAGAATTCAAATCGAAAATCGGACCAAAAATGAAATTAGAACCCAAAACAAGATCAATTAACAAACAAATAATTTTAGGCTCAATAGGGCCTAATCAAATGCCCCATTATAAAATTTTGGGCTCTACTCCTTTTTGGCTAAACTTCAGGTCATTTAATCTAAAGCTAGCAGAACCCAAATCAAAAATCGGACCAAAACCGAAATTAGAACCAAAAAGAAGATCAATTAGCAATCGAATAATTTTGGGCTCATTATGGTCTAATTAAATGCCCCATTAAAACATTTTGGGCTCCACTCGTTATTGACCAAACTTCAGGTCATTTAATCTAAAGCAAGCATAACCCAAATCGTAAATCAGACCAAACATGAAATTAGAACCCAAAACAAGATCAGTTAACAAACAAATAATTTTAGGCTCATTTGGGCCTAATCAAAAGTCCTATTAAAACATTTTAGGCTCTACTCCCTTTGATCAAATTTCAGGTCATTTAATCTAAAGTTAGGAGAACCCAAATCGAAAATCGGACCAAAAACGAAATTAGAGCCCAAAACAAGATCAATTAACAAACGAATAATTTTGGGCTCATTATGGTCTAATTAAATGCCCCATTAAACATTTTGGGCTCCACTCGTTATTGACCAAACTTCAGGACATTTAATCTAAAGCAAGCAGAACCCAAATCGAAACTCGGACCATACATGAAATTAGAACCCAAAACAAGATCAATTAACAAACAAATAATTTTAGGCTCATTAGGACCTAATCAAAAGTCCCATTAAACATTTTAGGCTCTACTCCTTTTGATCAAATTTCAGGTCATTTAATTTAAAACTAGCAGAATCCAAATCGAAAATCACACCAAAACCGAAATTAGAACCCAAACCAAGATCAATTAATAAACAAATAAGTTTAGGCTCATTAGGGCCTAACCAAATGCCCCATTATATAATCTTGGGCTCGAATCCTTTTTGACCAAACTTCAGGACATTTAATCTAAAGCTAGCAGAACCCAAATCGAAAATCGGACCAAAACCGAAATTAGAACTCAAAACAAGATCAATTGACATACAAATACTTTTAGTTTTGAGTTCTAATTTCGCTTCTGGTTCGATTTTCGATTTGAGTTCTGCTAGCTTTGAAGTGATAAAGCCTTATGCTTTTTCTAGAATGAGCGGAATAAAAATATTTAAATAGGGCATTTAATTAGCCTAAAATTAACCATTAATTTTCCAATTGTTTTTAAATCATTTTTGAAATGGGTTCTGCTAATTTTTTCTAAAGCTAGCAGAACCCATCGTTTTAGTTGGTAGGGGTGGAGCCCAAAATTTTTTAACAGTAAATGCTCTGCCTATTATTAGCCTATAATTATTCATACCATCTTGTAATGTTCTGCTGTATGGGTTCTGCTAGCTTAAGGGACGTCTTTAAACATATTTCCATAATTTGCAATGGAATTTTTAATATTCATATTACAAATGAGAACACCATCAGACTCATCAACCCATCAAGCAAGTCGATATCGCTGGTGTATCTGTATATTACATATAACACATATGACATAAATTTCATTGTCAACTTACATATTTATATATCCACAATTGCATTTTGATTATGCTTTTTTTTAGTTATGCTCGCAACAATCATAACAATAATCATAAAAATAACGGAAAATGCTAAAAAAAAAATGTTCGTATATATATTGCCCAGCAACAACAAACGGCGCAAACTATATGGATATTCATGAATTGGGCATTTAATGGGTATGTTACATACATAGCCAACAACAACAACGGCAGCATTTTTAAACGAAATTAATTTTGATTTTTTTTTTTTTGATATATTTTATCGGGAATCTCGTTCGTCTCGACGTTTAACTATTTACCAAAGCTTTTTGCGTTTTCCTGCATTTTGATTTGGTTGATGGTTTTTTACAATTTGTAGCCAATCTCGTATAACGACATTATGACTATATTGCAACGGGGCGCGCATGTTTCTGTATTTATATTATTAATTTCTTTGGCGAGGTGGGGCGATTTACTTGCTGGGTAAATGGAGAGAAAGGCACGCGACCTAGTAAAACTTGATAATTAAATCAGTCAATAATTATCCTTGCAGCGCCATAGTGCATACAAATTTCACATTTAAAATTTGAATGCCACAAGTATCAAGAACAAAACCACATAATTTTAACGATTATTAACCCTTTACATCCCAGTGCATCACTTTTATCGTAGTTATATATCGAAATATTCACATATACCATTATTACAATCTCTTAAATGTATATTCGACTGACATAGGGGTAATCCGTACCATAACCAATTTAATTTATTAAGATTTCTTTATGATTTTCTTCATCAAGCATAATGTGATGTATCGTTCTTGGCTCATGGGATATACGATTACGAATACATGTTAAACATTAAAGACTAATTTGTATAATTATTTTGTGATAAACAAGACAAAAAACAAATTTAATCTCGTCGCATAAACATCTTATTAACAATGATTTGTTGTCTGAATGAGTTAACGCATGTCGTGTATAAGGTCAGTGGAGTTATCGGAATGATATTGCTATACACTGTAATTTTTAATTTTTGGGGTAATTACTCTTAGTAATTTGTAGTAGTTATAAAGATTAAAATAAACAAAATAAGACGTTATCAACGATATAAGGATGTAACGGAAATGTGATCAAATAAATTACTTTGACAGATTTATGTGGAGCAATGTCATTGGATTAAGAAAATAATTTGGCAAAAAATACTAAATACAAAACTAAATAAAAAAAAATGTTAAAACCACGGTTTTATTCCGCAATGATTTCAACAGATGTATACTTTTAATGGGGTCTCAATTGATGTCATTTGCTTCTCGGAAACGTTTTTATCGTTCGATATTCCCGATTCCGCTTTGGCCATTAGTGGCTATAATTTGTTCAGGCAAGATAGGGCTAATCCACCAGTTAATTATGGTTGGGTATGCATGTATGTTAACGAGCATATTAAATGGAATCTTCTATCGGTACCCACCTCAATTTCTCAAAGACTCGTTTCTGACTTTGAGTTTCTTTTTGTAAATGTCTTCGTGAATATGAGGAAATTTCTTTTTGTGTTGCGTATAAGTTAATACATTCAACAGTTAGGTTCCCACATTATAGTGTAGAATTATATTCCCTTAACTGCGATAACAAAACAAGCACTTTGAATGACACGTTTCGGCGAATCATCCATTCTTGAATTCATCTAAGCGTTTGGCTTGCGATTCAATTATAATATGCAGTTGTAATCCAGATCTTAATTTGTTAAGTTGTTCAATTAAGAAATAATATTGTATCTAAAGTTAAAGTTTATATTATACGTAATTTGTATTAAAAGTGTATTGAAAGTTATATTCAATAAAATTGATTGATTGATTGTTTGATTTTGAATGTACGACCAAGTTCTTAGGCTTGAGTTCCCGGATGACGCCGGGTCCACCGTTCACCCTTTCTTACACATAACAAAACCGAAGGATTGGATAGGTTAGTTAAGTAGGACAGAATCGGCCCGGTTACAGACACCTAGGTATAGCCGATAGTTAGTAACACAAAGACAACACAATTCTAATCTACTAGATGAAGGATAAAGGCTTAATAGGTTAATGGATAACGATGGTATTGGTCTTCAACAATTGCTTCTTTAAAACGGCAACCTAAGAAAAAATATTATTATTTCACATGCATCTGGAATTTTCCTGAAATTTAATTCTATTAATACTTTTCGGCTTCCTAACCAAAATTGGTTGACTCGACCCGTTACAGACACCTATGTAAAGTCGTTAGTAATAAAATGACAACACAATTCTAAACTACACAATCAGCAATTACAATGAAGCATTAATTCACAAGCATCTGTGAACCTCCTGAAACCCAATTCTAAACTCATATTTTCCGGCTTCCTAAATAATTGAAACATTTATTAATCTAATCATTCTGCAACTCCGCAACTTACAGTAGAATTTCCTGAAACCAAAGTTATTTGAACTATATTCAAAATAACTCCAAAATTCATTAGTATTTAACCGTTGAATTGGGTGGGCGAAACGAAATAGCAAAAAAAAAAAAACCCAGATTAACTAGATTAACTACCGGATTGCATTCAAATATCCCTTAAAATATCCTAAATAATTTAGAATTCGCAAAAATTTCGTATGTTTACTAAAATTTTTTTATAAAACTGATGAATTTTTCCCGACGCCCATCCTTTTTCACAAGGCAACAAATAAACAAAATATCACTACTTTTGCACTAGTTCTGAAACTTCTTCTACGTTTGCTGGGGATATATCACATACAATTAATCTCAGACAGGACACATGCGACTCGTCTATGACTTGCCACCTCGTATTAGACTTGTCATAAACGATTCATCTCAGACTGGTAACAAACGTAAATTAGTAATTAGTGTGTCGTCAATGGCTTTCCTGCTGGAAGGTAATATTTAAGTAAAGGCAACTAGATAAAATTTGAAAAAATTATTCTAAAATGAATGATAAATAAGTTTATTTTATAATTTTTATAATTAAATATAAATCGTACCAGTATCTTAAAAGAGGGATAATATGTACTCGTATATTAAATATATTTGAATGAGATTTCCTGAGAACCGAATAATTTTAATATAATAGCTCGGCACTGTACATGTAGATTAATATTTAGGGTTGATTTGAAATTGGGAATTAATAATTATAATTCTTGTACTAAAACAGTCAAGATTGGCAACGTTGCATTTTATGACAAACATCCAGTCGTTGGTGTAATGAAGTATACAAACCTTCTCTTTCTTTTGAATAATTATATTAATTATATCAAATATTTCTAGCTTTTCAGTTACATAGATATAACGAAGTTGCCGATAAACAATTCTTTATGTTAAGATTGTTAAAATCCCAAATCCAATGCAAATAATATTTCTTTTTATAAAGCAAAAATATCGCTAATAAGCTGTGAGAAAATACTAATAACCCATTGAGTGTCACAAAAAGGCAATTTTGCGGTAAATAATAGGATTCGTTACCAACTCCAACATAGTTGCAATTAATCTTGCAAAAATGATGGATTATGAAGGAAATACAATATAGAAAACAGCTAATCATAAATTACCTACACTATATTCTCAATGCACAGAAGAAATACGGAAACGGAAAATTATATAACTAATCAAACCAAAATTTAAAATATAACAATTTATTACACAAACGCTGAATAATAGGATGAAGGAACATCACCAAAATAGCTCTCTCCGAAAATCTCCGAAATCAAAGCGTGAAAGAAACCACCTCTACAAACAATCGTAGTAAAATGTACCAAGAGAATTATGCAATGTCCATCCAGGAGCTAAAATTACCTCGAAACGATCCCAACAGACGGCATGAATCTTCCCACCATGAAACCACTACCATCCACCAAGCGACCTCCTGCCAACACCACCATTCAACAAAAACCACGCTTCACACAGCCGTGACGAATCCATGACAGATCACAAACGAACCATGGCAACCCTACAGCCCAAAAACTTCAGCGTACGACCGATCATGCCAAAACTCCCAAAATGATTCAGCCCTCGCCAAATCGACGGCAAACTCCAACAAAAACACCCGAAGCATTCAGCAAAGAAACCAATTTGGAAATACAAATCCAACATTCAGGCAATGATTCAATACAAAACTGCAAATCCGCCCTCATACACTAACAAATGAGAACTACCTCAAGTCCTAAACAAAACAACTCAAAACAGTCAAAAATACCTTATAAATACATGTAACGACAGAACACATATGAACACAACTCTCCGCAAGTTGAGAAACACAACGTTCAACGAACAACCACCACAAACCGCAGACACCGAGCCATTACTCACCATGAACGAAACCCATTCAAATCACTCCAAATATCAAAAAAGATTCACTGCAATACAGCTGCAGCACATCCTCGCCGCACATCCTGTGTAAACCAATCACACACATACACCACTCGTCAAAATCTAATCCAGTTTTCGCACCACAGAGAAAAAGTATAACCCCCTCCCAATCGCTAAAAATATACATTCCTTTATATGTACAATATTCATTTTGCGCGATCTCGACCTGCGACAACATCCACCCCTTGCCGATGACGCCAACCCAGGTCGACAAGGAGAGGTCAACGTCAGCCGCCTCTCCACAACGACTGCAAAAAATCTCACAAAGTTAACAAAAGTCTAAATTATTATACATATAACAAATCAACAAATTATGAACAATTAAAGTCTAATCGACTTTCCCAATTCACAAATTGAATCATCCACATTCAAGAACATTTAGTGCAAATCCAAAGAAATTCGCCCATTTAGACAACGTAATACGAAGTCTTAGTGTGATCCACTGCAAAAATATAAATACAACCGTGAGAGAGCAGAGAAGAGAATATTATACGATCATTTTGTTTATATAAAGTTATATTCAATAAAATAAATAAAAATAATAAAGATAAATTAAAGAAACAAAAAAATTAAAATATGATTTTTTTTAATTATTTGGAATAATAAAATCTTAACTGGCGCCGAAACAGGGACCCAAGTGAAATAGGTTTTACTCAACAAAACGAAAATTTGAATGTGAACACACCTATACTCTTTAAACTACAGTTAAAGAAGCAGAATTCGGAAATGAAGCATCTAAGTACTCCTAATCAAGGAAAAACGGGAGTTGAAGTAAGACAATGGACACTAAGCCGAATCATCAAAATTGTTCAACATCGACCTCATCATCTTTAACGACACTTGAGCAGGGGGCAAGGGTTACAACTCCAAATGTTAACCAAACATTTGTAAGGCAAAAGAAAATTATCATAACGATACAAAATTTAGCAAAGTGATCTCAATGAGCAATATAGAAAGTTTGAAATGCCTGACTCTGCACTATGCAGACAAACGCGATGTGGGTACCCTCGAGTACCAAATGATGACGCTCATCCAAGGCAACTAGACAATACAGAATTCTGTCAAAGGGTATACCAGCACCTGACAATTTATCTGGAAACTATCGAGACCAAGCACTCGACACCTTTATTCAAGGCCTAAAAGGAGATTTACCGAGACTCCTAAGCATATGAGACCTAACGACCTACCGCAAGCGCTACAGTTATGCTTGAAACTTCAAAATATGGACGAGACACAGAGCAATACGCCAATCACAGCACTCAAAACACACAGCGCAAACCAGCAGTTCCACCAGCTCCCTTTGTTCGAAGGAACCAAATGCCTATGAGTTTCAATGGACCACAACCCTTTTTTCCGCAGCTTTTTTACAATCCACGAAACTCGTTCGAGAAAACGAATATATTCCGACGAAGCCGACCGCAATTTTGGTATTCAAATCCATCAATTATAATTCTAACCCAACAACCCTTTAGACCGCAATACAGTTACCTAAGCTACCCACCAGGGTACCAGCCCAAATCTATGCCAAAGGCAACTCAAACGTCGGTAGACGGTAGCGGCCAATCCAAACATGCGAACTATATAAACCGCCCACGAAATAACCAATTCCCCATAAAACGACCATTCAACTCATCTCAGCAAAACCATCACCCGAACAAAGCACAAAGAATATCACTACGAACAGGTCGTAGAAGACCCAGATCTGCAAATATATGCAACAGTGCAACAAATGCTCATAGAATATACTAATGCAGAAAATGTACCAGACTTGGCTGACGAAGACAATAAGGTAGAACCAAACGAAGACCATGAAACTACAGAACAGTTAGACAACATTAATTTTTTAGATTAAAAAGCTCCTCGCTTCCTTACTTAAACCATTAGGCGAAGAGCGGCAAAAAAGTGAAATTTTTAATAGGCACGGGGTCAAATAAAAATTACATCCAACCTCAATATGTTGGAAATCCCATCCTAAATGAAAAAGCGAACTCAGTGGCAGGGAGTGTAAAATTCACTCACCACGCTATGATAGACTTGTTCGGTCCAGATAAGAAAGTTTTTTATTCTACCCAGTATCAAATCATTTGGAGGGATAATCGGCAATGACAGCTTAAAGCAACTCAATGCCACAATCCAATGCACAAAAAATATTAGACAAAATTAGGACTAATTACGTAGATCCAATTTACTCCCGACCCTATCCTAACCCTATATCACTTAAAGATGAAGTAAAAAAACAAATTCACCAGCTACTAACGGATGGAGTAATTAGGCCATCCAAATCACTGTACAACTCCCCAGTTTGGGTCGTACCTAAAAAAGAAGAGGCCTCGGGGAGAAAAAATACAGGATGGTTATTGACTACAGAAAACTTAACGAGATAACAATATCAGACAGGTACCCAATCCCCGAAATAAATGACGTACTAGCAAACCTAGGTGACAATAAACTTTTCACCATAATTGTATTGATGAGCGGATTTTATCAAATTCCACTTATAGGATTGAGAAAACAGCAAAATTACGGAAAATATGAGCTCACCCGACTTCGATTCGGCCTGAAACATGCACCATCTATTTTCCAACGAGCATGGGATGGCAAACGTTGTTATGTCTACATAAATGAGATAATCATATTTGGGAAAGACGAAAAAGACCACTTCCAAAATTTAGAAACTACATTCAAGGTTCTGGATAAAGTGTATCTTAAAAAACAGCTCAATAAATACGAATTCCTAAAAGAGGAAGTCGAATTTCTAGGTTTCGTCATCACCAAAGACGGAATCAATTCCGAATCGAATTCTCTACGCCTAAGAAAGTGAAAGAAGGCTTGCCAAACCCTTGACTTCACTCTTAAGAGGGGAAGATGATCATGTATCCAAAACCGCTTCAAGAACCAAGCAGGTGAAATTTACTAACGAGCAAGTTCACTGTATTAATTAGTGGCCAGATCACAGAGATCCTATACCGAGTAGTGGCTAGTATCAAATGATGGCATAAGAGGTGCTCGTTGAAATAAAATTAGCCTCATCAAAAAACTACGAGATTTTCCCATTTGTTAATGCGTTGGAAAATCGGATCGCATAGAATATTTTGGCGATTTTTGGGTTTCACTGTATTAATTAGTGGCCAGATCACACAGAGATTCTATACCGAGTAGTGGCTAGTATAAGAGGTGCTCGTTGAAATAAAATTAAAAGCTACGAGATTTTTCAATTAGTTAAACCCGGGACCCACCGGACAACCCCTTACACGATTTTTCTCGAATTTAAGATCCATCATAACCGGTTCCCACCCGTACTAGAAAACCTCCTGCAAGCAATTATCATTGAAATTGTTTGAGCTAAGAAAACAATTAAAATTGAACCCGGCCTCACTAGACAAGTACGTTATACGATTTTTCTCGAAATCAGTATCCATCGCAATCGGTTCCTGTTATTAGAAAACCTCCTACAAACAATATTCTTTTAAATCGTTTGAGCTAAGACCAAGGTTAAAAATAAGCCCGGGGCCCACCAGACAAGCCCTTATATAAATTTTCCCGAAACTAGGATCCATCGCAAATGGTTCCCGGTACTAGAAAACCTATTATACGCAATTTTCATTTAAATTGTTTGAGCTTAGAAAAAAATTAAAAATTAACCCAGGGCCTACCAAACAAGCCCTTACACGATTTTTTTCCGAAATAAGGATCCATTGTAATCGGTTCTTGGTACTCGAAAACCGCCTTCACGCAATTTTCATTAAAATCGTTTGAGCTAAGAAAACAAATTAAAAATGAATCCGGGGGCGTACTCGAAAACCGCCTTTAAGCAATTTTCATTTAAATCGTTTGGGCGGAGAAAAAAAAATTAAGAATTAATCCGGGGCCCACCAGACTCTTTTAACCAATTTTAATTTAAATCATTTCAGCTAAGAAAAACATAAAAATAATCGCGGGGCCCACCAGTCAAGCACGATTTTTCCCGAAATCAGGATACATCACAATTGCTTCCTAGTACTAAAAAGACTCCTATCGTCTCAGCCTTCGAGCACCTCTTATGCCATCATTTGATACTAGCCACTACTTGGTAGATTCTATGTAATCTGGCCAATAATTAATACAGTGAAACCCACAAATCGCCAAAATATTCTATGCGATCCGATTTTCCAACGCATTTACAAATGGGAAAATCTCGTAGTTTTTTGATGAGGCCAATTTTAATACAAAGAGCACCTCTTACGTCATCATTCAGGGGTGGATCAAGCCGTTTATAAGTTTTATTCCTTCCTCACGCCGATCGGATATTATGTGTTCCCATTTTTGGTTTCGAGCAGTTTTGTGAAGTTACATGAAATGATTTACTCATTTATCGAAATTTTTTATATTACAGAGACAAAGACAATATTCTTAAACATACCCGTAAACTCGTTAATTTTAATAAAATATAAAAATTATCCATCATTAAAGATAATGGCAAAGCATAATTTATTTTACAAAAGAACCAAATAAAAGACATCGTACTTACATATGTATTTACATTCGTGCAATTATGTCTGGAGCGCATATGGATGGAAAATGGAAAATTATATCATTTAACCTTTGAATGCTTTCTGTAACATCCATATCGCGTATATAACGTATTAGAAGAGTTGGATTCGTGGGTCAAAACCATAAGATTATTTTTATACATTTTCTTATATCCTATATACTTCGAACATTTATTAATAATTTAATTTGTGAATAATATTAATTCGACACGATTATATACCCATAAATAAACAATATAATGTATGAATATGTTTAAATATAATGTAACATGAGTATACAGTGAAGCACAAAAGAGCGACACCGCACACAATGTATAGATGTGCACGCATGACTAATATATCCGCAATAACACACTTTGGAATCAAGATACGTATAATTCAAAAACGTGTGCTGATTTTTTACAAATATTCCCAGTTGGGCGCATAAACGAGACAGTACAAACGACCCAATTGAGTTTACCGAAATAAAATGAACAACACAGCCAATACAAAGGAGGCAGATAATTTCAAACAGATTGAGGGAATTACACGGAGGATTATCACATTTAATATTTTTTTATTTTTATTCTGGTTGTGTATACAAATCGAATTCTTAACCCCTTATTTATGATGATTTTTCGTTTTTGTGTTTGGTGAATATCCCCTTAAGGGTATTTTCCTCGTGTGCAATTTAAATTTTAGATACGCTATGTGGAGTGAAACAGAAAAATTGAAAATATAATATGCAATTTGAGATTGATTTTGTTGTGGCCGCAAACTATGGCTCGTGAAAAATAAATACAAATGTAACAAATGATAGTAATAACGGTAATCGTAATCAAATCAAAAATTGAATTAAATCGATAATGACTCTATTTAAATCTATAATTTTATAGCAAGTGCACTACACAAACAAATAATTATTGGAAACGTTAACAGCGTATTATGTACGTATATAGATGGAAAAGCGATCGATCGATCGAACGAACTAACGATCCTAACCTCCAATTTATTATGTATCGATGTAATTGAGCTAAATTGCATCCATCCAATCTTCAATTGATCGATTATTTAACATCAATCATTTATTATTGGATATCGATATGCAAATCGTTGATCATCATCATTTACATCATTTTATAATCGTGGTGATTAATCGAATGTTTGTTTATTTTATAATCTTGTCTCTAGCGCGCAGATAAAGTGTGCTCGATGCTTTTTAAATTGTGTAATAATTGAGGTAATTAAATTGTATCATTAATTAAAAGGCATTTTATATTTAATAAACTTAATTTAGTGAATGATGGTTGGTTTTATAAAAATTTCTTGACTGTTTCTTATGCTACTGAAGTTATCCGAAAATATCAGCTGCAAGGAAAACTGCATTATCGACATATTTTGTATCAGGTGGTAGTGACAAATTCTGTTAATATTAGCCGAAAATTACATGTTACTGAAGTTAGCAGTAAATTTTCGCCGTAAAAAATCTTAAAACTCAGTATCACATACGTCGCTGAACATTGTATTTTTGATACAATTTTTTTATTTTGTATTTTTTCTCTTTTTATTTTTCAGTATTAGAAACAACGTTTGGGAGATTCAGTAGCCATGTATACGATTGAGCACCGAGCAAAAATGGTTGAGTTTTATTTTGCTAGTCAAAATTCAATAATTCCAACCCAAACAATCAAAATTCAATAATTCACTCACTCGGAGTGGAAAACCGCTTGAAGCACGAGCCAAGATAATATCGAACGAGATTGGGAGAGTGTAAATGAGAGCTTCAAATGTCCAGAAGTTTACTGCGTAGAATGATGAAAAAAATTATTGCTGTTTCCGTACAAGATACAAATGGTACATGGAATTTTGCCGCAAGACTATGCAACCCGCTTAAGATTTTGTGCAAAATTAACCGAATTATTAACGGAAGATCCTGATTTTATGAAAAAAATAACCGATGAAGCGCATTTCCATTTAAGTGGTTATGTTAATAAGCAAAATTTTAGAATATGGGGCACAGAAAACCCAAGAGTGATTCAACAGCGTCCGTTGCATCCACTTAAGAGTCACAGTTTGTTGTGGAATATCAGCAGATATGATCTACGGCCCGTACTTCTTCCAAGACAAAGATGGCAATGCATTGACTGTAACTGGTGAGCGTTACAGGGCTATGTTAGAAAATTTCTTGTTTCCTGAACTTGACGATACATACTCTAGAAATGTGGTTTCAACAAGACGGAGCTACGTTCCATATTGCAAAAGAAACAAAATGAATTTGCTGCGAACGATTTTTTGTAACCGTATCACCCGACTTAACAACACCAGATTTCTTTTTGTAGTGATTTTTGAAAGATCGTGTATACGCAAATAAACCGCAAGGACTGCAACAACTGCAAGACAACATAGTAAATGAAAATATTGCGATTGATCAACCAGTTTTAGCTTCCGAGCAGCAGCTTTCGAAGATGCTGATAGCAGGCATGTTCAAACTATTCATTTTCAATAAAAAAAATAAAAAAATTATATCAAAAATACAATGTATAGTGACTTATGGCCCACCCTGTATGAACTGGGTGAAGTTAGACCAATTCGTAAATAGCTGGATCCCGTATTTATAATTTGTCGTGTTAAGGGCTATGCATTTGAGTTGTGGCACTAACAGTGAACACCTGTTCCAAAAATCAGGCCATATTTTATGTAGCATCATAGAGAAATAAATTAGAAGCTGGACGCATGCTTAGTGGTAATTTGCACTAAGTGTACATTTTTATCGTGTTACATTGACACGAACATTCACTTTACAACTATACTGTATATAAGATAAAAATTGTGCGCAACCTTAAAGTTAGGCGTCACGTATTAATTCAAAAATTAATTTATCTGAAAATAGGTACAGTAGGAACATGGAATGTTCGGGGTTGTGCTAAGGTTTCAAAGCAATTAATAATCAATAAAGCATTAGTTAAAGTTGGAATAGATATTGTAGCTATACAGGAAACAAATTCAGTTGCGCTTCAAATCAACACTCCACATTATAATTGGTATTTGAGTCATAGAAAAAGAGTGATGCCCTCTGTACGAAACCGTGGAGTTAAAAACAGAGTTGGAATATTAGTGAAACAAAATTGTGGATTAAAACTGCTGTATTTCAAAGGTATATCAGAAAGATTATGTTTTGCAATCATAGATGTCAAAGGATTAAGTGGAGTATTGCTAATTTGTACCCATTTCCGGTCAGATTTTAATTCAACAATTTCACATCTCTTAACTCGTAGACTAACTACAATTATACGAAAGTATAGTAAAACACGAGCTGTTTGCATTTTAGGCGATTTTAATGCTAATATAGGATTGGATCAATTGAATTTAATATAAAAAAATATTAGGGCAAAATTTATATCATCAAGAAACTGATGAACGTGGCGATATATTAATTGAATTTGCACTGCAGAATAGTTTATCAATTTGTACCACTTTTGGTCGTAGATCCTGCCTTACTACTTGGAATGGCCTTAAATCATCATCCCAATTAGATCATATATTGTTCAACCCCGGAAAATCGTTATTAGAGATAAAGCATGTAAAAGGCTCATTTTCGGAAAAATTAGAAACGAAGGTAAAAGGTAAGCTAGTAAAGAAATTTATTTCGGATCATAAATTAGTATTTGGTCATGTAATCAAAGTACAATCTGACTCACGGAAGTTAATTAGAATTGCATTTGATCCACATGAAGACTTCGAAAGTCAAAATTTTAGGTAGATGGAGAGTTGATTTATTAAAAGATCCAGCTATCCTAAAACTGTATCGATCCAACGTAATAAAATTCCTGGTTAGAAATGGTTTAATATTAGATGGTACTCTCAATTTCCCAATGATAACAACAGTTGAAATAGTTTGGAGGGCTTTAGTACAATCTATAAAGGCTTCATCAGACCTAATTTTAACTAGACAAGCCACTAAGGCTAAGGGACAGAAAACAGCAATAACTTCTTTAAAAACTGCTTTGAGAAGGACACCCCGTAATCCTCATCTGATCAGAAATTGTCAAATTTTGATTATTCCTCAGGTTCCGCCATTCCACTAAAAACTGAAAAAGACCATTGGCCATTAGGATTGCCTCCAACCCGGGAAGAAATAGAAACCATCCTATTTTCCATTAGAAGAGGAACTGCTCCTGGTTTAGATCAAATTTCAATTGAGCTATTACAAGTTTTACCTGAAGAGGGAATGAAAGTCTTTCTGTATGTTTTACAACAGGTTTGGCTATTAAACACCCCACCAAGTGAGTGGTTAGAAACGGTTTGATGTTGAAATGGAATAAAACAAGCTGTGTGTGAGGTATTAACGAAATTTTCATTTGAAAGGTCCATGTATGCCATTAATTATGGAATATAACATCGTTCAAATGTCATCCGCAGCTTCTCACCGTGGCACGGATCCGAGTGGTCCAATTTTCAATGACTCTGCCGCATATGTCCGGCTTAAGGGCATCGGTCGATTGTGGCATATTAGCATAGACCTGCAAGTTGAGGAAACCTCACAAGAAAAAGTCTAGCGGGCTCAAATCACACGATTTTGGTGCCAATTCACGCCATCTTTGCGAGATATAACCCTACCCTCAAATCGTTCATGCAGAATGTTCATCGCTGCGTCTGCTGTGTGGCACGTAGTCCCGTCCTACTGGAAACACATGTCATCTATCTCCATATCGTTCAATTTGGACCAAAAGAAATCGGTTAGCATAGTTGTGTAGTGCTCGCCGTTGATGGTGATGGCATCACTAACGTCATTTTCATAAAAGTACGGGCCAATGACGCCGCCGGCCCAAAATCCGCACCAAACAGTAACTTTTTGTGAATGCATTGCCACCTGGTGAACCTTGTGTGGGTTGGCGTCGTTCCATAGCGGCAATTTTGCTTGTTTATATAGTCATTTATCCATAAATGCGTCCCGGCCCTAAAGATGATTTGTCAACGGCTGCCTCAGGTTCCGACGCAAAATTCGCAAAAAGTTGAAGTCTGTGAAAGGTCGAGTTCTTGTGTACGGCGAATTTAGTGCCTCGGGTTCTCCTGTACACTTTTACGAACCGTGGCAATGTTCTCGGCCGATCTGGCATCCCTTTGGCGTACGAGTGTTGACTGATTGTATGCCGAAAGTTTTATCATTTGGACGTGATGCTCAATCGTTTAACTTGTCATGGTAATTTGGTATCAGTAATTGAAAAAAAAACACCAGATTAGACAAATGCCACCAAAACAACATGGCCGCCACAGGCTGCCAACATCGACCCGCCCAAATTGAAAAACCCTTTACTTGTGATGTTAACAGTTGGGAACATGTTGAGTAAAATCAAAGCCAACGTTATGAAAATGTTTAGTACTATGAAAGTTTGAAATAAAATTGGCGATGATTTCACTAATCATGATACCAACAGTTGGCGGTCCTGAACGCGCCCAATCTATTTAAATTATACACGTATTTAACAAATGTAAACGGTTGTCCAAAAAGCAGAAATTTAAAAAATAATTTTGCAATGACGCCGTGTTTGTTTTCTGTCATTTCATGTAATTTTGAATAAAGTTATCAGTTTAAGATCGTGTTAAAGTTTAAAGTTATCAGGTGCGCAACTAAATTTCCGATTTCCAGTTGTAATAGCAGCACATATCGCAACGCGAAAATATTTTTTCTAAGAACGAAAATGTCGAGTTTTGTGCCATAGACAAACGTCATTTGCTTGAGGAGGCCTACGGCGAACATGCACCATCGTAAACTACCTGTGAAGATTGGTTTAAACGTTTAAGAAGTGGCGGTTGGGGACAAGAGGCGCTCCGGAAGACCAAAAATATTTGTAGACACCGAGCTGCAAGCGTTATTGGATGTAGATGATACGCAAACTCAATATCAACTTGCAGAGGCATTAAACACGACTCGCCAATGTATTTTCAAAATTTACATGCTATGGGAAAAATTCAAAAGGAGATAAAATGGGTGCCGCATGAGTTGGCTGGGAGACTGATGGAAAGTCGAAGAGCCACTTGCGAAATTTTGCTTTCACGGCATGAAAGAAAGATGCTTCCTGCATCGAATTGTTGCGGGAGATGAGAAGTGGATCTTTTTTAAGAATCTCAAGAATCCCTGCTTCGAAAACAGACAATGCATTTGATGGGACCAGAAAGGAATCGTGTACTATGAGCTATCGAAACAGGGCAACACTGTCATTGGGCATCGCTACCGACAACAATTCATCAATGTGAACCATGTATTGCTCGAAAAACGGCCAGAATACTTCTATTTCTCTTTCTGGCTGTTTACGCGCAGCCTCATGCTCTTCTTTTGGCATAAGAAATGCATCGTCTTGTTCTTCCTCAAACCTTCTTACCAACGCCTCTTTCAGCGTTTGGGTGATTTCCCAATTAGCTTTATCAGCTAATCGCCGTACCTCGAACTCGAAAAAACAAAAACAAAAAGAACAAAAAAAAGCCCTAGCTACCTAAAATTCAATTTAAAAACAACCAAAATATACACACCCACAGTCCCTCCGATCTCACGTGAAGAGAAAATAGAATAACCCGCACTTCCTGGGTCAAACAAGGAAAGGAAAGGAAATTGAACTTGAAATTTTGATGAACTCATTTACTCATCCCAATTTATTGCAATGCGCGTCTTAACTTCTATTGAGCAATCCTCACGGCCATTGTAAATCAGTAAACAAAAGTTCATTTATTGTACACAAATGATCATGACACTGTTTTAGCCGATTTTACCACAATTGGCTGTCATACTTTAGAAGGGCTCAACCGTATGCGATCGACAACACTTCATCATGTGAGTCAAATGACGTTAGCGAGTCCATTCAATTAAGGCCCTCGATCGACAGTTCCTTTGTTTATCAAATGGGAGTGATAACACGCCGGTTATCACTAATGATTTCCACAATATAGTATGACTTCACTTAGCTTATGTCCAATCCTGGAGTCTTATATTCGTCCACTAATTAATCCTAGGTTTGAACAGCTAAGTGGGCCATACCCTGGACGTAGATAAAGATTTGGTGGACTGGCGAACCCATCCCTAAAGAAGAAAATTATATTTAAAATGAAAAACGCAAAAACCTAAATATACATTCTATTGCTGGAAATCCATATTTTATTCGAATTTAACAAATTTATCCTTACTTGGAGTAATTTCTTACTACAAGCTGGATAACAAAACCGAGGTAGAATGGAAAGGCAACCTTACAATTTGAATCGGGATATGAAACTACGTTTCAAATTAAACTGGGAATGAGCAGCCCTTTATACCTCCGGTATTCTACCGGCCAAGAAAGAGATATGCCCATTACTCCAGGGATCACATCATTCACCCTTGCCTATTCAGTATTGTAAAATTGTTGGTTGTATACGGTACCGAAAACCGCACTACGATTGCGAGAAACTAGATACCCTTACTAGTACCAGTTTTATACTGTGACGGATGTATTCTTGAATTCCAAATGCTATACTACGAATGCCAGTCTATCCCCCGGAGTGAGGGTTGCGACTTGCCACAGATAAACCAATCATTCGGAGATCCAGCATTGCAGCTCAAGAATTGTTAATTCTTATCGTTACGTGTAGGACCCAACATTGTATCTGGTCAGGGCTACCAATAAGGCAGTACCACAGCCATACTTGTACACGACCATGTGCCTCGGTTGTATTAAAATATTTAAGAATGTTCAGCAACAACATTAACAGCAATGCCGATATAGTTTAAATCAGAAACTGTGAGAGAAACCTCAAATAAATTTTAAATAGGATATATTGGTGGTAGATCCCTACCAGGATACCTGGGTCAAATTATGGCCCCGTTTGGGCGCCACTTGAAATGGATTGGCCTCTATATGCGGTTGGGCAAACCCAGTGCCATAGAATTGCCACTATCTGTATGGCATCCCTCGCGGCATTTGTTCCCGCAGCTCAGTCGGTGTAGAGGGAACGGCGTGGGGATGAGGATACCAAGATAGCAGCCTGATTAACCGCGATCAGTTTATCCCTTTTGAGGGAAACGAATTAAGAAAAAAATAATTTTAACGGGGGGATTCGGGCGGGTCTCGGGTGTGTATATTTTATGGCTCTTAGTGAGTCATCTCCTACCTGGCCTTCCTTCGTGTTATAGTAAACAATTCAGCCACTTTGATGTTATTAGTAAGTTTGGGTTAACAAATCGGCTTTAACAGAGAGGAAAGGGACAGCCTAGACCGTATCAGTTCCTGTCTTAAAAAGACCGTAAGAGGAACGATCTATTACTGATTTTATTTAGTTGTTGGTAATATTTCAACCTAATACTTACGTGTATATACTCAGTTAGAAAAAAAAATCTTCTGGCCGCTTTAGGTATTATCCTGTTGAATCCAAAACAATTGGACACTGATCGCACTAAGTCGATCAATTTATTCTTACACACAAAAAAAGCTTTACAAACAAAATTTGAACTCTAACAAAAAAAAATGTTTATCAATTTATTTTTTTGCACAAAAGACTTTATAACACCAAATTCAAAAAAAAAAAAAAAAAATTCACTACTAAAAAAACTGTGACCACACGTTGGTCTGACTACTCTAAAAAAACTGACCCCCAAAAGAAAACTTTGTACCCCATATATACTCGTACATAACTTCGATGGCCGATTTTTTTGCTTTCATCACAAACAAAATGTATAAAAACCACGTACAGCAACGTGACATCGATTTTGCTAAATCGAATGCGAAAAAAATTTGACCCGAGACACGAACGAGTGATATTGCAACACGACAACACTCCATTCCATCGCACTCCCATGTCCATCGTCCAGGACACCATCAAAACGCTAAGAGAGGATCTCGTATACCGCACCCGCCTTATTTGCGACTCCTGGCTCCCTCAGATTATCACTTATTCCGGTTGATGGCGCATGGCTTGGCAGGGCTACACTTGGCCAGTTTCGATGAAGTGCAAAATTGGTTGGTTGAATGGTTTCGTGATATTCATGTATTGCCAGAGAAATGGCAAAAATGTGTAGATAGGCCGGAAATTTAGTGGCGCACCTAGTATTCAAAATCACTACAAAAATGGAGAAAAATTCGGCCTGTAAATTCGAGGCTTCGGTTTCTATGGTCGATGCATCAAAGGCAGGGCAAAACTGTTCGCACATCAGTTATTATCGCTGTTGTGAGGCAAAGTGTGAGAGATAGTCCGAAACAATCAACAGCGCGTCGATCACTTGAATTGGGCATTTCAAGCACCAGTTTGTTTTGAATTATGTACAAGGACTTGAATTTACACTCATACAAGATCCAATTAGCACAAGAGACCAAGCTAATTGACCATCATAAACGTCGAATATTTCTACAAGACGGTGCAACTTACCATATACTACGCGTGAGAATATCAACGCAAAGCTTTCGAGTCGCGGAAATGTGAATTGACCTGCAAGATCATTCGATTTAACGCCATTAGATTATTTTTATGGGGATTTTGAAAAGCATAGTGTACGTTGATAGTCCAGCTACCATCCAAGACCTAAAAAACGACATCATTGCCGAGATAAATGCCATAGAAACGTGCCTTTCGGAAAATATCATCAACAATTTTGACCATCGGATCGAAGTCTGTAAATTCAGCCGTGGTGAACATTTGAGTGATATCATTTTTCATATACATAAAAGTCGATAAAACCACTTTGATCAAAAATTATACGAAGCACCGTGCACATGAGTTGAAAGAAAACTTGGTTGATGCATTATTCGATAAAATTAAATCGCCCAAGGTGTTCGTAATGTTAAATTTAATTTTGTTTTTAGGGTCGGGTACGTTGTTATATTTAAATGCATCTTCAAAATGTTAACAAAATCCCAAGAAAATAAAAATAATTTGTTAAGATTGATTGGTATGGCTTCTGTTATTATCGTGATCATTCCGTTGTGTACTCGTACATAAGAAATTTGATTGAATTGTAATCAAGATAATAAGTGAAAAAAAAAGTTTTACGATAATTTTTAAATTATGTATGTATTTTAAATGTTAAGGTAGTTTTGAACAAAATGAAAAATGACCGTTATTAAATGGCCGTTAAATTTAATTATGTTATTTGTGTAATTTTATTTTCTCGTTACTTTTTCACCACCACCTCAATTCGAGTAAGAATCCGCAATACCTCGTTCAATTTTGTAAAATACTTTTCATCTGAAATATTTTTTCAAAAATTAAAATACCTGTCAGAATGAAAAGAGTTAATGTCTTAATAACGTTCTTGCACCTATGACATGCCATAAATTACATTTCTGGCATATTTGTACCTTTCGCGAATAATTTGCAAATGTTAATATGTGTTGCACATACATTCATTCATTCATTCACCTGCTTCAAAGTGCACTGTTTAACAATAGTTATAAAATATAAATGACATGAAATATCAATAATTAAATTCAATAATTGAACAGTAAACATTTACAGCGCGTAAGATCTATAAATCATTTTTAATTTTATTTTAAGATGACACAAAACCATTAAACAAAAGGGGGAAGAAATTCTTGACATTAATAAAATAAACTATGGAACTCCAGCATACAACCAATTATGTAAGTATGGTAGATATTTCGCAAAAGAGGAAAATTTATAATGATTCCACAAGACATCAAGCACCGTAATTTGCATAAGTTTTATGATCTTTTATAACATTTTTAAAGTCTTAATTATGTGACTCTTGGTTATATAGTGTTCGTTTAAATGCGAGAATGCAAACACGTTATTAAAGAATATTAGTGTATTTGGCTTCGTCCTTAAATTAGGTGTTAACATAAATTTCTTACAGCCACAATCAATATCACTTTTGTGGTAATTTCTTATATTCGATTTCGTGTTCGTTGCGCCTTAAGTTACAATATTTCAATTCGTAAAAATGTATAAAATAATACGATTGTGTGCCGGCTAATTGGATATCAATCTCATTCAAGCAACACTAAAATTATTATATTCGATTGTCATGATCTTTTCGAAAATAACGCGGATGATCAATGATCATCATTGTGCTGTCGTTGCACGCAGCGGTCAAATACATATCTTCCTCACATTAAAAGTGTGTAAGTGTGTAAATGCGTACTAAAACCCAAATGAGACCGATATGATCGCGATCTACCAATTATTATTTTATATATTTCAGGCTTGGCTTGTATTTTCGTACGAATTCCCATGTACAGTGGATTTATTGTAAAATACATAAATCTGAATTCAAAAATACGTAATAATTTTACGTGTGGTAAATTATGTGTTAAATATAAATTCATGTGTGTATAGCACCATTACCTGGGATTAAGATCTGCGATCGTATATCATATTTTCTGAATAATATAATGACCCACAAATTATACACGAGTACTGTATATTTATTACAAATATAATTTCTTAATTTAGAATTGTGTAATTGAGATTTAAATATTTATATATAATTTACCAGGGGCTCCGTCCGCGGTCGTTTTGCGATTCAACCATTACTCACATCAGTATGGTTAAAAATGAGACACTATATGGTATTTTTAGGTGCTTCATGTAGTACAGGGTGAGCCATCTGTTGGTCCTTTGTTCAATCGATCAATTTTATGAATGTGAAGTTAGCCCTAACCAGTATAGAACTAACTTTAGGATTAGGTTAGCACAAGCCTCACACGCTTGTACACGCGCGTGAAGTTACAGCTAACTTAATCCTAACCAACAAAAATAAACGAAAATTTGTATGTATTGGTTAAAATGTAAAACCTTAGAATTATATACTTAGAATGAATGTAAACTTTTTTCGCATATAAAATTTGCTATTTCATGTGAAGCAAGTCAGAGCAGGATGCTCATATAAAAATGCATATGGCGGTCTCATATCTCAAAATAAAAACCGCTCAACCCAGTTTTTGTTTTTGTTTAAAGCGACGCGTTAAATTTTGTGCTCTTAAAAAATTTTGAAAATATTAATTAAAATATCGCGTGAATGTTAGAAAAATGCGAGAGATGGGCAGTACACAAAGGAAGAAAAGGCTCTGGAAGACCCAGAAAGACAACGCTAGTGGAATATCGTTTCATAATGTTACAATGTCGTCGGAACCGTTTTAAAACTTCATCGGACACAAGACGGGATGTTGAGCGAGCAACGGGAAAACAAATTTCAGCCAGCTTAGTGAGAAAAAGACTTGTTAACGCTGGTTTGAGAGCACTTAAACCAGTCCAGATGCCTGAGTTCACATTACTAGTGAAAAAAAACGTTTGCTATGGGCCCAGGAGCATGTTTCTTGGACTCCAGAGATGTGGAATAATGTGATTTTCTTCGATGAATCAAAATTCAAACTGCATGTTGGAGATGGACGAATTCTTGTTAGAAGAAAACCGGGCGAGAGGCTTAGTAAAGAATGTCTTTTAAGACTTCCACCGAAAAATGAAGGAGTTATGGTCTGAGGATGCTTTTCTGGAAATGAAACCGGTCGATTACGCTTCTTTAGTTCCAGCATTATAGCAGCTGTTAATCTGCAGGTCCAACACAATGAATTTGAGCCTTCTGTTGTAAAGCTTTTTGGCGATACTTGCAAATTTATTTTTCAACAGGACTACGCTTCGTGCCATACCGCCAAAGTTGTGAGTTATTAATTTTGAATTACCTTTCAGAGAAACATAAATAATTTGTTAAAAACTTGTTTTTTTTTCTTATCTCTTCATTTAAAGTAGTAAAATAGTACTTCGAAGAAAGAAGTATCGATGTGTTGAGTTGGCTCCCGTATAGTCCAGACTTAAATCCCATTGAAAATATTTGGTCTACCGGGTGTTTCTTTTAAACTGAGACGATCAAATATCTCGAAAAATAGCCACTCTACGGAAAAAATGTCCATAATCAAAATTTAATCATACCGCGGGGGAACTACATTAGTGCAAAAAAATAGTCCCCCACCCCCCGCTTTGTAGGTGGGGCGGGGGTAACTTTTAAACTAAGATAGGAAGCCATATTTTTTATTGCAGATACTGATTCTACGACTAAAAGTACGTATGATTTGAATGAAATATTTTGTTCGGTTCATGATAGATGGCGTTGTAATCGACGAAATTCAATTTTTTCAATTTCTCCTTCTTAGAACACACGCATTCGATTCTGCAATACGCTTGAAATAAAAAAACATCACGTTTTCATTGGAAATACTCGAAATTCTTCATCAAAACAATTTATTCAGTTTTGTAAATCACATTTAACGTTTGTGTTATTTCTTATCTACATGTTTTTCGTAATTGCAAAATAAACGATAAAAAACTTTAGAATGGAGCGTTTAACTGTGCCAGAGAAAATTGAAATGGTTCTGGTTTATGGAGAAGCTGGCAGAAATCTTGAAAATGCTGTTGCTATTTACGCTCAACGTTTTCTGGATAGGATTCGTTCACGTGCTTCATTTGGCCGTTCTATCAAACAATTTATTACTGATGGAAATGTTCAACCGAAAAAGAGGACCCGTATAGCAACAGTCACTGGAGAAAATAATGAAATTGCTGTATTGGCAGCAGTGGCTCATAATCCTCATGTTAGTACACGAGAAATAGTTCGCGATTCCTAATTGTCCCTCACCAGTGTTTGGAGAATTTTAAAACGGCCCAAGTATCATCCATATCATGTGTCTTTACACCAAGATCTTCATGGTGCTGATTTCCAAAATCGGGTAACATTTGTCAATGGGCACGTGAACAAATACAACAAAACCCCAATTTTTTTCGTTGTGTAATGTTCTCTGACGAATCGTCTTTTACAAACCATGGAACGGTTAATCGACATAACATGCATTATTGGAGTGTTACAAATCCGCACTGGCTTCGTTAAGTTGAACATCAGCGTCCTTAGACTGTCAACGTGTGGTGTGGAATAATTGGCAACAAACTCATAGGCCCCCACATTATTGAAGGCAACTTGAATGGTCAAATGTACCGAAACATTTTGGAAAATGAACTGCCAATATTACTTGAAAATTTGAGCTTAGAAGTGAGACGGAACATGTGGTTTCAACATGATGGTTGTCTTGCACACTATTCAGTGGTGGTACGTGAAATACTTGATTGTGATTTCAATGGTCGCTGGATTGGTAGAGCTGGTCCAGTAAATTGGCCTGCCAGATCACCAGATCTTACTTCGCCAGATTTCTTTTTGTGGGGCTATCTCAAAGACAAAGTTTACAAACAAGTACCAACAACACGTGAGAACATGATTGAGCGAATCAGAAATGCGTGTGCTGAAATTCAACCAGACACACTTCTCAGTTGTGTACAATCATTTGAAATGCGTATTAATAAGTGCATTGAAGTCGCAGGCCATCATTTTGAACACTTATTTTAAGCTAGCTAAATTATTTTATTCACCTGCCATTCACATTAATAAATTGTTTTGATGACGAATTTCGAGTATTTCCAATGAAAACGTGATGTTTTTTATTTCAAACGTATTGCAGAATCGAATGCGTGTGTTCTAAGAAGGAGAAATTGAAAAAATTAAATTTCGTCGATTACAACGCCATCTATCATGAACCGAACAAAATATTTCATTCAAATCATACGTACTTTTAGTCGTAGAATCGGTATCTGCAATAAAAAATATGGCTTCCTATCTTAGTTTAAAAGTTACCCCCGCCCCACCTACAAAGCGGGGGGTGGGGGACTATTTTTTTGCACTAATGTATTTCCCCCGCGGTATGATTAAATTTTGATTATGGACATTTTTTCCGTAGAGTGGCTATTTTTCGAGATATTTGATCGTCTCAGTTTAAAAGAAACACCCGGTATAATGAAGCTAGAAGTAGCAAGAAAGAGACCCGAATCAATTCAAGCTTTAAAAAGTTTTTTATGACGATTTGGGAATCCATACCTCCTACGACTTTGAAAAATGTATCAAATTCAATGAATCGGAGGTGTATTGCTGTAATAAAAGTAAATGACGGTCCAATAAAATATTAATATTAAAGGTGGAACTTCTATAAATCAATAAAAAACAAAACAAAAATTAAAAAATACGAGTAGGTACTAAATTTATTCCATTACTTTAACTCCAATCAACGTATTTTGAATATTTTTTCATTTTTCGGAGTTTTTCCCCTAAATTGCAGGTAACTTTTTTTTTCAAAAAATTACGACATACATGTATTTAAAATGAAACAATAAGCCAATTGCTTTCAAAAGTTTTGTAATTTTAGCAAGAAAAGACTCCAATTTGCAAAAAAATATGTTTGCCCAATTTGTTTCCCCAGCACTGTATATTCGAAGCCATTTGAAAAGCTAATAATTTTTGCGCGATCAAATTAATTTTTTGTTAGTCTCTACTAGCTTCAATTCCACTGCTTTTTTTGAGTGTAGGTCTCGAGATATTCAATTTCTTAAGAAAATATTAAATTCTTATATCCCATCCTAATAAATGTTGAGCCTAATTATCTATTATAAATTGCAATTGGAATTAGTTCACAAATTCAATATTTCGCCTAAATGACATTCTTGTTTTACTTTTTAACTAATACATACAAATTTTCGTTTGTTTTTGTTGGTTAGGATTAAGTTAGGTCTAACTTCAAACGCGTTGAATTTTAGTACTTAATGGTATTTGTTCTACAAAATTCTTTGACATGTGAAAAGTCAAAAATATGCCATTTATCATCATGGACTCACTAACAACACAATAACACAATTTGATTGTCCAAATTTATTATGAAAAAAATCGTTCAAAAACAACAACATTTCGTAATTCGTCCTACTGTGCATGCTCATTGGCAAAATAATTGATCGTTTTGAAGAAACTGGTTCGGTGGAAGGTCGTAGACCGTATCAACATGTTCATCCAGTTCGTACTCCTGATGCAGTAGCAGCTGTTAGTGAAAGTGTTCGTAATGAACCAAGCACATCAACCAGGCATCGTTCACAAGAAGTAACAGCACTGTTGCGCTGCAAAAATTTTCAGGTGCCTTGCCGAAAACTGTTACAAAAAACACGAATTTTTACAAAAAAAAATGTTTATTTTAATTCTATTCAGTATCATTAGCAAAATCATTAAAGCACTTCATAATGGGTTTTCCAATAGGAATGATATGATTTTTAAGTGATGTTTCGGCCATTTGTAATATGTCATGCTATATCATTTTTTATTACATTGTATTCAGTAATGTTTACAATTTCATCATACAATTTCATTCAACGTCGAGAATTTGCTGATTTTGCCTTGGAACAACTTGAAAACGATAACGATTTTTTTAAGAAAATCATCTTCTCCGATGAGGCTCACTTTCATCTGAGTGGTGCGGTAAATAAACAAAACTGTCGATTCTGGTGCGAAGAAAATCCACAAATTATTCATGAAAAAGCATTACATTCACCTAAATTGACAGTTTTGTGTGGTTTTTGGTCTGGTGGAATCATTGGTCCGTATTTTTTCGAAATGAAGCTGGTAACACCGTTACTGTCAATGGAGATCGGTATAGATCGATGATAACCAACTTGTTATGGCCGAAATTGGAAGAAGTTGATCTTGACAACATTTGGTTCCAACAAGACGGGGCTACGTGTCACACAGCAAGTGCAACAATTAAATTATTGCGAATCATATCACTCTTATTGGAAAACCCGATATTATCACTTTGTCTTATTATAAGTTCAAATATTGCAGATGAAATAAGGGTTTAGTGCATTAAGCTAAATTATATTTTCTAACTAAATTGTTTGGATTCCAATCACATAAACTAATGCCTTCAGTGAGCTGCTTTGCTATCACCAATGCGTTTATGGTTTCTGTTTTTAAACAATTTCTGTTTTTTTGTTTTAATATTGTTTAGCTGGGAGAAACATTTTTCCGCAGCAGCGCTACGATGTGGTAGGCTTATATAAATTTCTTTAGATTTGGAAATCGTAATTCTCCTAAACCATTTTTTAGTTCAAAAATGTAGACCCAAAACTTCTCTAAATTCGAGGAAACAGGATGCGGTATAAGATAGCAGAAAATTTCCAACATAAAAATGTGTTTTTGCTATTCACCGCTAGAGGCATCACTATCACAAAAAGGAAATTTTTTCTGCTGATTTTTTTTGAAACAAGCAGAAATTTTTTGAAATTTTTATGCAAATCTATAATTCTCAGCAGAAAGTTTTATGAAAAATCTTGTAATTGCTGATTGCGCCTTTGTCGTTTCACCATAGTATCAACTGGTAGCTTTGATCAGGAGGACTGATTTCTATTTGTCTAAACATCTTTTCGATGTTAGCTTTAAACGCATACTTATGTTTCCTCCAGCGTAACAATATATCTACGAGTTGTTGTTGTATCATCACGTTGGTTTATTTCCACAATATGACCCAATTTGATGCCAATGAAGCTTCTGTATTCATTCCTCATCTGTGGGTTTTTATTAAAGTTGTTTTTCCACTTGAAGAAGGCGTGCTGTAGCTTTTTTCCTGGATTCGCCTAATATGAAATCGCAAAGGTAATGCGACCTGGTGTGCACCATTTTCTAATCTTTTGTAGTTCTTTTGAAAGTGCTCTTCGCATCTCTGTTCATAACTGGTAAGTTATCGTTCTACGTGGACATCTTCAGTCACCCAAAATCTCGTTAGCGGATTTTCTATTCCGACATACGATATCATAGATTTTATGTGGTGATATTTGGATACTTGAGCTTTCAATTTTCCGAACACAATCCATCCAAATACTGTTTTTTGTGCAATTGGTTGTTCTGGATTTCCTTTTATAATTTCACTCAATACGATCTTTGGATAATAATCTGCTCCAAGCGACATGTCTATAGGACCCGGTGTGTTATAGTTCGGATCCGCATGCTCTAAGTTGTTTAGCCCAGCCTTGGGTTTGTATCCGTTGTTCTGGGAGCAGTGTCGTGATTTTTATAAATACTAACGCTTCTATGTGTAATTCAAATTCGGATGCTCTGACAAATTGAATTTTGAGGCTCACTATTTTCTTTACCTCCCTAATATTGTGACAACCGACTCCAGCTATTTTGGCACATACTTTCTGTCCCTTCAGCTTCAATTTTTGAACTGCTTTCGCGGTAATGAAAGCTGCTTGAGATCCTGGACTCTTAAAGTTACATGGCTTCTGTTATTATTAGCGGATTTAACCATTGCTGTTGCTGACAATACGTGTGTTTTATCGTGATCTACGTTGGTTATTAGTTTAAAATTTTTTACTTCACTCGTGCTCGTGGTTTGTATTTTGGGCATTGCTGTATGCAAAACAGTATGATGGATCCCATTACAATTATTGAGCATCTCGTTTCTCGGCCGCAATGAAACATTTATGTGCTGATAGGCATCTTCTGCATAGTTGGTGTAGTAGCACTATTTAGTTTTTATCTGTTGCTGACAGCTGCTTGAACCGTGGACAGTGGTCTAATGAATGGTTCATCGGGCACCACTTGTTGTTGTGGTTGTTGCGATTGATTTTTTGGGCTATATGATGCTTCCACGGACTTAAAGCGTCGTCCACGAAACTTCAGAAATTCTTCGGTTTTCTGAAATTCAGTTTGGTCCTGGAGCCACCTTTCATATAATCGTCGTGTTTCACTGTCCAATTTTTTGGATAAAGTGTAAATTAGAAATGAATTCCATGATTCGCCGTTTATTCCTAGGCTTCTGATTGCGTGTATGCACTCGATAGTTGTGTCGTGCAAATTCGTAATTGCGGTAAGCTGATATGATTAAGCGTTTGTTGTTGTATCTATTGTTTAAGTTACTGCAGGCCATTTTATAATTATCAGCGGTTGATTCCAAGTGGCCTATTAGTTTAGCTGCTGCTCCACTAAGGTGGTTGTTCAGATAGCTATCCGAGGTTTTGGTCTATCAGATGCATGAATATTTCAGAAAAACTATTCCATTTCATGTAATCTCCGTAAAACGTGGGACATGCCCAATCGGTTTTAGCTTTATTTCTGATGTTGTGCGACTGGTAGCTGATGTTTCTTCCATCGCAGTGGTCATTTCGATTGTCATCTTTGTGTAACTTTCTTTAAGCTGCATGTACTGTATGGCGAATTGCAATTGCCTTGTCTTTGCTATTTCTCTGTACCACTCCCTCATTTTAAAATCTTGACTTCCTAGCATTAGGTTGGGTGCTGTTGTCGCTTTGATCTATCGGTGAGTTGGTTTGTTGCACGAGTGTTTTTTTTTATTAGAATCGCCTGTCTCGGATGCTATGAACTCCATGCTGCACGCTGTTGATAGCGGTGTTGGATTGTTTAATCGCTGGCGCATTTCTTCTTTAAGTTTTTTGTCACCACTGTAACTCTTTGGTTGGTGTATGGATGATCTTTATTGCTTGGTGGAACAGGGTTGTATATTTGTTCATCCGTTTTTACGAACTCTGTGTTTTTAATTGGTCTATTTTCGTTTCTAAATATTTCCTCGTCTTGTGAGACGGTCCATGTTTGTTGTAATTGCTCTCGAATTGAGCTATTTTTCCTCTAACAATTTCTTGTTGGCCAAGTAAGTTATGGCGGGTTGTTTTGTGACTGTTGAATGATGATACTCAGTTTTGCTGGTTGTTGTGTAGCGCTTGATTATGATTGAGAACTTCGCTGATTGTTATTAGCTTTGTTTCGATGTATTTAGTAGTTACTGGAGCGAACGATAATTTAACTATTTGGACGGTTGGTGTTTGACGTTGAAATTAATTTTGCCCGGTTGTTGTTGCATTTCAGCATTTTATGTTTACATTCTTGGTTAATAACCCAAATTCAAGTAAATGTTATAGTCCAGCATTTTATGTTTATATTCCTACTTAATAATTCCTACAAATTAATGTAAGTGCTATATGTCAGCACCTTGTGTCAAATGTGCCAACAAAATTAGTCGGAGCTGACGTTAACGAAGATACGCCGTGATAAATCTAGAAAATGGCAAGGAGTGGCCGTTGGCAAGGCACTGAAAGGATTCTTACGGCAGCAGAACAGGCCGTAATATGCGCGTACAAATGCCACGGGTAACTAGAAAACTCACCAATATCTTATGAATAAAGGTTTCATCTGATCAAATCTTAGGGCACAACGATCGGCTAATAATAAATCCGTTAATACCCATCCACCAAAGGGACAGGAAGTCCAGCAAAGTGGGAAGTTAGTGGTATCATTGCTAAAATGAAGCAATAATATGACACGGAATGGACAATATACAACCAGAACTATTCAAAGAGGACAAATCGACAACTTCAAGTGCCCTAAAACCAGTAATAACAGAAATAGGCATTCCGGGAGAATACCTCAAAAATAGAAAGAAGGCTTGAGACTATAACTATTCTCAAGAAAGATGACCTAATCAACAATCAAAAAGATATTAGCAATGGTCATCCTAGATTTAATTTCACTGACAAGTCAACCAGAAATTAAGAAAGGAATATTCAGACCAGGGCGAAATTGCACCGACCATATTAAGACAATACGAATCATCACCACTGTACCACTGTGCACCACTGTGGACTTCGAATGTAAATTCGACACAATGCACAGGAATGCAATATGGAAGGCCGTTTGTGAAATGGGCATTCCTAGGAAATTAATTGAACTCATGATCAATCGAGCAAGTATTCGAGTTGGTGTAAGACAATAATGCGTACTCTGATCACTGCTGTTCCTAGTAGTATTAGATATTGGCAAGGATTTTACATTGTCGACGCCAGTTTGAATTTTCTACATACATTATCTAGACATGTAGAGTTTTAATTATATACGCGGTGTAGGCAATACAGCACTATACTGGTGCAAATTGGCAGCATAGACTCTTGGACAGATTGCCAAAGAGTAATAAATTGGCTGGGAAGCCATCCTACACAATGGAATATACTTATCGGCAGCCGTACTAGCCGAATTACATTCCAATGCTTTGCTACGGCACTTTTTAGAAATTTAGCCACCATCCAAGCAACATAACATACAAACTGGAGGAATAGGACGAGTGGCTCAATTTGACTTGTGAACGTGTTGGAAATAAAATGTCGTAATTTTGACAATTGTTAAATATGACTTTGTATATTTTTTTGGCTAAAGTTTAGAAAACTTGGCAGTGGCAATCAACACCATTTGTATTTGTCCCAATATTACTTATGTTGTGTGCTCCTTTCTAAACGTCAACTTCGTGGTTAGTCATTTCGTTAGACACGTAATTTTAAAATATTTATCGGTAACTTTTTAAGTGGACCACCCGGTATAAACCATTAATTTGGCGGAAATACCGATTCTAAAGGTGCGACAATCTTCATGAGCATGTTGCGTATCAGTGAAGGTCGAATATTTTATATTAACCTTGACACTTAAATTTGTTATCTGACAACAAATTCCGAAATTAGTGTGGGTGTTACGGCCCCAAGTTTACCTTCAGTTGATGAATTTTTCACCATACGTATTTCCATAAGGTTATTTTGTGCGCGCTTCGTTGATCGGACTTTAATGTTTTTACTAAGAATTATCACAGATGAAATTGTACATAAGTCATAAAGATGTACAAGACGTACTATATTCCCGTCATCTGTTACGGAACACTGCACAGTAGATTATAATTTACTTTAAGGTTTTAATAATTAATAATTTGGCAACTCAAAATTAAGTGAATTCGTTTAACGAATTTCATGTAATTTCTTGTATTGTCTTGCTCAAACAAATTTTTACATGCGCTTGTGAAGGTTAAAACCCATATAATTCTTCTAATCATTGTGAATTGGCAAATTTACATGTTCGTACGCGTATGTTGATACATAATAAGAGGTGGCGCACTTGAACGACAATATTGTCAATAGATGAATGGTCATCAAAACAGGAAATACATCAATAAAGTAAAATTTACTATTGTAGTCGCTTGTTATGTACGATGTACTTAAATATTTTTTGGGTATAAAAGCAATTGAAAACTAAAAATCAGTATCAGTTAACAATTTGAAGTACTTTAACCAATAACCAACATTAATATATTCATCAAAATGAAATTGTTTATTGTATTAACTGTTGCAGCATTTGTTGCAGTAGCTAGCGTAAGTAGATCTAATAATTCATCCGTCTATATACCGCCTAATTCATTTTATTGTCTATTATCTATTCGTAGGCTGGCATGTCTGAAGAGAAACTTGCCAAAATAAAAGTCCTCAAGGAGCAATGTGTCGCTGAAACTGGAGCTGATCCAGCCGTATGCGATAAATTCATGGCCGGTGATTTTTCAAATACCGATATGGCTTCAAAATGTTTCGTTAAATGTTTTTACCAAAAAGCTGGATTCTTCGATGCAGATAATAATTTAGACCTTCAAGGCACTGTGGACAAAATAGCCGCGGAGTTTGGTGCGGAGAAAGTAATTCGTGTTTCATTATTTGCATCTTATTTGTAATAATTTGTATTTTAAAAATTCATCTAGGCCGAAAAATGGACAACACCGTGCAAGGATATTCAACATGCTGATCCATGTGAAAAAGCATTCGCAATTGCTCAATGTTTCCATACCGCTAAAACTTCAAGAAAGTAAAATGGCATTCGGTGCTTGCTTTATTGTAGCACGTATATTAGTGCACCTTTATATTGTTACGATGTTTGACTTTAAATAAAAATTATTTGAGTATTAATTATACAAGAAGTCGTGAATAAGTGTTAAATTACTATAAAATTTGAGAATTGGCACGAAACATTAAGTGAGATTTAGATTTTTCTTTTTACGATCTGAGACGACTTAAAATTTCCACGAATTTGAATAAATTCACTTACACACCATCTGTATGGTCGTGAAATGCATTTTTCAGCAGAAACCAATATTAAGCCAGTCGGAACCATATAAAGGCAGCCGAAACCAGAGTTTTATCAACCGGAACCATTACCTTTTTGCACAATGGACTTAAAGCTCAGCCGGAACAACTAAAATATCATTCTGTGGGCAACAGTGTTTTGCCGTATTGTCTTCACCACATAGATAATTAATATTCTACACGTGTATAGAATGTATGTACACAATTAAAATAATGGCGTCGGCAATGTTTAGAATGCAAACAATGCCGAAAATGATTGTTTCTGTTTGCAATCGGGAAAATTCTATAAATTCTTTGTTAATTAGAACCATTCCGGTTTAAAAAATGTAAACCCAAGTTTTTGTATGGCAATGACGTACTGCTTAGAAGCATTAATACAATTTTAGAAATATTCGAAAAAAGTCAGAAATCTATGTTGAAAAGTAGAACTGTATTTAAACAGTTAAACTTTTAAATAAAATACAGAGCTGTCATTAGAAACTAATTTGTGCCCCGGTACTTTATTGCCGAATTAAATCCTACGGGCAAAATTATTCGATTGCACACACAACCCATTCGTGTGCCCTTATATCTGCGTGCCGCCTTTTTGCTTAAAAAGTGGATGTTAAACTTGGGTAATGAAGCTGGTTTCGAAGCACAACAGATGGCATTGCATTGGTCTTCGCTAAACTACCTAAACCTCTTTAGAGTCAAATTACTTAAAATACTTACTTAAAAACTTTCAAATGCAATCCGAGAAAAACAACCGACAGTATTGGTTACTAGTGGAAGTTTTTGAAATATTGGCCAAAAACTGAAAATAAGTTAATAAACATTTTTAAATTTTCAAAAGGATTGGTTATGAAATGGTCAAGTTTAGTCCAGCATGAACAGATCCTACAATTTTGTTCAAAACTTACTTTAAAATCTCTGATCAATACTACTATCCAAATTTCATCGTCATTCTTTTAGAATTACGGAAAGACGAAATATTGTTAAATTTCAAGATTTCATTTACCGAGTCCCTTGACTTCGGAGATCAATCAATTTTTCAATTTAAGGATCACTTTTAATATTTTATTCCGCTGGGATGTTTTAGTTAATAAAAAAAGAGATGCAAAATGAATAAAAAACTCCCGCTGATTATTATATAACAAAATAAATTCTCTTTTGTTATGGTGCTGCCACTTGCGGCGAGTAGCGAGATCTCTTATTTTCCGCTAACAAATTTTCGCTATCTTATACAGCATCAAAATTACAGACTTAATCGATGATTTTTCATGTGGCCCTCTGAATGACTTTTTTATTATTCCTATCGATAAGAAATGCTACAAATCGGATTTTAAGAAAATTCATACCTCAACATTTTCACCGATCGGCAAACTTGCCAATATAATATTACGGTAGTCCCATATGTCTATTTGTGCCAACCCTATTAAAATTCTAATGTAGCTCGCACATCTAAAATGACATACTAGTGAAGGACCAAACTTCGTTGATCATCTCTGAATCAATGGGATTCGAATTTATTACAAGCCGATTTGAACAGCTTTGCTATGTGGTGTATGAAAAACAGCCCGGAGATAAATGTAAACAAATACCACTAGATTACCTGCTCTTATACGAGTATACGTTCCCAATTACGGAATTATTAAATTAACAACAATGCCGGAGTTACTTCAGTCCGTGATTTGGGTACTATTTGTGACAATGTACTGAATTTCAAGCATCAAATTGTTAATATTATCAACCGAGCAAATTCTGCGCTTGGTATCGTTAAGCGCTGGGCTAAAGAATTTCACGACCCTTTTGTAACGAGGGCTCTGCACACAACCTTTTTTCGACCCCTACAGGATTATCCCACTCAGGTGTAGTTCCCTTATCGTGGAATCCGCATACAACGAATAGAGGCAGTAGTACATCAAAGATTTCTTCGTTATGCTTTGCGTGAGCTGCCCTGGGTGGATGTCGTCGACTTATAGCGCAATACATGGATTGCATTTGATGCAACAATAAAATATGTATGCAATTCATTTACATAGAACAAATTCTATGTACAATATATTTTGTATAGCAAGAATATATACGACGAAAATTAGTACTCTTACAATTAAACTAAAATACATTGTACAGTGCTGGGAAACAAATTGAGCAAACATATTTTATTGAAATTGAAGTTTTTTTTTGCTAAAATTACAAAACTTTTGAAAGCAATTGGCTTATTGTTTCATTTTAAATACATGTATGACGTAATTTTTTGAAAAAAAAATTACTTGCAATTTAAGGGCACAACCCCGAAAAATGACAAAATATTCAAAATTCGTTGATTGGAGTTAAAGTAATAGAATAATTTAAGCACCTATTTTTTAATTTTTGTTTTGTTTTTTATTGATTTATAGAAGTTCTAGCTTTAATATTAATATTTTGTTGGACCGCCATTTACATTTATTACAGCGATTCACCTCCGATTCATTGAATTTAATAAATTTTTCAAAGTCGTAGGAGGTATGGATTCCCAAATCGTCATCAAAAAATTTTGTTAAAGCTTGAATTGATTCTGGCCGATTTCTTGCTACTTCTAGCTTCATTAGAGACCAAATATTTTCAATGGGATTTCAGTCTGGACTATACGGGAGCCAGCTCAACACATCGCTACTTGTTTCTTCGAAGTACTATTTTACCTTTAAATGAAGAGATAAAAAAAAAACAAGTTTTTAACAAATTATTTATGTCTATCTGAAAGGTAGTTTTTCTATCGACAATTCAAAATTAATAAGTCAGAACTTTGGCGGTATGGCACGGAGCGTTGTCCTGTTGAAAAATAAATTTGCAAGTCTCGCCAAAAAGCATTTACACAGAAGGCTCAAATTCGTTGTGTAGGACCTGCAGATAAACAGCTGCTGTAATGCTGGAACTAAGAAAGCACAATCGACCGGTTTTATTTCCAGAAAAGCATCCCAGACCGTAATTCCTTCATTTTTCGATGGAAGTCTTAAAAGACATTCTTTGCTAAGCCTCTCGCCCGGTTTTCTTCTTTCGAGAATTCTTCCATCTCCAACATGCAGCTTGAATTTTGTTTCATCGGAGAAAATCACATCATTCCACATTTCTGGAGTCAAAGAAACATGCTCCTGGGCCTTATTTTTTTAATATTCCACGCGAAAGGACTTTTAGGAATGTTTAATTTTTCTGCTATTTCACGCGTGGTTAAATTTTCTCGCACCAAAATCAACATATTGCTTTTACGCTGCTCACTAACTTTTCCCATTTTTTTAAACTAAAATTGCACTTTATTCTTTATTTGACTAGGATCACTTACAGAATAACTTAATCTTACAAAATATACACTATTTATACTGAAAAAAAATTACAGGCAATAAAACATCTGCACCCTAATGACGGCCAAGAACGGTAGGCGTAATAAAAACAAAAGGCGGTCCAACAAAATATTAATATTAAAGCTAGAACTTCTATAAATCAATAAAAAACAAAACAAAAATTAAAAAATAGGTGCTTAAATTATTCTATTACTTTAACTCCAATCAACGAATTTTGAATATTTTGTCATTTTTCGGGGTTTTTCCCCTAAATTGCAGGTAAATTTTTTTTTTTCAAAAAATTACGTCATACGTGTATTTAAAATGAAACAATAAGCCAATTGCTTTCAAAAGTTTTCTAATTTTAGCAAAAAAAACTTCAATTTGCAATAAAATATGTTTGCCCATTTTTTTTCCCAGCACTGTATATAAACAATACAGTCGGACAGTAAATTTAAGAAAGAAACAAAAAATATAAACCATAATTCTGTGCCGTTATACAATTATTGAGATGTGCGACAGGGCAGAGTTTTCCAATAGGCTTTTATTGTAGATTCCACGTTGGATCTTCACGGAGACCACACGAACGAGTCCATCAGCGCCGGGGTGGATATCAATTATATGTCCTAAAGACATGCTGTATAAGATAGCGGAAATTTCTCAGCGGAAAATAAGAGATTTCGCTATTTGCCGCAAGTGGCAGCACAATCACAAAAGAGAAATTATTTTGTTATATATTATTGTTATAATTACCAGCGGAAATTTTTTATTCATTTTGTATCTCTTTTTCACTAAAGAAAACATCCCAGCGAAATAAAATATTAAAAGTGATCCTTAAAATGACAAATTGATTGATCTCCGAAGTAAAGGAACTCGGTAAATGAAATCTTGAAATTTATCAATAAGCCGTCTTTTCGCCATTCTAAAAAATAACGATGAAATTTGGATAATAGTAATGATCAAGGGCCCAAAACTTAGGACAAAATTCTAGGATCTGTTCATTCTGGACCAAACTTGGCCATTTCTTAACCTATACTATTGAAAATTAAAATTTTTTTATTAGTTTATTTTCAGTGTTTGGCCAATATCTCAAAAACTTTCACTAGTTACCAATACTTTCGGCTGTTTTTCTAATAACTTAGATCATACTGAGACTACGAGGAAAATTTGGGGTAAATTGATGGATTAGAATTTTCACTATAACTTTTTGATTTTCTGCGGCCATATAATGAAAATATTGTGTAGCTATTGTAAACGTTAGATAGAATGCGTTATCTAACATAGGTATCGACGACAATGATGACGACATGTTTATAAAATTTGGTTGAGATATGCACGGTGTCTTACTTCTAATGTTAGGGTAGTACTCCGTTAGGGCGGAAGTAACATCAGCTGGGCTTGCATCGGATAATTGTATGTTGACATGATGTAATCTGTCAATATATGGTATTTGGTTTCAATCACCCAGAAGATATACTTTAGAATATTTACTAAGGATAACCACGAGTAATATATATCCTGCATGTACCATCATGTACTCATTAATAAAAACTATATTGTAGGGCCGATTTTTATTTATTAGATACGAGGCAACTGTTTTGTAATTTAATTTGGTTTTATTAAAATGTTTTCGTGCTTTAACCAGATGTTACCTTTGATTTGATATCAGCAAATCCTTGTTTTGTAGCACACAAAACAAGGCCACTGCCCAGTTTATGCTTGTTTATAATCCAGGTTGGTTTTATAATATCTATTACTTGAATTTCGGTGGCAACACTGAAATTAAAGGGCTGTATCTTATTATAAACGGTTCAAGGATGTGAAGGCGCTACTGGAGAACTGGGTCGCCCGTGATAAGCCAATTCCAATGAAGTATTGACCGAGCAAATGGCACAGTGGATAAAGCTTTGGCGTTTGGATCGGGAGGTACCAGGTTAGAGACCTGCACTCAGAAAAAATATTACTACTAAATACTTAGTCAAATTAATTTGGTTGTTTTAACACAAAAGCTAGATAAACCAAATCTTCTTCCAAATCAATTTTTTCTGAGCTAGATAAACCAAATCTCTTGTTTAATTTAGAAATTTGGTATTTTCTTACTTGTTTGAGTTACCAGGATGTTGGCACGTAGTTTTATTTAATTTAACCAAAACAGATTTTGTTAGGTGAACAATATTATTGTTATAACTAACAAAGTATTTTGGTTTATCTTAATACACAATACATAGTGAGAATTTCCAAAAGTTTCTGATTTGCCGATAGAATTCGCCAAATCGATAAGTTCTTGTTTTGTACTATCGGTACAAAGCAAGAGTTGCATTATTGCAGTTTGATCGTTGCAAGTGCAACCTGATGAGTAGACCAACTTTTTATCAGTACGAAACTAAGCTGCCAAGAAGGGAGACCTAAGGAAGTTCTCATTTTTGTAAGGGTTTGTGTATCTTTACACCAGGACCATGGGATTAAAATGGAGGGCTGGGGGTGTAAATTTGTCTACTTTTTGTGGTAGATAAATTGTGAGTAAATGGCCTCTTTGCTTTTCTATGACTAGAAAAGTCGTAAACTTTGTATGTATGCCATTAGAAGAAAAGCCGAAAAAATCTTATAAAAATTAACCACCAATTTTGTTACATTTACTAAGAAAATTTGGTAGAATTAACAAGTCATTAGTAAAATAATTTTTCCCTTGGTTGATTTTACAAAATAGCTGGGTACTGTTACCAATTTTTTCCACTTCTATCCAATAAATTAATCATATGTTTTGACTATATTAACTAAGTTAAAAATTAAATAACCAGGATTTAGTTATTTAAAATTAAAATTTTATTCAACCAAGATCTTGTTTGTTTTTTTAAGTAAGAGATTTGGTTGATCGAAAAACCCCAAGATTTTATAAAATAGACTCAGATTTTTGTTTCTTTTGACCCAAGTTTTTCTCTGAGTGTGATAGGGGCAGAATGCAAAAGGAAATTTTCATCAACAGATTGCGATTTGTGATTAATAGGAACACAACTATGACCCCCTATCGGCGTGCAAAGCTCATGGGCCGACCCATCTTCCATGTCCAGTGCTATAGGCTTGCATGGAGTTATGCAATGTACAGCTGGTAACTTAAATCGGTCCTATAGCCGTACCTCTTTGAGTTGGTAGAAATTGCGTAAAGGAAGACGGGCAAATGAACCGCAAAAGAGCAGGGAGTGCTTCGGCCCCAGAAAAGATTGCATGGATTAGAGAAAAAACAAAAAAAAAATCGAAGTATTGATTGAATTTTTCAGCAACATCATTATTGTCCGTAACTATTCGATTTAGACTTAGAAGGATATTCACCAGCTCTGATAAAATGGGAGACTAGCCTTATGTTTGAATTTGCACGAAAATTATAATTTGGAAAGATACTCAGTTTATCAATGAAGATTTCCCAGGGACCGCAAGAGTAAAACTTCTGCTTCATTTTCAGTAAAAATTTCAAAAACAGATTTTTGCATAGAAGTCAATTCAAATGTAATCAGATTGTCTCTTGATGAGCCAAAGCTCATCCGTGAGTTCCGCCAAACTATCATTAATCCATTTGCGTAATATTCCATCACCATAAAAACTTTTTTCCTCAATTTTGTCATTTTTACGCTGCTTTATATGCAATAGTTGTGTAGGCACTTTATAATCACCAGCCACTATACCAGGAAAGAAACCAAATTCAGTATTCCATCCGGTCGTTTTATTTGCGTTGAGATCATTTTCATTTAATTTTATTGTTATTTCTTAATTTTCAGGAATTTCTCTTTAGTTGTTGCTGTTTTCAGGTTATTTACAGATTTAAACACTTAATACAGACATGAATGGTCCTATTTAATATGAATAAAGTTGATGCCTAGCCGCAAGAAGAAGGCGTTCCCTTGATTATTATTTTATTATTTTGGTTATATCGCTGAGATTTTATTTATTTTTGGTCCATGCACAGCAGGTTTGTTATGGTGGTGTTGGTATTTTATTAAGTATTTTTTTATGTTGCAAGATACGGAAAAGTTCGCATATGTAGAGTATAAAATAAAGTTGAAAACTTTAAGAAGAAAAATTAATAACAATCAACAATTATTATATGCGGGATGCACCTTTAAGCAATGCAACGTGAATTTATTTGTATTTTAATTTTATTTTCGCGAATTCATTTTGGTTATTTTTGCAAATACGATAAAATTATATTCGCGAAGATCGCGCCTTGTTTAGAGATAATTTTGAGTTATATTTTCAGTTTGTTATAATTTTTATTTTATTTTATTATTCTTATTTTTTATTTTTTTATTTATGTACTAAAAGAGAAGAAGTGTTGGAATTTTCTGTAATTAATTATTTTGTTGTTTGGAAATTTTATTATTCTTCTCTCTTAAAATATCCTTAAGGGATTCAAGATTTTTTATTTTGTTTTAAAATTATTTTATACTTATATGCATCTTTATATAAGGTTGAACACCAGAATGAAGATGTTTTCAGAGGATGAACGATTTTTTTTATGCTTGCAGAAACTATATATAACTAAGTGAACGTTTAATTGGTTTAAATTAATACATTTATATTCAATTCAATAAAATTAATTTAACTGAATTAAGAAGACGACGTATACGAGTTTGTGCTTGGATATATTTATTTATGCCTATGTATATTGAATCGAAAGTGGATTTGCACACACAAATGTGGTTTAAATTATTTTCCGTCATTAATAATTTTGACAGCTTATGCTGCGAAAGATAGAGTTTTTCCATAAATAAGATATCCTCATTTAAAAATGTTAAACACGAAATGATTTCTGTATATCAATAAACCTACCAGAAACCAAATATTAGAGAGAGCTTTCAACTATTCACATAATACTAGATCTTGATTTGAGTTTCATGTAGATCTGTCAACTCATTTGTATATTAACAGCTGTTCAAAGTTGACGTGCCACATTTTTTTGACAGTGATAAAATTCTTATTTTTGGTTGCTAAAAGTGTATAAGGACTCTTCATCTAGAACAGTAGAAAGAGGGATTGCTAATTTTAACGTGGCCGTACTAGTCTTGAAGATGATCCAGAAGGACGTCCAAAAATACAGCATTTGGTGTTGTGCGTCTATGCATTTTTCCGAATTGTCTACGTGTTGAAAATAGCGTAGATATTTGATTTTTGAGTAAACAATGTCGAGAATTGGTAAAGTATGTAAACAATTCGATGACAATGATGATGACATTTTCTGTACGAATTGCATCTTATATAGTTTTCCAGTTTAAATATGGGTTTACCTATATTTTAGATGTTGAAATTCAATTTTTATAAAACAATAAAGTGAGATTGTAATATCTTGGTCAATCGATGTCTTCGATATTGGTACAACCATAAGCGATTTCATTTTCGTTCGTGGAATAAAATTAAATTTTATAAATCGTAAATTGTAAATAAATGACATTTCTTTAGCGTTCAGGGTTTGTAGTATCGATTTTGCAATGCCGTCGATATAATCCTTCGAAAAAGAATCCGATAACTGGAAGAATATTGTTGGAAGAATTTCCTGAGCTTAATCGATTATCATAACGTTGTACGGGACTAAATTCGTTTATAGTTTAAAATAAATTCACTGTGCCAATTGAGCCGTCTGTCATGAACATTTTCGAAATATCCGCTTCTTGAGCAACATAGTTGCTCAACAACATGGGCAACATGGTTTTGGTTACTACAAAACTTTTCGGATAAATGAGTTGTTGTGATTGATTTTACTGTTTTTGGTTGTGGCATTGGGATTTTTTAACGCTTGCATTCGTTTGATTTAATATCCATTTTGTTCAGGTTAGCTCAGAGGTATATTTGTCCGAGAGATTCACCAATTGATTATCAATCAATCGACTTTTGTTTTTCTCGGCCCTTTTCCATTGGAGTTATTTCACTAACAAGGAGTGGAATAAAAGAAGTTCCCCCCGGTATGCCTGAATCATCGCCTTCCCCCCTGCAGTTATTACTCCAAAATCAAAATGATTACAGGAACGGCTTATTTTTCGCGAGCATGAATCGGTAGTTGAAATTTCGGAACTCTAACAGAAACATCAAAGCTTGCACAATAGCGAAATAAATAAAATGTATTCTATGGGCGCGATGAATAAAAGGGGTCACCATATTATCAAACCGCTAAAGCAAAGCAGCCCACTAGTGGAATAAAAAACCAGTTAAATAGCGCATAATAAACGTAGAATGGTAATTAAACTTCCATTCAAAAATACGAAACACAATAATTATAATTATTATGATATTAAGGCGCAGCCAAATCAACAAATCTAAGAGGTTTTTCAATGCAAAACAGAGATAATTAAAATAATAACACACCGATCTGATAAAACCCCATTAAAATGGGGGTAGTAAACAGGCATTTTAGACACTTGTGTGTGTGTAAAATTAATAATGGAGAACGACCATCATCGACTTCTGCGTCACAAACCAGAGCAACTCATAAGAAGCTGTAAATTCCCACACAATAAAATTTCCACCCAAACACAAATATGCACATGGACCCATATCTCTCACCTTGATGACTTAACAACGAAGCAAATTCACGTAATGATTAACAAAAAATTTCTTATGTCCATTACAAAGATACCAGGGCTTCAAAAAGTTGGAGTTAAAATTTTAAATTGACGAAAGAATGAATTTATGAATTTCATATAGAAATGGTTCCATTTACAAAGAAATCATAGAATTTTGATGACTGCTAACAGAAATAATAATTTTCGACATTGTCTACGTTCTCTACATTGTCGACGTCAGTTTTTTAATTTTCTACATGTGTAGAATATTAATTATCGACGCAGTGTAGACAGTACGGCACAACACTGATGGTTTATGAAAATCGCCGATTAATCGAAAGGATTTAGTAGCAGGCCTAGGGATCTGATTAGGCAGTGTGAGCAATATTTTGACTGAAGTTTTGGGTTTCAGAAAGCTGTGTGCACATTGGGTGCCGCATTCGCTAGCAATAGAACAAAAACACATACGAATGCGACTTTCTCAGCAAAATTTGGAGCGTTTTAGAAAGGACAAAAAGGATTTTGTGCGTCATTTCATCACTATGGATAAGATTTGGGTCTACCACCACTTGGGTTTTTTGGTATGCAAAAAGAATTTTGTTCTAACTTGTAAAATAATAAACTCAGATTATTATTGTAACCTTTCGGACGAGCTGTTGGACCAGCAGTTTTTCATCAAGACAACGCACTCTCCGACATACCCTATTCGCCAGATTTAGCTCCCTCTGACTTCTGGCTGTTCTCACATCTAAAGAAGTTCATGCGTGGGAAAAAATTTTCATCGAATGAAGAGGTAATAGCAGCCGTGAAAGGGTATTTCGACAGTCTTCCTTATTCTAACTTCAGGAATGGAATCCATAAATTAGAAGATCACTGGAAGTTCAGCGAGATAGAACAAATCGTGTTTTTCTTATCGGGTGAATTTCTGAGCAACCTAACACCGCGCCTAACTCAACATAACACAAGTTGTTAACTTTGAAATCTGTTAAAGTAAGATTAAAAAAACATTTGTAAATAAAATGATTAACAATTTTCTTAAAACTAACGCCCCCCCCCCCCTTCCTTACCTGTGCGACAAGTGTAAGTGTGTGTGAGTGAAATAGGTGTTAGGTTAACAATGCAATAATTAGATAATTAGTGAGTAGCAACTAGTTAGAAAGTGAATTCGTCAGGAAATTAAAAACATTCGTGATTTCTTTTTTAATAACGACATATTTGCCTGAAGGTAGGTCAAACTGCTAAGACTATCGGAAGTTCCACCGCAACACAACACTTGGGACCAGAAAACATAACAAAACTACATCGCTAAAAACAGTGGACGGCTCACTTATAGTGTATTTGTACCGTTAGTACAAGAATAATTCCAACTCTAAACAGTTCAGCCCTTATCTGCAGGCGATTATAGAGCACGTATTCTAGAGGAGTATTTTTCTCGCGTGCTGACTTATTTCTTTACTGACGAAATCCATCTTCAGATCTCTATGGAGGTTGTCATTCCTTAGGTACCACAGTGCATTAACTATTCCACGTAGATTTTTTTTTTTGGAATGACCAGATGATATTGACATTGGTTTTCTTTGTACAGCCACAGAGCTGAATACGGCGAGTCCACACAGGTTTTAAAATTTTCCGGTATATAGTAACAATTTATTGTGTAAAGTTAGCTCAGAATTTCTTCCTAAGATCTAATCCACTTTTCGGTCTTTAATGTTATGTTTGCGTCTAGAGTTATGCCTATTTTGCCGTATTTTCAAGGCTAATTTACTGATAGTTCAGTTCTACTGGTATCCAGTTGACCTTTTTGTTGGTAAACTTTACGTGAATAGTTTACATCTCGTCGTCCAGGTACTGACAATATTAGTAGCTCTTTGCAATGTGCTTATGGATTCGTCTATGCTATCAAGGACTGCTAGAACAGTTTATCATGGGAACAGTTTATCGTATATCACAAATAATGTCTTGGATTTGACAACATAAAACTTCTTTTTTCATAAGTATTTCGTACAAGAATTTGGTCATTTTTTAACGATTATGATGAAATTGGGTATGTTGGATGGAAATGGCTTAAACGATTTTTGTAAGAAGTTCTGGAATATGGCTACCTGGGACGGAACTCGTTAATTTCTTAACCAATTATGATGAGATTGAGTATGTTGAGTGGAATTGGGATTCTTAAGTGATTTTTGGAAGAAGTTTTTAAATCAGGACAGACTGGTGATAGATGTTAAGGCATCCAGTCTTACCAGAAACTTGGTTACATCTAGTGCCCAAGATAGACGCCTGCTTACGTTGTCTCATAAGCTGCAGAGCAGAAACTGATGATGTATTGGTTTTCGGCATCAATAACTTGTCCTGTCATGTAGTGTCAATAACCAGACGCATAATTTTTCTTGAATCGTTTTCAATAGACCACCTTATTCATTTAGCGTTATTAATCAAGGAATTTTCGCCCTCATATTACCTTCAAATTTAATTTAAATAGAACAATTTTACAAAAATAAAGAATTTGCGAAATGCAATGCAATTGCTATCAAACATTCTCATCACTACATAGTATAAAACAAAGTCGCTTTCTCTGTCTCACTACATAGTATAAAACAAAGTCGCTTTCTCTGTCCCTATATCCCTATGTATGCTTAAATCTTTAAAACTACGCAACGGATTTTGATGCGGGTTTTTTTAATAGATAGAGTGGTTGAAGAGGAAGGTTCATATGTATAATAACATCCATTAAATAGTGGAGAAATACTGTTATTTTTGAGGTTTCTTTGAGATTTATGAAAATAACGTACTAAGTATTGTACACATTGAAAAGGTCTACAGAAAACTTCGCGATGGTATATGTCTATCTCTTATGGATATCCCACAATAACATTTTTTTGTCATTTACTTTTTACGCATCAAAATCCGTTGCGTAGTTTTAAAGATCTAAGCATACATAGGGATATAGGGACAGAGAAAGCGACTTTGTTTTATACTATGTAGTGATGATTTAAAAATTGCGGGACATAGCGTTTCTCTTTTGTTGTTGATGATTGTTGATTATCTTTTGTTTTTAGTCGCACGAATTTAATTAAAATCGCAGTTTAAGTTGAGGTATTTCAGTTAAAAAAAAGAACTGAATAGAATAGGTAGCTTTTGTTTTTTATGATTATTGATTATCATTTGTTTCTAAATCATTTGTTTCTAAATGGTAAGTATTTAGATATTTTTTACTGGGGCACATACTTATAATATGTCAATTTGTGCATAGGTAATCATACATATAGAACTGGATAAATTTTGTACAGAAATTATAAAGTCATGTCTGGAAGACGTCGTCGTTCGAACATAGGTCGTAGTACAGTGAATGCCAGAAGAGTATGTTCAGCAAGAGATGAAGAATCGTCAACGGAACGTGAGGCTCGCCTCAGTCAGGCTCGGGATAGATATAGAGCTGAGAGAGAGAGAGAGAGAATCTTCAGTAGAGTGTGAGGTTCGCCGCAGCCGGGATCGAGATAGGCATACGGTTCAGAGAGAGAGAGAATCTTCAGTAGAGCGTGAGGTTCGTCGCAGCCGAGATAGGGATAGACATCGAATACAGAGAGGGATAGACATCCAATATCAGCACGAGTTACTACTAATGTGTAAATAAAGAAAATTCTGCCATGAATTACGATCCTTCGATTTCTTACAAGGACGATCGTATAGTATCAATAGGTACTATGTCAGTAGTGTGTGAACATTGCTTGGCATTGAAATTCAAGGACGAATCGAAAGGCATGTTTTGCTTACAAGGAAAAGTCAAATTAGAAGAAATTCTCCCCCCACCTGAACCACTTCACTCTCTTCTTACGGGTGATCATCAGAAATCCAAACAATTCATGCGCAATATACGCCGTTATAATAACGCATTTCAAATGACCTCCCACTTAGCTGGGAGCTTGCTACCACTTCGACCCGATGATCACAAATTTCTGCAAATATATTTTATTGCAGATCCAGATACACAAGCATCTACGCGGTGTTCAAGTGTTGCACAGCCAATTGATAGAGATTTGATTAGATCTCTCCAAGATATGTTACATTCTCATAATTGCTACATACAGTCTTTCAAAACTGCGATTGAGAGTGTTCCAGCAGATACTACTGACCTTAATGTCGTAATCCATGCAAATAAAGTTCCTGTTGGAGAACACAGAGGACGATAGAATGCGCCTTCCACGAGTGAAGTAGAAGTGGTGATAGCTGGACAGCAATTTGACAAAAGAGATATTGTATTGCATAGTCGTGATGATAATTTGCAAAAAATTTCAGAGTTACATAGATCTTATGACAGCTTACAATATCCGTTGATGCTATGTCGTGGAGAAAATGGTTATGCCATTAATATTTCTCAAGTTGACCCAATCGGTGGTACATCTCTGCGTAAAACAGTGTCATGTATGAACTACTATTGCTACCGTATAATGACAAGACGTAACAATTTCAACACTTTGCTTAGATATGGAATGTTAACAAACCAATACTTTCGTAGATCAATATGCGAAAATTGAATCTAAGGGATTGGCCTACATCCGTAATAATCAAAATAAATTGAGAGCCGAAAATTACGTTCGTCTTCAGGATGCTTTACAGGCGAATGAACACCGCAACGGCATTGGGCAGTTGGTTATACTACCTTCATCATTCACAGGTGGACCTCGATATTTACACGAAAAATCGCAAGACGCCATGACTTACTCGTACGTCAGAAATTACGGCAAACCTGATTTATTTATAACTGCAACATGTAACCCAAATTGGCCGGAAATCAAAGAAAATATTAACACCAATTTAACTCCACTAGACAGATACGATATAGTTGACAGAGTCTTCCATTTAAAAGTACAGAAACTCCTTCACCTCATTAACAAGTCTCATATATTCGGTCCGCCGCGCTGTCATATGTACACAATAGAATGGCAGAAACGTGGCTTGCCACATGTACACCTGCTGGTGTGGTTAGTCAACAAAATTAAACCAAACCAAATTGACAGGGTTATTTCAGCTGAATTACCGGGTAAAGATGAAGATCCTATCCTGTACGAAATCGTAAAGAAACATATGATACACGGCCCTGCGGGACTTTAAACCCGAATTCTCCATGTATGCGAGATTCTAAATGCAGCAAAAAATTTCCGAAGTCGTTCCAAACTCAAACAAACTATAGCGATGACGGATATCCCAAATATCGTCGACGATCGCCAGAACAGGGTGGGCAAAATGCTACCGTCCGAAATCATGATATTGATAACCGATGGATCGTTCCCTATAATCCACTCCTTTTGAAAATTTTTGATGCCCACATCAACGTAGAGTTGTGCAATTCAATAAAGTCAATCCAATATGTTACTAAGTACATTAATAAAGGCAGTGATCAAGACACTTTCAGCATACAATCACCAAATGAAGTGGAAAAATATCAGTCTGGACGTTACATCTGCAGCTCTAAAGCTGTATGGAGGATTTTATCATTCGAAGTGCACGACCGGGCTCCCACAATTGTCCACCTTGCAGTTTATTTAGAAAATGGACAAAGAGTATATTTTTCTGAGAACAATATACCAGAATTTGTTAATAACGCGCGGGATACAACATTGACAGCATTCTTCAAGTTCTCAAGATAATTTCGCGAAAACAATGACATATGACATCCAAGTTACTATACATGGAACCAGAGTTCTAAAACTTTTCAACGGCGAAAACAAGGTACTGCGGTTGATGGTTTCCCCGGAGTAAAAAAAACGGATGCTCATGGCAGAGTCTACGTGATTCATCCCAACAACAGCGAATGCTTTTATCTGAGAATGTTACTGCATATTGTAAAAGGCCCGACATCCTTTGCACACCTAAGAACTGTACAAGGTGTTGTTTACAATACTTATGAAGCAGCATGCAAAGCTATGGGGCTCTTGGAAGACGAAAATATGGCCAGTGACTTTCTGATTCGGCGACGGCGAGAGTTAAACTCAGATGATGTACAATATGATCAAAACATATTTGACGAAGCATTATTTGAATTGAACAAAGTAGTGCAATTACTTTCGGGTAAATCGATCAAGGATTTTGAGCTGCCGATGCCAGCTAATACTACTAACTCAGATTTAACTAACAGTGCCGAATACACAAGACAAACATCATACGATCAAACGAGACTTTTACAAAATATAGCTCAAGATGAGCCACGATTAAACATCGATCAGAAAAAAGTATTCACTGCATTACTATCAACAATTGATAACAATGAAGGGAAATTGTTTTTCCTTGATGTCCCAGGAGGTACAGGAAAAACATTTTTAATCAATCTGCTTTTAAAAAAAGTGAGATCTACCGGAAAAATTGCGTTAGCTGTTGCGTCATCCGACATTGCCTCTACGCTTTTGGAAGGAGGCCGAACCGCACACTCTACATTCAAGCTCCCGCTGAAAATCGCTACATATGATAATAACAGCGTCTGTAGTTGTTCTAAACAGAGCAATACAGGAAAATTGATGCGTGACTGCTCATTAATAGTCTGGGACGAAGCTACCATGTCAAACAAGACGTCTGTGGAAGCACTGGATAGGACAATGCGCGATTTGCGCAACAAAAATTCACCTATGGGTGGATGTACAATTCTGTTCTCAGGAAATTTCCGTCAAATCCTACCAGTTGTGACTCGAGGAACACGTGCTGACGAAATAAATGCTTCCCTAAAAAGATCCAACCTTTGGCCACATGTCAATAAATTAGAGCTTAAAACTAATATGAGGGTTTCGTCATCTTCACGTGAGAACAGCCTATTTCCAGAGATGCTGCTTAAAGTTGGCAATGGAGAGTTAACACAAAGTGAGGGAAGGATTAACCTAGAAAACCTTTGTGTTTTGATAGACAACATCCAAAAGTTAGTCAACAATGTCTATCCTGACATTGATAACATAAGTTATAAGACAATATCTTGGTTTAAAGAAAGAGCGATTCTGTCACCAACTAACGAACAAGTAGATAAGGTAAATAACTTGATTCTTTCAAAGATTGATGCGCCGACGAAAATATACTACTCGGTCGATACTGTTCTCGATTTGGAAGAAGCTGTTCATTTTCCTACAGAATTTCTAAACTCTTTGAACCCGTCTGGACCCCCTCCTCACAAAATGGTGTTGAAAATAGGTTGTCCTGTTATTTTATTAAGAAACCTGAATTTACCTAAACTTTGCAATGGCACACGTTTGCTGGTAAAATCACTGAAAACTTTCATAATAGAGTGCACAATACTCACAGGATGTGGTACCGGAGAAGATGTATTGATTCCCCGAATCCCTCTGATACCATCGGATTTACCCTTCCAATTTAAACGTTTACAGTTTCCGGTAAAGACATCTTTTGCAATGACCATTAATAAATCGCAGGGTCAAACCTTCAACGTTGCTGGCTTAGATTTGAGCGTTGACTGTTTTTCACATGGCCAACTGTATGTCGCTCTGTCAAGAGAAACCTCTAGAGAAAACATGTTTGTATTGTCTAATGACAAGAAAGTTGTGAACGTTGTATATAAAGACATTCTGTAATACATTAATTGTTGTAAAAATAAAATAAATAGGTAAAAATGTAAAAAGTAAATAAGTAAAAATGTAGTGTATGAATTTAGATATTCCAAAGATAGAAGGCAATCTTCATGGTATAGGGAAAGGGGAATTGTTTTACTCCAAATTTAACGAGTGCGGGCCACGGACAGTAATGAATCAATCAAAACTACTCGATTTTAATCATTTTTTCAGTGAGTGACATAGGCTATATATTTTATACCCGTGCGAAGCCGGAGCGGGCCGCTAGTTTTTAATAAAGTACAAAAACTTCGTAACAAATTAAAAGTTTTAGTTTCTTTGAACAGGCACTACAGGCGCTACAGGAAAAATTGGCAATAGCTTCGTGGAAGCAATAAGAATCAAGCTCGAATTTGGAGTTGGGTTACTCATCACTAACATCATCAATTCGTAATTAACTTCATACCTATTAGGCATCATATTTTCGTACTCTGGTTTCTTGAGCGTAACTTTGACATTTTGTTTGTCAATATCCAAGCCCCAAGTGAAGATAAACTCAATTAAACCAAGCATGCTTTCTACAAACAACATCTAGGAAGCGTGAGCAAAATATTACAATACGTCGTCAAAATATTACTGGATGATTTAAATGTTCAAATCAGAGGCGCTCACGACGAATACCGCGGCACCTTATCAGTTCGAACTCCGTACGTTCTATTTTTAAACAACAAAAGGGACATGAACCATTCTTCCAGTTATGTCCTAGAATCCGTTGATTGCAGGCACGTATTTCTTATACATATAAACGCATTCACGCACTGTGCCAAGTAGTTGCGAAAAATAGGGTGTAATTTTTTTTTAAAAAAAAGTCCATTTTTTACCATTTTGAGTAGCTGTTGCACTTTTTTTTGAAAAAAAAAAAAATCTAAACTTCTATTTTCAGCATGAAATGTGCTAAATATTTTTTTTTATAAAAGTTTGAGCATCTTTGGTGAAAAAAAATGTATGAAAACCTAAGTGGCCAACTATTTTAAAAACATGCGTGTTTAATGCAGTTTCTAAAATATACCATTTATACATCCATTTATCTAATGTAGATACGAGGTTATTGCTATTAGTATGCAGAAGGGATAACAAAATTTTAAAAATTGGATTATTTCTTGTCTTAAACTGTACCTGATGATAAGGGCTTCATAAAAAACAGCGTTACAGATTGATAATACTTTATTTAACAAAATCGATCTTATCATTCCTTCAATGTATTCATTATGGATGAATGATGGTTTGCAACCGAAACCGAGAGGTTCTACAGCAACTATATACTAGAAGAAAAGTCACACATATTTCCACAAGCAAAAGATTGGATAAAAAATGGACCTCATAGGGTCGCGTGACCGAGAGAGATAATGCGATGACAACTACACCATTACGACAAGTAACCATTGCTTGCGTAGCATATTAAGTAATAGTAAAAATGGGAGGAAACGAGATTATCGCTCTCGACATGTCAATATATTTCATTCAGCAGTAGTATGCCCGTTCCAATAGCCCTAGAAAGCTGGCTAGGATTCATTGGATCAATCATTCATTAAACCAAAAATAACATAATTATGAAACCTCATTAATGAGGCGGCCAAATCCCTCTCTATTGAATGTAGCACCAGCAAAAAAATATGGCATAACCGGTTCACCTTAAATACAGTACAAATCGATATATTATTCTAGAGTGTATTAATTGCTTCAGCAAGTGGATAGAGAAGCCTTTTATGATTTTAGATCCGTGTTTCAAGAACAAGAGGCTTTGGGCGATACGTCAGGAAATTTACTGGAGAAGTATTTTGTTGGCTGTAGAATCTTATAAAATCATCAAACGGATTAACGATGTTGTATAATTCAACGGAGCACTAGAAGTATAATCGACCGCATTCCCCACTACGCCCCATTGTGTATCATGCAGCCGATCTGAAAGTTAACTTTAAATCTTAGTTAACTTTCAGATCGGCTTTCACATTTAATAGATTAAAACCTATGGAAAGTAGACCAGTCTGTTTGAAATGAACAGATTTAGTAGTGTGACGAATTTAATAACAAGCAACATTTGTTGAGTGGTTGTGCGAGATTACAGAATGAAAATTGTATGTTGATTTCCAATCGATCCTGATGACACACTGGTTAAACAAAAGTTGTTGTGTATCGCTCAGTCGTTCTCAAAAAGTGAACGAGATCCCTTTTATTACAATTTTATGTTTTAGAAAAAATGTCATCTTAAATTGTACACTCAATAAATTAATGTTAAACTTTAGGTTACCACAAAGCTATCTCAACTCATTGCGCTTAAATTTAGATGGAGCTACATTTGAATACTATACGCAACCAAATCTAGTACAATGCTTGCTTTACGTTAACAACAAAGTGACATTTCCATAAATATTTAATTTGTTTACATTTGGAATACGGGACATACAAGTTAAGTACCATGAAAATTATTCTTATAAGAAAAATTAATTTAGATTCTAAATTTGATTTCAGATCGAGCAGCTATAAATTAGCAATTGATTGGAGCAGTACAATTAAAATGGTAAGTACGTATTTATAAATTTATTCGTATTTCTTTTAGGTTGTGGTGGACAATATTGGATGACGACATCATCAGATGGACAACAGGATTTTCAGTTAATTTATGGCATGTAATTGTTATGTATTGTTTTATTTTGTGTATAAATAAAGTTGGTTGTGATTTCATGAAAATTTTGGTGTTTCATTCTCATCGACATACTCCCACACCTTAAGGAATATTATTATTTAAGTTTTACAGGTAACTTTATTAGCTTATTGGTTGGTCGTTTCACTTCGCTTTTAGGTGTTTTCAACGTCACTACGCGGGTAATGCCATCACTGCCAGGATGAAGTGCTGTCACTTTACCAAGTATCCATTGACTTGGATACAAATTATCTTCTCTAATCAGCACAACGTCATCGACTTCGAGTTGCTCGGTAGTACATTTGTATTTAATTCGCTGTTGTAAAGACGTAAGGTAGTCCTGATGCCATCGCCTCCAAAACCTTTGAGTACGCTGTTGAATATTTTGCCACTTGGACAACTTATTTTGTAGTATGTGGGTTAATATTGGTTCTAGAACGAGTGTTAAAGAATCGCCAACCAAAAAGTGTGCCTGTTAACACTTCTAAATTAGCAGGATCATCATCCAATCTACACAAGGGACGAGAATTTAGTAGAGCCTCGATTTGAATTATTAGTGTTGTCATTTCTTCGAAAGTTAGGTTCGTGTTTGTGACCCTCTTCAAGTGATATTTGAATGAATTTACGCAGGATTCCCATAAACCACCAAAATGAGGAGCGTGTGGTGGGTTGAACTGGAAGTAAATGCCTTTCTACAAGAGAAATTCAGAAATTAGAGAATTGTTTGATTGGTCAATTATTTGTTGCTTGAGGTTTTGTAGTTCTCTGTTAGCTCCAATGAAGTTGGATCCATTATCACACCAAATTTGTTGAGGGCATCCACGTCGTGCGATAAAGCGTTTGAGTGCTGCCAAGAATGAATCAGTGTCAAGGCTGCTCACCACTTCTAAGTGTACTGCCTTTACAGCTAGGCAAACAAAAACTGACACGTTCGCCTTTTCCACTGGAGAGTTATTGCGTTTCGTTCTCTTAATGTAAAGTGGACCAGCATAATCTAGCCCAGTTTTCAGAAATGGTCGACTCTGAGTACATTGTGCTGCAGGCAAATTCCCCATCTTTTGTTGATTCTTGTGAAAGCGGTAGCGAATACACACAGTGCACGATTTAATACACCGTTTAATTATATATCGCGCTCCTATCATCCAATATTTGCTTCTTATTGTACTTAATGTCAGTGAGTTTCCAGCATGCATATGGTTAATGTGAACATCTCGAACTATTAGTGTAGAAACTATGTGGTCCTTTGGTAGTATTATTGGATGCATCGTAGAATATGGTAGTGTTGATTTACTGAGCCGCCCGCCTACTCGAAGTAACCCGTTGATATCGATAAATGGATCAAATGAGGATAACAGATGTTTTGATGAGAGTATTGACTTCGTGCGGGGGATTGCTAATTCGGTTTTAAATACATTTTGTTGGACGTTACGTAGAATTATGATTTCTGCATCATTTAATTCCGGTGGAGTGATGTTCTTCATTTGGTGTCTAGTGAGCTGCTTTCGTATTGATACTTTTCCAAATCTCGAAATATAGACCATTACCTTGCGTATTTTAAACCAGGATGAGAATTTTGCAAGTAAATTTGGAACTACACCATCTTCGTTGGCTATTTCTGTCAAGAAGTTTTCATATTTAGACCTTTCTTCCAAAGGAGCACCAACGATTTCCACTGCTGTTGCTTTTGATTTCGGCCAATTCAATTCAGGTTTACTGAGCCATTGTGGTCCATGCCACCATAGTTGTAGTTTGGATAAGTCTTGCGGGTTTACTCCTCTGGTTATTGCATCGGCTGGATTTTATCTCGAATCAACATGTTGCCATTTGTTTCGAGGAATAAGCTCCAAAATAACTGCAGTTCTATTTCCAAAAAAACTTTTCCATCGCCGCGGTACATCGGATAGCCAGTGGAGCACTATCATGGAGTCTGTCCAAGCGAAGACTTCTGTGTTCCTGTAAGACAAAGATTCAATACAAAATTTAACCAACTTACTTAAGAGTACTGCTCCACACAGTTCTAATCGAGGTATGGATATCTGTTTTATTGGTGCCACTTTACTTTTGGCGGATACAGTATTCACGGTAATTTCCCCGCTCTCGTTTATGCAACGTAAATATACAACACTACCATAGGCTGCTTCTGAAGCGTCACAAAATGCGTGCAACTGATAATGCGTTGTAGTTGCTAATGATGTTAGACGACGCGGAATTTGAATTGTTTCCAATGCCGGTAATGCTTGTTAGAGCCCTTGCCATAGTTTAGTGACATGTGTTGGTAAATTAGAGTCCCACTCCAACTTAAGTAACCATAACTTTTGGAGTAGTATTTTAAATAAAATGATTGTAGGTGCAAGCCAACCCAACGGATCGTATATTTTGGGTGTAGTTGACAATAATTTTCTTTTGGTCCATTTCATAGTTTCACAACTTTCTTGTACCTTGAAAGAGAATGTGTCTTGTTCTGCATTCCATATGATCCCAAGCGTTTTAATGGAAGGATCGTCTTCAGTTAATTTCAATATATTTTGGACTTCGTGTTGTGAAATGAATTCAAAAAGTCTTGCGAATTGGATTTCCATTTTCGTAGATTGAAGCCGCTTTCTTTCAAAATATTGGATAATTGTTAATTGACTATTATCGCTTCTTGCAGGTCGTTGCATCTGGTCAGCATATCATCAATATAAAAATCATTATTAATCACATGTGCCGCAGTTGAATATAGTTCCGCAGCAGTTTCGGACGATTTTTCAGTGTTTTTACGGCCAGAAAGGGTGCACATGCCATTCCATATGTCACGGTGTTCAGTTTGAAAATTTGTACTGGTTTCATCGGATTTTCGCGCCACAGTATAAGTTGAAAATTGGCATCGTCGACTTGTACTAATATTTGCCGATACATTTTTTCTATGTCGGCTACTAGTGCTATTGCATGTTTGCGGAATTTTAGCAATATTGTAGACAGGTCGGTTTGAATATTTAGGCCAATTTGTAAAATGTCATTTAGAGACACTCCCGTACTATTTTTGCATGAAGCATCAAACACAACTCGTAATTTAGTTGTGCTGCTGCTGGGTTTTACTACTGCGTGGTGCGGTAGATAGTACTTCCTTTCATTCTGCACTGGGATTTTGTCTGGTGATATCTGAGTCATATGTTCTAAATCGCTGTACTCGTTCATAAAGGATTTATATGATTCAAAAAATTCAGGATCTCTCGAGAACTTTCTCTCCATGCCAAGTAGCCGTTGATGTGCTGCTTCATATGACCTGCCCAATGACTATGACGATTGTTTAAAGGGAAGTTTAACGAAAAATTGCCCATTTTTAGTTCTGGTAGTGGTTTGTTCGTAGAAGACTTCACATTCGTGGGCAACCGCTGAGTTTGATTGTGATGCAACTTCCTAAATTTCCCAAAACCTTTTCAATTCTTGATGAAGGTCTTCGTTAATAATTGAAATTATTGGATCCGTGGTGGCGTGTAGATTGGTCAGACTTGAAGGAAGATTACGACATGCACCTGCTACTAACCAGCCGAATTTTGAGGACTGGAGAAGTGGTAGACCATCAATTTCTTGTTTTTCGGGATTTAGAGCTTCAAAAAAGACATCAGATCCAAGAAACACATCAATTTTACTAGGTACATAAAACTGGGGATCCGCAAGCTCCAGTTGCACATCTAATTTATTGAACATCACTGGCGTTGTTGGTAATGCGTTGGTAATATTGTTAATAATATGAGCCGTAACCGTTAACGCGTAACTTCGGTCGGTTCGTGAATGTACGGTCATATCGATTTTCCCTCTCGTACGACCAGCTGGTTTTGATGCTAAGCCGTAAACAGTAACGGAAGCGCAATTTCGCTTTAGGCCTAGGCTTTGTGCGCAAGATTCGGTAACGAAGGACGTTTGTGAGCCCGAATCTAACAATGCTCGATTGGAGTTCACCGGTATGTGATTTGATATAAATGACTGCAGTTGGTAATACCGTGTTTGTAGAGGAGTAGTGTGTGTGTGTAGGACTTGTTTGATAAACTGGCTGTTTGTGGCTTGTGTCTGGTCACTAGTGGAATTGATTGCATGGTCCGTTTTCTTTGGTGTTCCAGAATTGTAGTGATCTTCTGAAGTTCTATCATCTGATGATCGATCCATTGAAATGTGGTGATTTGTTGACATGGACCTAGGTTGGCCTCCATTATATTGATGATGAACCAAGGTGTGGTGGCGCTTCTTACATATGATGCATGACGATCTGGAAAAACACTTGTAGTGTTATGCAGTAATATGTCCTTTCTTCAGGCAGTTAGTACATAAATTATTATCCGTTATAATTTTTAATCTTGCTTCGTAATCCATATTTCGAAATTCAGGACATCTAAATATATTATGTTATTGTCGGCAAACCACGCACTCGAATATATTTTTAGGCTGCGCCAGAACGAATGATTTGACAGTTGGTTTTGTAGCATTTCGTTTGGTTGTGGCGTTGCAAATCTCAAGGGCGTCACATCTTTTGTTTAGAAAAACTAATAGATTTTCAAATGTTGGAAGATCCTTCCCAACTGATTCATTTGCCCATAGTTGTTTAGTTTCTTCGTCAATTTTAGCTAATATAATATGAACTAACCACGGGTTACGTGTTTCAGCTTCTGGTTCCAATACTCGCAATCCACGAATGATTTCGTCAGACGTTTCGCTGATTCTGCGTAACTCCTTTCCATTGCTTTGCATACATGGTTTCTGCTCCATAAACAATCCCTTAAGCAATCCCTTTAGCATTTGCAACTTATGTACGCCACTAATACTGTTATTTTCATGCACTGTAAATTTAAAGAGGTCATGAAAAGATGCCCAATATGTACAACCGCCGGAGAAGCGGTCAACTTCCATTTCGTTAAAATTGCCATACCTTACTTCTAGATTTTCTAACCGCGTTTTAATAGCCTCGAGAGTTGTATCCTCCGTTATCTTTTCCGCAAATCGTAATCATTTGTGAATGCGATCGATCTCGCAAACGTTCCAATCGACCAGCCATTATTTGTAACCGGTTAATTCACTTCACTATTTTATACAAATAAAAACGAGGTTCTCTAGTGACCGACAATAAACTTCTTCGCTTATGTTGATTGATAAATACCGTTAACAATAAATACTGTGATTTTATCTCGCACGTGTTAATTAGGTAAAATAAAAAAAAATCTACTTAGCTGAATTACAGTAGATGTCCCGGGTTTCGGCACCAACAAATGTTAAGTGGTTGTGCGAGATTACAGAATGTAAATTGTATGTTGATTTTCAATAGATCCTGATGACACACTGGTTAAATAAAAGTTGTTGTGTATCGCTCGACGCTCAGTCGTTCTCAAAAAAGTGAACGAGATCCCTTTTATTACAATTTTATGTTTTAGAAAAAATGTCATCTTAAAATGTACACTCAATAAATTAATGTTAAACTTTAGGTTACCACAAAGCTATCTCAACTCATTGCGCTTAAATTTAGATGGAGCTACATTTGAATACTATACGCAACCAAATCTAGTACAATGTTTGCTTTACGTTAACAACAAAGTGACATTTCCATAAATATTTAATTTGGTTACATTTGGAATACGGGGCATACAAGTTAAGTACCATGAAAATTATTCTTATAAGAAAAATTAATTTAGATTCTAAATTTGATTTCAGATCGAGCAGCTATAAATTAGCAATTAATTGGAGCAGTACAATTAAAATGGTAAGTACGTATTTATAAATTTATTCGTATTTCTTTTAGGTTGTGGTGGACAATATTGGGTGACGACATCATCAGCTGGCCAACAGGATTTTCAGTTAATTTATGGCATTTAATTGTTATGTATTGTTTTATTTTGTGTATAAATAAAGTTGGTTGTGATTTCATGAAAATTTTGGTATTTCATTCTCATCAACAACATTACCAGAAACGTATAAAAATCTTCCCCAACTTCTCTTTTTACTTAGTAACCGAACAGTTAAACAAAATATTAAGTGCTCATCGGTTGCAATGGTATTATGGTGAAACCCTAACTACGCGGTGAATTTTTTTATAACAAATCCTGATTTTCCTACGTATTTAAATGACAGAGTTATCGTACAAATACTTGCTCGATTAAAGGCAAACATTAGTTCTATCAAGAATATTAAATTGGAACTAGTGTTCCGAACACAAAATTCAATTCGATTCAAAATGCAAAACCTACTCTCAACTATTTCATTTTCGGATATTGCCAAAATATTCTGTCACATAAACTAATTGGCGTTTATGTCTCATTCCCTGATAGTTTGATGGGTATAGATATGGGTTAACAAATTATTAGGACTTATGTATATTGTTTGTTAAGTAGCCCTCGCAATTTTTACACTCTTTTTATGAATATAAGTATGACGATGCAGAGCCCTTAAAATACCGACGCAAAAAAATCAGCATCACAAAGCAACACCACCACCGAAATAACAAAATGAAATGAAAAAACGCGGACACAAAACTATTTAAATCTTTTTAAAACTTTTCCTCATAAAATACAAAAAAAGCTCCCATAAATCTTCGCCGGAAGAATTTTTTTTTTGTGTTTGCCATTTGTTCGCATTTTCATTTTTTAATAAAAAAAAAAATAATGTAAATAAAATAAAATAAAAATGGCAATTTAAAAAATAAAAATAAAAAAAATGAATTAAAAAATTCATATTATTTTTGTCATTTCTACTGTACCGCGACTTTTTCCGCCGTTATATTTTTTTTAATATAAATTTTATTTTAACAAAAAAAATTTATTTGTAAAAATAAAAAATAATAGTTATGGAAAGTTCATGAGATTTTTTTTTAATAAAAAAAACGAACAAACACAAAAAATATTAAAAGCTAACAAAAAACAACTTTTATTTATTTTATTTAAAAAAATTGGACTTTTTATTTATTTATATTTTTATTTATTTATGTATAAATGTGCATATATACATAGTTTTTTCGGTTCTGGTGTTGTTATGTAATTTCAGGAGTGATTTATGGCTCAAATAGAGAAATAAAGCCATTTTTTTATATTAAAAATAAAAATTAAACAAATTTTTTTGTGCATACTGGAAGGTCCCATGAATTGCCAGTGCAAAGTGCAATTCAATTTTATTTGTTTGATAGAGTTCGTAACTATACCATATAAACGTTTATTTTTGTTTAATTCTGCGCTCACTTAGTCCTTTAAATTTCAATAAACTTACTTAGAAGGACACCAATCTACCCTAACCTTGTGAATCGTCTACTTCTCGTATAAGATTATCACAAATTAGTTGATTTATTTATTACACATGATACTACGAATTTACCCTGTCGCATGCGCGTGAAATATTTCCTAAACCTATCCTAAGTGTAAAAATTTTTTAGGAAAGGTTTAGGAAATATTTCACACTCCTGTACACAGCCGTGAAATATTTCCTAAACAAATCCTATGTATGCTAGTGTTAGTAATATCAAGTAATACCAACATAAAAGCAAACATTTAGGCGAAACGATATTTTAAAGAAATTCCTATCTAAACAAAAATATCCAAATTAGCAGTTACAAACGAATTAAAAAATTTAATTAAATAAATAGAATTAGAAATAGAAAAATTTAAATAAGCAAATTCAGCAGGAAATTTTGCCAAGCATTCATCAATTTCATTATGTTCTCGGCCAGCCCTGAAAGAGTGGAACTATTACACCCAGATATAAGATTCGATTGTACTTTAGACAGAATTCACACTATTCCTCTTAATCGGAACTAATCAATTTTGTAATAGTTCTGGCATGGGCAAATATTGCCCGAAACGTGTGAGTTTTGATTTATAGTGTTTTTGCTATTCAAACGATTACTACTCGAGATTTTGGCCGGTTCTCATCGATCCCGTTATGTTTCCCAGGAAGATCTATTAAATGCCAATGCACACGAGGAATTTTAGAATTTTGGCATAGTTCTGGCATCGGCAAATATGGCCCCGAAACGTGTGAGTTGTAATTTACAATATTTTGCTATTCAAACGATTACTAATCGAGATTTCGGCCGGTTCTCATCGATCCCGTTATGTTTCCCAGGAAGATCTATTAAATGCCAATGCACACGAGGAATTTTAGAATTTTGTCATAGTTCTGGCATGGGCAAATATGGCCCCGAAACGTGTGAGTTGTGATTTACAATATTTTGCTATTCAAACGATTACTAATCAAGATTTCGGCCGGTTCTCATCGATCCCGTTATGTTTCCCAGGAAGATCTATTAAATGCCAATGCACACGAGAAATTTTAGAATTTTGTCATAGTTCTGGCATGGGCAAATATGGCCCCGAAACGTGTGAGTTGTAATTTACAATATTTTGCTATTCAAACGATTACTAATCGAGATTTCGGCCGGTTCTCATCGATCCCGTTATGTTTCCCAGGAAGATCTATTAAATGCCAATGCATACGAGGAATTTTAGAATTTTGTCATAGTTCTGACATGGGCAAATATGGCCCCGAAACGTGTGAGTTGTGATTTACAATATTTTGATATTCAAACGATTACTAATCGAGATTTCGGCCGGTTCTCATCGAACCCATTATGTTTCCCAGGAAGATCTAGTAAATGCCAATGCACACGAGGAATTTCAGAATTTTGTCATAGTTCTGGCATGGGCAAATATGGTCCCGAAACGTGTTAGTTTTGATTTACAATATTTTGATATTCAAACGATTACTAATCGAGATTTCGGCCGGTTCTCATCGATCCCGTTATGTTTCCCAGGAAGGCCTATTAAATGCCAATGCACACGAGAAATTTTAGAATTTTGTCATAGTTCTGGCATGGGCAAATATGGTCCCGAAACGTGTGAGTTTTGATTTAGAATATTTTGATATTCAAACGATTACTAATCGAGATTTTGGCCGGTTCTCATCGATCCCGTTATGTTTTCCAGGAAGGTCTATTAAATGCCAATGCACACGAGAAATTTTAAAATTTTGTCATAGTTCTGGCATGGGCAAATATGGTCCCGAAACGTGTGAGTTTTGATTTAGAATATTTTGATATTCAAACGATTACTAATCGAGATTTTTTCCGGTTCTCATCGATCCCGTTATGTTTCCCAGGAATACCAGAACAAAATTCTAAAATTCCTCGTATGCATTGGCATTTAATAGATCTTCCTGGGAAACATAACGGGATCGATGAGAACCGGCCAAAATCTTGATTAGTAATCGTTTGAATAGCAAAATATTGTAAATCACAACTCACACGTTTCGGGGCCATATTTGCCCATGCTTTACATGCGATGTAACTTAAAAGCATAATGAGACTAATGACCAATTCGCTAAATTTTGACTTGAATATCTATGAAATCTAGAAAATTGAGCAAACTTTAATTTAACTTTAAGTTCATATTTACGATGTATAATGTTTTACATCATATTATTAATTGTTAAATAATTTATGGCATTTTAATCGTACTGGTAGGATAAATTAGTTATATATTAAATTAAATTTTATGTAATAAAATTATAAAATATTTGTAAAATACTTTTGTGTGGTATATTTGGAATTATTTTAAAAATTTATTTACGCCTAAATGTTTTCTTTTTCTGTATTTAATCACTAATACACATACACAATTTTTACTTAGGATTTTTTTAGGAAATATTTCACACCAGTCCTGTCGCAGGTACCGAAGTAGACAGTAGTAAATTGTATAGTGAAAAGATTATCGGAGAACAGCACAATTATTTGAATTTTAATTTGCCTACACTAACTGAAAAACTTTTGGTGTATAATTTCATCATATTCATCACCTAAAAATATTAATTGTTTATCTTAATTTAATTTAATTTTCTTACCTTTGATTTGTTTATAAATTGTTTTGACATAACGTAAATTTGGAATTAAGCTTAATAGCTTAACATAACTCCCTAAATGTATACACTAAAACCTTATAAATGTTTAAAGGCCTTTGAGAACACAACAAATGAAATTCACTATAAAAATATGCCGGTTTTAGCTGACGCGATTGTTACCTTTACTTCACCACTTTCATTTTAACATACGGCGTATACAACAGCAGCATAAGCCCTTTGCGATGCATCCGGAAATCCATGTAGGCTTATTATATTGGAGTTAAAATTCAACCATCTTGGTATTGTAATTTGCTCAATTAGGTTTAGCTCACTACGTAGTTTGCACCAATTTTGTAAGATATCATGTGGTAAGGGGTCATCCCAGTCCAAAGCATTCGCCCATGTTTGCTGAAATAATACTTTAACATATATAGTTATCGGAGCTAACCAACCTTGCGGGTCAAATAACCTTGATGATTCCGATAGTAGGCCTCGCTTGGTGAGAACTGGAACAACGTCCAGAGCAACTCTGTAGGTGAAAACATCAGTTACGGTGTTCCAGTACATGCCGAGTACTTTAGAATATTGCAAATCCTTGTCGAGTTCGATTAGTTTCTGGGAGTAAATTGTAGTTTCCTCGTTAGGTAAACAGTTGGACAGCCACTTGCGAAGATTGAATCCTGACGATTCCATTATTGGATTCCCATCAAGGTGTCTGTGCCCGCCATCAGATCATCTACATAAAAATTTCTCTCGATAACTGTTGAAGCCTTTGCGAATGTGTGTCGGTTATCTTCAGCGATTTGTTTCAATACACGGGTCGATAATCGGTATTCCTGAATTGGAAGAGTTGGTTCTTCCCTCCATACTATTCTCTGAAATTATGTATGTGGTGGTGCAACTAATATCTGCCTGAACATTTTTTCCAGATCAGCGGTCATGACGTATCGATGGAAGCGAAACCGCAACAGAATTTGCTGGAGAGTCTGCTATATTTGTGGTCCAATTAGTAGATTTTGGTTCAATGATCGTCCTGTATTCGTCTTCGATGAACCATCAAAAACTACCCGCAGCTTGGTGGTGGTGCTGATTTCCTTATATACGAAATGATGTGGTAAGTAGTATGACAGGTACCATGGTACGTCTATTTGGTCATTCGGTATACGTTCCATGTGGCGTAAATTTTGATACTCTCTCATGAATGTTGTTTTTCCGTATGTTGTTTTTAGCTCTGGATTTCTGGCCAGCCGACGTTCAATGGCTTGGGGCCTTTTGATGGCGTATGATTTGGATTATCCAAGCGGTGCAGCTTCCGGGTCAAATGGCAGAGCTACCATGAATCGTCCAAATGAATTCCTTCTGTAATTATGTAGAAAATGATTTTCACAATAAATTTCATTTGGGGTGTGGGGAGTAGTTGTTTTAATTTCCTCGATTTCCCAAAATCAAGTAAGTGTTTGATCAATGTTAATTGATGTACAAAGGTTTGTCAATCTTGTTGGTTCCTGGTTATTGAAAGTGCCCGATATTATCCAGCCTAGGATGGTTTCTTCGGCTATTAGGTTGGTTTTGGTGCTTTTGATGTGACCTGGTAAGATTAAGGTTAGGTATTGGTCACATCCAATCAGCAGTTCGACCTCGCCAGGTCTGTCAAATGTCGGGTCAGCTAGGTCCAAGTGGCTGAACTCTTCCCATTGGTGAGAACCTACGATTGTCTGTGGCTGCTGTGATGTGATGGCTGAAAATATCAGACCTTCGAGGTTGAATGACATTTTTGGTTGCGTTCGTGAATAAATTTCCTGGTTGACCTTTCCTCTAGTTGTTCCGACTTTGGTTGATGATAAACCTTCTACTAATGTGCGTTGGTTGGTACGCTTCAGTCCTAGCTTCTGAACACATGCTTCCGAAATGAATGAAGCTAGACTTCCAGAGTCGAGTAATGCCCTGCAAGTATACAATTCATTATTCATCCCGCGAATATTAATCAGAGCAGTTTGAAGCAATCCTGTACTATGGATTCTTGTTTGGCACGATAGAATGGCTTCACCAGACTGGGCGAGTAATGAACTTGTAGTTACTGTGTCGTTTGAACTGCCTGCAGCCCTATCTTCCAATTTGTACACAGTGTCGAGATGAAGCATGGTGTGATGACGCTTGTAACACTTCCGACACGATCTTTTAGACTTGCATTTTGATACAAGATGGGAATCACACAGACAATTATAACACCGATTTGCGCCTTGCAAATATTCTCTCCTAGCAGTGGTGCCCATATCCTTAAATTTCGGGCATTCGTAAAAGTTGTGAATCTGATTACATAAGTTACAGTTTTTGGTGGTGACGGTATGACTTTGGAGGCTGTTAGGAATTCGATGAAAGCCTGCCAAGTGGGGAAGTCTATTTCTGCCGTGTCGTTCGCCCAACGTCCTCTTGTGTCATCATCATAATTTGGTTAGTACTAAATAAATAAGCCATGGATCTCGACTTTCTGCAGTACTTCCTAGCGCTCTTATACCCCGGATTACCTCATCGGAGGTATCACACACATTTCGCAGATGTTTTGCTGTTGCAATTGATACCTTAGGTTGGGTGAGAAAAGTTTTAATATATCAATTAATAGTGAGCTTCCTGTTACTGTACCTTTTCACCAGTTTTTGATACGCTTCAATATAATTGTTTTCCGTAATCGCCAGGTGTCGTAGCGAAGCACTTGCTTCTCCCTTAAGTGCGCCTTTTAGGTATTGGAATTTTTGTACACTCGATAAGTTTGGGTTGTCGTGCACTGTTGCGATGAACGTATCATTAAATGACTGCCATTCCTGGTAGTTACCTTCAAATGTTGGTAGCGTTATTCGTGGTAGCTTGATTTCCCGTTGCGACTGGTGGACACTACCAGAAATATCACTAGTAGTTGTGTTGTTTTGGTTTATAGTCTTTTGATGCTCTTCGTATATCCATCTATTTAGGTTTGACACTGCAGCGTAATACATTTCGTCACATTCAAGCGCCTGCGATTCAGTTTCTGCATCCCTTGCGAACAATTCATCCAGTTTGTCCAAACGTGCCTTAGTATTGTACCACCTTTATTTGCTCCAATATGGTTTCGCGTCTGCGTAAATATTGGTCGATTTTTGGAGGCATTTTGCACTTTAACACTGGTTATTATTTGCACTAGTTATTAATTATTCGAGCACACTTTCACTTGTCAAATCCACAGTTTTAGGTTCTAATAAGGTTCACTCACTTTAAAACTTAAATTTGTATCGCGAATATAGTTCGAGCAATCAAAATTGTACAATTTGCCAGCGAAATGTAGCAAAGTTGAAATTCACAACAGAAATTTTTATGCCAATTTTAGTGAAGAAGTACGTTTAGTGAATTACGAATGAAAGAGAAGTAAAGAAAAACCACAAACTAATAAAAATAAAAAATGGTATACTTAAGGTTTTGAGTGGCGTCCCAATATGGCGTTGGTAAAAAGTGCACTTGGTAGGCGCTTTTCCTGGCTGCGGATTATCCAACAATCCGGCTCGAAGGACCAAAAAATTATGTATAAGCCTCGATATGGTTTATACTGTGGTTGTGTGGGTCGTTGAATCCAAATAAATTAGTTTTTGCTAAACTAAAAGGCACCAAGAAATCTCCGGCTCCAAGTACCAAATGAATAAAGCCAATAGGTTACGGGTTCCACGTGTCAAAAACAAATTTACAATTTTATAATATAATTTTTATTAGTAATTTATGATGATGTTACTTGGTTGATGGTTGATGCAAGAAGGAAGATTTATTATTTTATGTTATAATTATTTTACATAATGTATACAATTATGATTCTAAATTTATGCATAGGTGGCCAAAATTCTACACAACATATTTTTATAGTGAATTTCATTTGTTGTGTTCTCAAAGGCCTTTAAACATTTATAAGGTTTTAGTGTATACATTTAGGGAGTTATGTTAAGCTATTAAGCTTGATCACAAATTTACGTTATGTCAAAACAATTTATAAACAAATCAAAGATAAGAAAATCAAAGGTAAGAAAATTAAATTAAGATAAACAATTAATATTTTTAGGTGATGAATATGATGAAATTATACATTTGGGACATTGAAAATAAATGAAATTTGGAGTAATATTACCACCAGCCATTACTCCCCTAATCATTAACATCTGCTCTTACCGTCCTTCCCCTCGCTGTTATGAATTATTTCGATGAATTATATCTTAACACAATTCGTTTTCACACAGTTCATGTTGAGACCCAGTCATTTCTTATGGAGCACTTGGGACGACACATAATCCTGCAACCGATGATGACATTAACCCATTCGTCAGAATAAAAGTATTTATTTTTTACAGAACACAGGCTTTTCGTACTTCCACGAACTGTTCAGACGAGCATTGCGTTTTCTTTAGTTTTTTATCTCAATGGAAGCCCACGTTATATGGCAATGAAAAAAGTAAGAAAATTAATGGAGGTCCCAAGATGTAGGGTTAATGTAGCGAATAAATAAGCTGCTTGTGGCACACTTGCAACGACCGCAAGCGAAGTTCCTTTACGTCTGGACAAATAATTATAGCTTTCTCTGAAGCTTCGTTAAAATTAACGATAGACTTAACTACTACCGACAAAACAAGTAACAAAGCTACTGGTTGATAGTTTAAAAGGTACGATTTATCATCTTTATTGTTCCTGGTTGAATATTTCCAACGAATTTCATTGAGGGTTAAAATAGTGGCCTAGCGAATTTGTTACAAAGCCTTGTATAATTGCAAGAAAACTTCCAGGTCCAATCGCTCCTTTTGAGTTACGCACATTTAGACTTTTAGAAACTACCCTGCAATGGAAGAATATTCTGAGAATCGATGAGTCTTCCTTAGGGAAACCTGGATCTCTTTAGTTAGTTGTTGGAAATGTAGACGTGGTATTTACCAGCAGTTTTATTATAATAAGCATTAAAAGAGGATTACTCTCAATGCTGTATTTATCGCGAATTTTTAGAAAAAATAATAAATGCCCAGACGGATTTCTGGTTGGTTTGCCAATTTAAGTTTCTCGGTTTCGATGAGTAACCCATTTAATGCATTTTATAGTCCGACAGAAATTCGAAACCGAGACCGCCCCACCGTGACTGCCAAACCATTTGATTCTGCCTACAGTAACGTGCTGGCTCAGTAATTCGATGACTTCGAGTTTGATTCCTGCGGTGGTGGCAAAATTTTACGACTCGGTGTTTTCAGCGTATCTTAAATTGTACCCCATAAAGCTGCACCCGATTTCAACATATAGTGAAATAAGAAACCGTTTGAGGAATTTAAGCAATTCAATTCGGTTAGTTAAGCATCATTCCTGATTCAATATATACAAATATTGTTTATGCTCCGTGCCGAATGCTCTATCTAAAAATATTAGTATTCGTAAAATCCACACGGATGCCGTTGGGTCTCGGCAATACTGCACAAGCGAATAAATATTTTATTAACTAACTAACGGCAATTTACTTTCAACGGAACAAATTAATGCAAATACAGAATTTCCACTCAAACCTATATCAAATGAATTTTGCAGTTTATGAGCAGAATATCATTACCATCGTACTTTAAACTAAACTCACCGAGATGCCTGCTTCCATTCACGAAAGCTTGGTCGTTCTGCTAATAAAGCTCAATACAGCCTAGATTTTTCCTTGATCCGATTCCATTAGTCGAAAGACGCTAAGCTCAGTATCACGACGTGTAAAAATATTCAGCATTTCACTGAGAAATCACACTTAGACACGTAAATGTTTTGTGTCAACGGTAAAGAAATTGTTGACGTGGATACGCTTTCTAGCCGAACCAACAATCAAACTAGAGGACGCTAATTTGGAAAGTGACATGATTATAAAAGCACAAAACGTAGACTTAGAAGTTTAAAATTTATTTGGCTTCGAATTCTTGGCTTCCTTTCGTCACCAAATGAATTTGACGCACAATCTTTAATACTTTACACAACATTTCACAGATAGGCTACCGCTAAGCTTGTAAATTTATTGCGGCTCACTAATCCAGGCGTACTATAAACAAAGACGTCAACAATTCGGGACCTTCATGTTAATCCTCGACCTCTCTAGCTTTTACATCCCATGAAGGGATTTTGCCTCCTGCACAGTGGCCCTCCATCCATCTCGATCCTTCGCCATCGCTCTCTAGTTTTGCAATCAATACGTAGGGCGTGTTCAATGTCATCAGGCCAGCGCTGTAGGAGTGTTGTTGTTTTAATACTTTATAATATCATGTATAGTTCGGAGACTTTGCAACATGGCCCAGCCATCTAACTCGATTGTGTTAAATGAATTCGATGATAACGCTGCTCCCGAGAAGTGGCTTTATCTCGTAGTTCATACTAATCCGATATTCGTTTTGCACCGATTTAATCAAAGATGGAACGATTGAACTTTTTTTCAAACGTAGATAGCATTCAACAGTCATTAGAGGTCAGGGTCCAGTCCTCGCTTCTGAAAACCAATTGCCGATGTTATTACTGACTGTATTATAATTTACGCTATCAAAATTATGGTCACCGATTCCAAAATTTGCCAAAATCAAAACATACATTTTACATAAAATCTTCAATTAAAACAATTTTATTATTTTTGATCAAGCGTATCACCATGCCAAGAAAGTTATAAAACGATAGAACTGGGGGTTACTATGTCTTCCCTAAATAATTTGTTTGAATTCGTAAAATTTTTGCTACCGATTTCGAATTTCAAACGAAATTTTGTGGTTGCTACAATATATTTCATACGTTTCACTTTTAATTAAATTCAAATATAACTAAGCCAAATCTCAGTAGTCGTATATTTCAATTTGAAATTCGTATCCAATTTTCGAATTTCCCGCAAACAACCATCTTTTCGGAATACATAGTAACCACCCTTCATCATGTTAGAATTTTTCTGACTTGATCGGAAATAGTAAAACTATTTTAGTTTGGTTTTTTTAGTTGTTTAATTGTTTCTAAAATTTGTTTTTGGATTATGTGTTAAATTATAAATTATCCTGTGCCCTGAGGTTAAAACACTGAAATACTAAGAGTAGAATACAACTATTTTTGTATAACGTTGATCAAATGATTTTTATTAACGTCATAATAGGTTTTATTACTTTTTATTTGTACTTTTAGAGTGGACCGAATCCATCAAGCCACTTTTATACCTGTTAAATTTAATTCCAGAAAATATTGGAGGATTATCGTCATCAACACAAAAACAAGACAGCTTTTCTGTTTTAATAAAAAAAAATATCGTTTTTAAAAAGGTAATATAACTGCAAGTATAATAAAAATCCATAATTAATTATTCTGCTGCCTATTTCAGGTAAATCTAACGATTGGCGAGTTAAAAGAAGCAAATGTTATTCATCCGTATCTAATAGCGGTTGGGGATAACCAACTTTCAATTTCCAGTTTTTATTTGTGTGTTGAGGGGGAAATTATAATTCTCCCCGATGAGTTTTCCTGCGTTGACGCGTTTGATATTTTATTCAAATGTCACTATATTTTTAACCAAAAATTTGATAGTTGCATAAGAACTTTCTATAATTTTATAGCTGGCTATTTCTATCAACTAAAATCGACGGAATTGGTCACACTTCGGGTAAAAGAAATATCCAGCAAACTGGAAATAGAAATATCCAACCTGTAGGTTAGTTGAATATTAAAGTTTAGTGTATAAGCCTTAGTTATTTAAGTATATAGTTTTATATTTTATTGTTAAAGTTTAAACTTAATGAAAATAATGAATTTATTTTGCTATATGTGTAATAAACAATTTAATTGTTTCAAAATGCTGGAATTGCATTTAAAATATATTGAATTTGTAAAGGAGAATTCTCCCAACAAAACAAAATGTGTGGCCGACAAACATTGTCGATGCTCGTTCAACAGATTTCTTACTTTGAAGAAACATATAACAAAGCATACAATCTTTAATAAAAGTTATGAAACTACAAAAGAAAATGAATCTAGTTCGTCAGTGAGTTACTTAAGTAAAGTGAATAATGTATTTAGTTCAAACTGCAATGACTTAAATTTAGATAATTCTTATCAAATTTTAAATTTTGAAAATTTTGAAAATAGTCTAAAACATATGTACCACACAATGAGTAAACTCGGTTTGCCTGAGGATACGATAACAACTATTTTCCTTGAAACTAAAACAGTCGTCGAGAATGCTAATAAAGTAGTTTGCACTTCACCACAAAAATGTATTAAAGAAGGAATGAAAATAGTTAGCACATTAAAAAATTATTCTTCAAAATTTAAAAGAGAGCAACTTTTCAGTAACATGAAATATTTTGCAAAGCCAACACAAATCGCAATAGGGTATCGTTGGGAATTACGGTTTAATAAGCAATCAAGTGTCTATAAAAAAGTTTTAGTACAAATTTTTTTTCAGTTTATTCCGATTTCTTAAACTATTAAAAAAAATTTCAAGAACATTCTTTACGCTACTTTATTTAGAGAGTTCAATAACACTCACTTGTGCACAGAAGGATTATATACAAATACTTGTTGTGGAAGGGTGTTCCAAGCATTAAATTCTGAATATAGATTTAAGAACCCTGTCCTCATTCAAATATATTACGATGATTTTGAGGTAGCCAAAGTTCTCGGTAGTAAAACACTGATTCATAAAATTGAAGCTATTTATTTTACAATAGTTAATTGTCCATTATACAGGGTATCCGCCGGGAAGGTATACTATTTTGTTTTGCTGCCATTTAGGCGAATATTAGTATTGACAGTTCATACTTGACAGTCGTGAAGTAGACACGTGGCAAATTTATTATGGAAAAATATTCGATGAACCATCGTGTTTTAATCGTTAAAACATTTTATCAAAATCAATCATCGATTACTGTGACGAGCGATGAGAAAGTTACGTGAATTTTTTGGGAGAAACAACGTGCCAACAAAACGCACTATTTATCGTGTAGTGAATGATTTCGAAGAAAGAGGGTCTGTAAGTGATGGGCCCAAGCATGGGCCACAACGTACTGCAAGATCGGCTGAAAACATTACTGCTGTTCAAGAAAGTGTTCAAAACAATCCATCAACCTCAATTCGACGCCGTGCTCAGGAGCTTGGTCTTCAAAGAACAAGTGTGGCCACAATTTTGCACAAGAATTTGCATTTGTTTCCATTTAAGATTCAGTTGACACAAGAGCTTCTTCCACAGGACCATTTACGCCGTCGTACATATGCCAATAGGATGTTACAGCTCGCCCATGACAACCCCGATTTTCATGAAAAAATCATAATGAGTGACGAGGCACATTTTCATTTAAATGGATATGTGAATAAACAGAATAGTCGGTTCTGGGCAATGGAAAACCCTCACATTATTCATCAGTCACCTTTACATCCATTAAAAGTGACAGTCTGGTGTGTAATTTGGTCAGGAGGAATCATTGGACCTTACTTCTTTGAAAATGAAAACGGCGTAACGGTAACTGTGAATGAGGAGCGATATCGCGATATGATTGAAAACTTTTTAACGCCACAACTGCATACTTTGGGCTTGATTAACATGTGGTATCAACAAGACGGTGCCACATCGCATACAGCCAGGATTACAATGGAATTACTGCGAGAACTCTTTCCACAACAAGTTATTTCAAAAAATGGTGATGTTGATTGGCCTCCACGGTCGCCTGATTTGACTGCTCCGGCTTCTTTTTGTGGGATATCTAAAAAGCAAGGCTTATGCAAACAAACCAGAAACGCTTGAGCAACTCAAACAAAATATTCGTGATGAAATTAATGATATACCCCGTGAAATGTGTGAGAATGTAATGAAAAATGTGTTTTTAAAAGGGTTTGTATTTTTATGAGGTTAACAGAGGCGGACATTTATCTGATATTGTATTCCATACATAATTGCCGACATTAAATAAAACATTTATCAAGATCCATTCTCTTTCATTTAATCAAAAATCATAAACAAACAAAGTAGTATACCTTCCCGGCGGACACCCTGTATTTAAAATGAAAATCGCAACATATTTTCTTGGTTTCTCTGTTTTTTGTCAATGGGCGCATTCAGGGCACCCAACAGTTGGGAACATGTTGAGTAAAATCAAAGCCAACGTTATGAAAATGTTTAGAACTATGAAATCTTGAAATCAAATTGGCGATGATTTCACTAATCATGATGCCAACAGTTGCGTTCCTGAACGCGCCCAATGATTTGCATGGTGATTTTAATTTAAATTCAATTCTTAAACCAATTATTGATGATATTAAACTTTTAGAAAAGGATGGTGTTATTGTAGAAAATATTGGTTTAGTAAACTGCATGCTAATATCTTTGGCCCATGATAATCTCGCTGCCAATGTTTACTTGGTTCTACCAAATCGTTCGCCGCCACTTATTTCTGCCGTATTTGCACCATGAATCGTGTATAACAAAAACTGCAAGTACCGTAGATTCTGAATTATTACGAACTTCGCAATGCTATATGATATATTGGAAGATATACAGCCGGAGAAAAAAACAAATTTGGTTGAAACACAAGGAGTTAGTCGAACATCAGTTCTCGACGATCTTTGTTTTTTTAATACCATCAAAAATTATAGCGTAGATCTAACGCATGATGGCCTTGAAGGTTTTATTGCACTAATTTTAAAATATCAGTTAGAATTTTTGTTGTCCAAAAAATGTTTCAAAAATAGTAAGGAATTAAATCAATGTATATCAGCATACAATTTCGGTTATTTAGACAGAAAATCGAAACCATCTAACATAAATTTAGATAGAAGTAATTTAGGCCAACATGCTTCCCAAGTTCTATGTTTAGCGGTACATTTCCAATTGATATTTGATAGATATTATTATTCTGACAATGATGAAAATTGGAAAGGCATAATAACAATACTTCAAATTTTAAGAATATTATTCTCTTATGAAATCACTGAATGCGATATTATTAATCTGCAAGGCCTCATATCCACACATTTAGGTATTATTCAGAATATTTTCAATAAAACCCTTACTCCTAAACAGAATTTTTTAACTCACTACCCCAGAGTAATTCGAGAGATGGGTCCCGTAATTCACATGTTGACTATGCGTTACGAGGCCAAACATAGGTAATTTACTAAAAATGTAAGTCAAAATTTTATAAACGTATGCCATACTTTCGCCAAAAGACATCAGCAAATGGTAGCAACCTGTTGGGAAAATTTTGACTCGATACTTCATTATAAAACTGGGAAGAAAACTCATGTAGTATTACCGAATATAAACTACAGACATTTACTGGCCCCAGTATTTAGTCTTGCATTTGTGGATAATGAATTTCATTATAAAAAAGGATTTTTCATCCTCAGAGAAAAATATAATAATCGGGAAGTTGCTCAGTTTTACAAAATAGTAGAAATGTTAGAAGTCCAAATGGAACTTCATTTTTAGTTGACGAATATTTAGGCATTTATGACGAATTTTATTGTAGTTTCATGCTCGTTCAAAAAAAGTCAACGCAGTATGTGTGAAATATAACAACCTAAAATATAAAACAATAATTCGTATATATTAAGTTATAATATTCATAATATTTAATTATAAGTATTTTTTTATAATTTTTGTATAAATAATAATAATAGAAATTATAAATGAAATAAAAAGAAATAAATTTAATTAAAGAAATATGACTTAAAATTATGCCGGTGATATTAATTAAAAATTCCGTATTATGGTCTTTTTTGCATCCTATAACCCATTGCTTCGGATTTAGAATGAAAAATTTCGATACACTTTTGCTTCGCCTCTTTAACAAAATATTAGCGATTCAACAATTGTACCATTATTTTGATTTCAGCGTTACTAGCTTCGACATTTTCCTGAATCAATTTACTTTATATAGCTTATTTCAATGTAAACAATATCGTAGTTTCTTCAAATCATTTTAGCATCTTTTCATACATTATGAAGCAACTTAAATTGAAATAAACTTCGATACAAAATGTGCTCCGAATTACGTTTGTGAAGTTTTCAACAAAAACCAAAAATTAACAAAACGTGTATGTATACAAAATCTGTGACAATAACAAAAAAATAACCATGTATTGGTAAAAAAGTCGGTCAAAGCAATGTAACAATTTTCCAAAGAATATGTATATTAAAAATCAGTATATAAATACACTTTTATTTATCATTTTAAAAATAAAAAATATTTGAAGTAAAACTAAGTGTACGATTATAAACACAGACTCTCTATGCAATTTCTCGATTCTCGTGGTTTACTATATTAAAAATTGGCCAGATCACAGAGTTTTTCCCAGGTCGTCACATATATCGAAAGTTAGCTTAAGAAGTGCTCTCTCAGAAAAATGGGTCACTTTAATCTGTGGAGAAAATGGGAGAGAGAGTTTGTTGAAAAATGTCAGATGAAAGGTAAGAAGTACTTTGAGTTGGTTTGATCTCCTATGAGGCAACCGTTCTTTAAGGTGCTCAAAGGAGGTACTAGAATGTTGCGAACTATGGAATGAGTGAGATTGAATCATGGAAATTGGAAAGAATGTGTGAAGAAACGCAATTTGGTTGTGTCTGAATTATGTGAAAGCTGTTTAGTTCTGGAGGACATCCAACATTTGATTCTGAAATGGTCTGCATTTAACCAGAGCAGACAAATGTTCGATGTTCTATTGAGTTCAAGTAGTTTGACTGAATTATTACGAATGGGAATGAACGCATATAAAAATGTGTATGAATTTATTAGAACAAATCAGATAGAAGTATGAAAGGGAATCGATGTGTGCTAGATGTATGAACAGAAATTAAAATTAAATTATTATTATTATGGTAAAAAATGTAAAAAATTAAAAACTGTAAATTTTGAAACGGGCCATGTGGCACCAAATTATTACAACTAGTGCCAAAATAAATAAATAAAAAAAAAGTGTAGAGATTTTTTTTTCTTTTGGTTACTATAAAATACTCGAGTTGAAAAATTATGGAAAAGGGCCATTAAAAGAAGAACGACACCTCAGTAAAAGCACCAAATTTTTGGACCTAGTGCCAAATAATAAAAAAAAAAACCTCAATAACAAACGGGAATTTGTCGTATTTTTGTAAAGTGACCCATTTTTTCTGAGAGAGCACTTCTTAAGCTAACTTTTGATATATGTGGCGACCTGGGAAAAACTCTGTGATCTGGCCAATTTTTAATACAGTAAACCACGAGAATCGAGAAATTGCATAGAGAGTTTGTGTTTGAACCTCAATAACAAACGGGAATTTGTCGTATTTTTTTAAAGTGACCCATTTTTTCTGAGAGAGCACTTCTTAAGCTACCTTTTGATATATGTGGCGACCTGGGAAAAACTCTGTGATCTGGCCAATTTTTAATACAGTAAACCACGAGAATCGAGAAATTGCATAGAGAGTTTGTGTTTGAACCTCAATAACAAACGGGAATTTGTCGTATTTTTTTAAAGTGACCCATTTTTTCTGAGAGAGCACTTCTTAAGCTAACTTTTGATATATGTGGCGACCTGGGAAAAACTCTGTGATCTGGCCAATTTTTAATACAGTAAACCACGAGAATCGAGAAATTGCATAGAGAGTTTGTGTTTGAACCTCAATAACAAACGGGAATTTGTCGTATTTTTTTAAAGTGACCCATTTTTTCTGAGAGAGCACTTCTTAAGCTAACTTTTGATATATGTGGCGACCTGGGAAAAACTCTGTGATCTGGCCAATTTTTAATACAGTAAACCACGAGAATCGAGAAATTGCATAGAGAGTTTGTGTTTGAACCTCAATAACAAACGGGAATTTGTCGTATTTTTTTAAAGTGACCCATTTTTTCTGAGAGAGCACTTCTTAAGCTACCTTTTGATATATGTGGCGACCTGGGAAAAACTCTGTGATCTTGTCATTTTTGAAAAAGTTAATAAGTTTTAACAAGTTATTATTAAAATATTTAATATATACATACAGTGCTGGGAAAAAAAAGTGGGACAAACGAATTTATTGCAAATTGGAGTCTTTTTTTCTAAAATTACAAAACTTTTGAAAACAATTTGTTTATTGTTTCATTTTAAATACATGTATGACGTAATTTTTTGAAAAAAAAAAATTTACCTGCAATTTAGGGGCAGAACCCCGAAAAATGCCAAAATATTCAAAATACGTTGATGGGTGTTAAAGTAATGTAATAAATTAAACACTTATTTTTTATTTTTTTGTTTGTGTTTTATTGATTTATAGAAGTTCAATCTTTAATATTAATATTTTGTTGGATCGCCTCTTGCTTTTATTACAGCGATACACCTCCGATTCATTGAATTTGATAAATTTCTCAAAGTCGCAGGAGATATGGATTCCCAAATCGTGATCAACAAACTTTTTAAAGCTTCAATCGATTCTGGGCGCGTCCTTGCTACTTCTAGCTTCATTATAGACCAAATATTTTCAATTGGATTTAAGTCTGGACTATACGGGGGCCAGTTCAACACATCGATACTGTTTTCTTCGAAGTACTTTTTTACCTTTAAATGAAGAGATAAGAAAAAAAACAAGTTTTTAACAAATTATTTATGTTTATCTGAAAGCCAGTTTGTCTATCTACAATTCAAAATTAAAAACTCACCACTTTGGCGGTATGGCACGGAGCGTTGTCCTGTTGAAAAATAAATGGGCAAGTCTCGCCAAAGAACTTTAACACAGAAGGCTCTAATTCGTTCTGAAGGACCTGCAGATAAACAGCTGCTGTCACGCTGGAACTAAGGAAGCACAATCTACCGGTTTCATGTCCAGAGAAGCATCCGCAGACCATAACTCCTTCATTTTTCGGTGGAAGTCTTAAAAGACATTCGTTGCTAAGTCTCTCGCCCGGTTTTCCCCTTACGAGAATTCTTCCATCTCCAACATGTAGCTTGAATTTTGATTCATCGGAGAAGATCATTTCATTCCACATCTCTGGAGTCCAAGAAACATGCGCCTGGGCCCATAGCAAACGTTTTTTTTTCACTAGTAGTGTGAACTCAGGCTTCTGGACTGGTTTAAGTGCTCTCAAACCAGCTTTAACAAGTCTCTTTCTCACTAAGCTGGCTGAAATTTTTTTCCCGTTGCTCGCTCAAGATCCTGTCTTATGTCTGATGAAGTTTTAAAACGGTTCCGACAACATTGTAATATTATAAAACGATCTTCCACTGGAGTTGTCTTTCTGGGCCTTCCAGAGCCTTTCCTTCTTTGTGTACTGCCCATCTCTCGCATTTTTTTAAGATTCCTCGCTACAGTACTTTAAGGAATGTTTAATCTTTCAGCTATTTCACGAATGGTTAAATTTGCTCGCGCCAAAATCAACATATTGCTTTTACACTGCTCACTAACTTGTCCCATTTTTTTTAACTAAAATTGCACTTTATTCTTTATTTGACTAGAATCACTTACAGAATAACTTAAACCTTACAAAATATGCACTATTTATACTCAAAAAAAAAATTACAGGCAATAAAACATCTGCACCCTAATGACGGCCGAGAACGGTAGGCGTAAAATAAAATAATTGCTTGACCAATTTTTTTGCACATCAGTTGCGGGGTTGTACTGGTGTAATTAAAACAAAAGGCGGTCCAACAAAATATTAATATTAAAGATTGAACTTCTATAAATCAATAAAACACAAACAAAAAAATAAGAAATAAGTGTTTAATTTATTACATTACTTTAACACCCATCAACGTATTTTGAATATTTTGGCATTTTTCGGGGTTCTGCCCCTAAATTGCAGGTAAATTTTTTTTTTCAAAAAATTACGTCATACATGTATTTAAAATGAAACAATAAACAAATTGTTTTCAAAAGTTTTGTAATTTTAGCAAAAAAAGACTCCAATTTGCAATAAATTCGTTTGTCCCACTTTTTTTTCCCAGCACTGTATAATAAATGTATATTGAGAATTTGAAGCCTGTTTTGATGGGTGTGACACGATACGTTTAATTGTTTAAGACTGTATGTATTTGTTACAAATTGTCTTGTAATTTATTATACAAATATTGTAATCTATCGATGAATTAGTAATTAAAAACTATTGGCCGACTATACACTCAACTTACTAATACATACATAAATTGTGTTATTTGTTGCAAACTTCACATTCGTTCCGAATTTCTATTTTCAATGTAATAATACATCGAAAACATTTCCGATGCAATTCGCTTTAAGTGCTATTCGCATCGCATATCAAAATAATTTTCAACTGTGTAGACGAAGAGATCGTACATATTTCTACTAGTGTTGTGCGCTATTTGAAGTATCCCTGTAATCATATAGTTATATGATTCAGCAAAAGATTAGGAATGAAATGGTATGATATTATGCAACCGATTTAAATATAACTGTCAATCACAATGATTACCGGATGCAATGATATACTCGTAACTATACATTTTATATCGCGTTATGCAACAATGATGTGAAATCGAGGAAATTGAGCCGAATAATTTATTACACTAAATCAAAAAAATGTTCCCAAAATAATACCAGAAATATTCGAACCGTTTAATTCTAAATTCATATATTATTTATCTAAAACTAAATAAATTATTTCACTATATAACAATAAAAATAAAACTAAAAAAAAAACATTAAAACTAATTTCGCAGAAATATTGTATCAAAAAATGTTGGTAGCAGAATAAAAAATACGATGCTGGTTTATAAAAAAATGCAGATATCACAATATGGGGTCTGGGAGGAACAGAATGGGATGAATAACTATCTGTTATGTATTATTCATAGTTGTAATATGTAATAGCACAATAAGATAAATTGAATTATTGCCGCGCATTTCGGAGCCCCACCCTCACCCCACTTGGATGATAACTTAATAACTTATTTTCTTTGATCGAATGTTCAATTTTCTTACTACACAATATATATACATCAAAACGGAAATGAAACGTGATTTAGACTAGAAAATTAAAACAATATTTTACCGTTTTCAGATTACTCTGGGGTATATTTTTGATGTGTGTTCTACTACCAGATGTACGCCGAATTAAATCAAAACTCATTTTTATTTATCCGTGCCACTTTAACTGGATCATAGAGTCTTCGAAATAAATAAATAAATAAATAAATAAAAATAAATTCTGGCTATGGGAATTTTCTTGTTTTTTCAAAAGATCGATCTGTTTCGTAAATTGATACAAGACGTAACATGTATCAAGCACGAGTAAGATTTATTGGATTTCATTTTTTTTCGTTCATCAAAAGGAAACAAAACTCTACAGGGAATATTTATGCGATTACCACCGAAGAGGATTGTAATTTTACCGTAAATACGTCAAACTTATTAAATACATACGCAGTTACCCATAAAAATTATGGAAGTATTTTTGAGAACTCAGTATCGCAATTCGGAATTGAAAACGGACCTATTCGAGAAATAATGAGTGTTTTACTCGTATAATAGATATGTGACAGGGATCGTTCTCAAAATATCACTCCAAACAGTTTGCTTGTTTTCACACTAATTTTCTCTATTAACCTTCACTCTGTCCATTGGGGTTAAATACTCATAAACTTAGTCGACATATAAACTACTCAGGCAGGTGAAATCGGTAAGCCATACAAATTAAATAAAAAATTGAAAATTGGAGAGACCACTGGGAAATTGAATAAAGAGTGTTTATTACTTAGTACACGAAGCTGTTGTAACCTCCTGATGACATCTTAGAAGAATCACTATGATCCTCATAATCTTAGTCGACATATAAACTACTCAAACTGGTGAAAGCGTTCTGCCAAATAAATTACTTAAAAAATTTAAAATTGGGGAGACCGTTGGGACCTGGAATAAAGACTGTTTATTACTTAGTACATGGGACTATTGTAACCTCCTGATGATATCTTAGAAGAATCCCTGTGATCCTCATAATCTTACTCGGCATATAAACTACTCAAACTGGTGAAAGCGTTGGGTCATACAAATTAAATAAAACATTTAAAATTGGGGAGACCGCTGGGACATGGCATAGAGAATGTTTATTACTTAGTACATGGGGCTATTGTAACCTCCTGATGACATCTTATAAGAATTCCTGTGATCCTCATAATCTTACTCGGCATATAAACTACTCAAACTGGTGAATGCGTTGGGTCATACAAATTAAATAAAACATTTAAAATTGGGGAGACCACTGGGACATGGAATAAAGACTGTTTATTACTTAGTACATGGGGCTGTTGTAACCTCCTGCTGACATGTTAGGAGAATCCCTGTGATCCTCATAATCTTACTCGGCATATAAACTACTCAAACTGATGAAAGCGTTCTGCCATAGAAATTACTTAAAAAATTGAAAATTGGGGAGACCGCTGGGACATGGAATAAAGACTGTTTACTACTTAGTACACGAAGCTATTGTAACCTCCTGATGACATCTTAGAAGAATCCCCGTGGTCCTCATAATCTTACTCGGCATATAAACTACTCAAACTGGTGAATGCGTTGGGCCATACAAATTAAATAAAAAATTGAAAATTGGGGAGACCACTGGGACATGGAATAAAGAGTGTTTATTACTTAGTACACGAAGCTGTGGTAACCTCCTGATGGTGTCTTAGAAGAATCCCCGTGATCCTCATAATCTTAGTCGACGTATAAACTACTCAAACAAGTGAATGCGTTGGGCTATACAAATTACTTAAAAAATTGAAAATTGGGGAGATCGCTTGGACATGGAATAGGGACTGTTTATTACTTAGTACATGTGGCTGTTGTAACATCCTGATGACGTCTTAGAAGAATCCCAGTAATCCTCATAATCTTACTCGACATATAAACTACTCAAACTGGTGAAAGCGTTCTGCCATACAAATTACTTAAAAAATTGAAAATTGGGGAGACCGCTGGGACATGGAATAAAGACTGTTTATTACTTAGTAAATGTGGCTGTTGTTACCTCCTGATGACGTCTTAGAAGGATTCCTGTGATCCTCATAATCTTAGTCGGCATGCAAACTACTCAAACAAGTGAGTGCGTTGGGTCATACAAATTAAATAAAACATTTAAAATTGGGGAGACCGCTGGGACATGGCAGAGACACTGTTTATTACTTAGTACATGGGGCTATTGTAACATCCTGATGACATCTTAGAAAAATTCCTGTGATCCTCATAATCTTACTCGGCATATAAACTACTCAAACTGGTGAATGCGTTGGGTCATACAAATTAAATAAAACATTTAAAATTGGGGAGACCACTGGGACATGGAATAAAGACTGTTTATTACTTAGTACATGGGACTACTGTAACCTCCTGATGATATCTTAGAAGAATCCCTGTGATCCTCATAATCTTACTCGGCATATAAACTACTCAAACTGGTGAATGCGTTGGGTCATACAAATTAATTAAAAAATTGAAAATTGGGGAGACCGTTGGGATCTGGAATAAAGACTGTTTATTACTTAGTACATAGGGCTGTTGTAACCTCCTGATGACGTCTTAGAAGAATCCCTGTCATTTTCATTATCTTAGTCGACATATAAACTACTCAAACAAGTGAATGCGTTGGGCCTTACAAATTAAATAAAACATTTAAAATTGGGGAGACCACTGGGACATGGAATAAAGAGTGCTTATTACTTAGTACATGGGGCTATTGTAACCTCCTGATGACATCTTAGAAGAATCCTGGTGATCCTCATAATCTTACTCGGCATATAAACTACTCAAACTGGTGAAAGCGTTCTGCCAAATAAATTACTTAAAAAATTTAAAATTGGGGAGACCGCTGGGATATGGAATTAAGACCGTTTATTACTTAGTACATGGGGCTATTGTAACCTCCTGATGACATCTTAGAAGAATCCCTGTGATTCTCATAATCTTACTCGGCATATAAACTACTCAAACTGGTGAAAGCGTTCTGCCATACAAATTACTTAAACAATTGAAAATTTGGAAGTCCGCCGGGACATGGAATATAGACTGTTTATTACATAGTAAGTGGGCTGTTGTAACCTCCTGATGACATCTTAGAAGAATCCCCGTGATCCTCATAATCTTACTCGGCATATAAACAAACTACTCAAACTGGTGAATGCGTTCTGCCATACAAATTACTTAAAAAATTGAATATTGAGGAGACCGCTGGGACATGGAATAAAGACTGTTTATTACTTAGTAAATGTGGCTGTTGTTACCTCCTGATGACGTCTTAGAAGAATTCCTGTAATCCTCATAATCTTAGTCGGCATATAAACTACTCAAACAAGTGAATGCGTTAGGCCATACAAATTAATTAAAAAATTGAAAATTGGGCAGACCGCCGGGACATGGCATAGGGTTTGTTTATTACTTAGTACATAGAGCTATTGTAACCTCCTGATGACGTCTTAGAAAAATCCTAGTAATCCTCATCATCTATGAGTATTTTAGGAAATAGCAGATGTTGATATCGATATTGCTGCTTTCTCTGATTGCGATAGAGATCCATAAGCTGAGCTACTTGATTACGATTCAGATATAGGTCTGTAGATGAAGAACTCGTTGAATTATCTACCGAACACCTCCAGTTGTGACAAAAATACCCAATTTTCGAATAATGCGAGAAAATGAAGGCGCAACAGTTCAAACGGCACAAAACTTAACTAGTCAACTACTCGTGTTTCAAACAATTTTACCGGAGACGCTAATAAACGTTATAGTTGCTGAAACCAATCGGAAAGCCCGATAATTCTATACTGTGAATAGACACTCATCAAAAGTGCACCGTATTTGGTGTGAGACCAATTCAGTGGAGATTTACGCATTAATTGGTATTTTGATGTGCGCCGGAGTTCACAAGAACTGGGATGAACGGTTGGACAAGCTGTACTGTTAGATAATTCACCATTTTACTGGGCTGTTATGCCCCTAAAGCGTGTGCAGCAGATGTTACGATTCCTATACGGTTCGATAATTATCAAACAAGAGCAGAGCGGTTAAATTTAGATAAATTAGTGCCGTTTTGTGATGTCTGGAATATGTTTTTGGCAAACCTCGGTCAACCGTATAAACCATCGGGATATTTGACCGTTGATGAGCAGTTTGTCCTAACCCGTGGCAAATGCTCGTTCAGACAATATATTCAAACGAAACTTGGAAAATACGGCATAAAAATATTTTGGTTGTGCGATTCAAAAAATGCTTGCCCTCTGAACGCTGAAATTTATGTTGGAAAACGACCGGATGAGCCACGTGCGAGAGATTATGCATTACATCTTGTTCATAGGATATCGGCTCCGTATTTGAACAAAGGCCGCATAATTACAATGGACAACTTTTTACCAGTTGTGTGTTGGCAGAACAATTGAAGCAAAAAAACACCACAATAATTGGTACAATTCGTAAGTGTAAACCGAACCTACCAAAATAGCTTACTGGAAAATTGGAATTAAAATGCCGGAAGTACAATTTTTCAAAGTCTATAGTCAAATAATTGTCAAAACAAACCCAACTATAAACATAAGCCAAACAAAACCGTCTGCATATTTTCAACTCTTCACAATGATGCTAGCGTTCACACTGAATTTGGGAAACCAAACATTTCCGTGAACTACAACAAAACAAAAGGCTGGGTTGATACCTTAGATAGCTACTGGGGCATACACATATAAAAGGAAAACCAAACGGTGGCCAATGGTTTTATTGTTTGATATGATTGACCGTGCGGAAATAACAGCATTCAATTTGTATAAGTGTCCCAGTTATTCGAAAAAAAGAAAACCTGACCAAACCAGGCTAATAGAGTATAAAGTGTTACACGTAGAACGAGTTCCAGCGGAAGGTGAAACAGCGACATCAGCAGATAAACGCCCAAGATGTTATCTTTGTCCACGATCCACTGATACTAAGACCAGATCCAGATGTCATTCATGTAATAAATCATCTTGTGCAAATCACACTAAGTCTATATGCACAGAAGCGATAAACAACCGGAAATGGATTCTGGCGAAAAAGAAGAATTGACTGCCCAGGAAGACTAAAAAGTTTTTTTGTATTTTTGTAAACGTATGAATACTTATTTGGGGTCAGATTGACCCCCAGTAGACAAACAATGGAACAATAAGTATATGGCTAGAGTGAAGGTTAACTAAGTGCCGATTACAATCGTATATATTGCGATGTTATATGAAAAACTTCAATAAAAATTTGATTCCGATGAACGTCATCAGTATTTCAAATATTGTAGCTTTACTAAGAAAACTACTATTTTTGGTGGGCCGCGATCAAAGCATGAATATACGCACCCGAGTAATTCAGATTTTTTTTTATTACAGCTGCCATTGGCTTTATTCTTAAATCTTTCCTATCTTAGGAAACTCACAAGTTATTTTGAAATCTCCATAATATTTCCCGAGCGTGTTGGGATGTTGTTCTAACTTAGTTCGGTATTTTCTGCTGTACTGCTGCATTGTATCTGCCACTATTTCGATGTTGAGATCACGGTGTATGTTTGTGTTACGTATGTACTAATTTTGATTGTACACGTTGCAATTCCGTAAGTCCAGATTTGTTGTCGCTTTGCTTCGATATGCTTCTTCCATGTCAATCTTCTATCTAGATGTAGACTCGGATAGATTGATGTTATTTAACTTCACCGGAGGGCAGATTTGTTTACGGAGAGTGAATGGAATGTGTGCTGATTTCTGCTCGTTTGCTTTTATTCTCCTTTTTGGAAGTGCACTTAGTGATTTCTTCTAAGTGTTCTTGCAGGACTCTTGATGCTATTTGAGGGTTTGTGTGTGTCGCTAATAATGCTGTATCATCTGGAAATGTTGTATAATTTGAAGTAGGAAGGTCCGCTGTGTAAATTAAATAAAACACTGAACCCAGTACACTACCTTGTGGAACCCCTGCGCGTATTTCAGTTAAATTGGAAGATGCACTATTATATTTCACCAAGAATTTCCGGTTTAGCATGTAATTTTTAATGATCGCATGCTAATTTGATGGTAGCTGGGCCTTAATTTCATGTACAAGACCTTCATGCCATATTTTATCGAAAACTTGGGCGATGTCTAAAAATGCTGCCGAGCAGTACTTTTTTGTTCAAATGAGTTTCTGATTTCTGATACGATCCTTTGCACGTGTTCTATGGTTGCATGATTTTCTCTAAGCCCAAACTGGTGATCCGGTATAATGCTTTGTTCTTGCAGAATTGGTTGAAGCTTTTTAAGAAGCACTTTTCAAAGCTTTGACAGAGTTGGCAGTAAACTGATTGGACGATACGGGTCTACTTTTGTTTCATCTTGGGGTGCCTTTTTGGGGTTTGTATGTTCGCTGATCACTGTTTTTGCTTCACGCCATTTATATTTAATTGGTTGAAATTCTGAAGCTTCAACTTGTTCAGGCACAGTAATTCCGAGTGTTCATTATTTTCGTTCGGAGTAAAAACTTTAACTTAATGTTGGGCGAATGCATTTGCTTTTTCTGCATCGCTTCTTGCCCAGTTTCTATCGGGAAGGCGAATCGGAGGACATGATTGCGTGGGCCGTTTCAGGTTTTGTATGGCTTTCCACAGTGAGTAATCTGTTGCTTCTGAAGCTGTAAATTTACTTAGATAATATTGAATCCCCTCATTATGCTCTTTTGTTAGTGCTGCTTTCAGGTTTTTGATTATTTGATTTTGATTTAAGTCCGGATGATCTATGTAACCGCCATTGCCTGCGCAGCATGCGTTTGCGCTTTAAGAGCTGTTGAATATTCTGTGACGCTTGATGCATTTTCACTTTAGTAGAGCTGTTGCATGTGTTCGCTGCTCTAATGTCTTCGTTAGGTGTTATACTGCTTCATCAATCTCAGATTTCGTTTTAAGTGGGGTGCTTAATGAGCACTCTCTTGTCACTGCAGAGTATTGAATTAAGACCAATTAGTGTGTCGGTCAAAAAATTTTGATTCTGAATTTAAAACTTGTGTGTTTAATTTAATAACATTAAATTAAAACCGGGAGTGGTCAGATGATAGTTCGTAGCATGTTTTGGCCGTAACATAAGTTCTAGCAATACTCTTTGTTACACAGAAGTCGATTAAATCGGGAATTTTTCGTCTATCGGTTGGTCAATATGTTGGGCTGCCGCCAGAAACATGACCTAGTTATGCTCGTGAAGTTTATCCAAACTAATCCAAAAAATACAAAAACAACACACTTATTGTAATAGTATTGGTGAAAGTAAACATTCAGGCGAATTTATATTAAATAATTTAGAAGAGATGTGATTTATTAATTGGCCCTAGGTACATTCCAAAGTCGTTCTAAGTATTTTCTAAGCATTTAGCACGAACTTCAGTAATACTGGTGGACTACTGAAACAAAAAGGAGTGTCCCAAGCAAGTATTACGATTTTCTAATGGGTCTGACAGGGTGTTCCATGAATTTTAAAAATGTAATTATTTATGGGCGTTAGGTACATTCCATTACTGAAGTTCGTGCTAAATGCTTAGAAAATACTTAGAATGACTTTGGAATGTACCTAGGGCCAATTAATAAATCACATCTCTTCTAAATTATTTAATATAAATTCGCCTGAATGTTTACTTTCACCAATACTATTACAATAAGTGTGTTGTTGTTGTATTTTTGGATTAGTTTGGATAAACTTCATTAGCATACCTAGTTTTCCTTCCTCCATACATTCGCACAGCTGCTTGCCTTTCGGTGATGTTAATCGAGAGCCCCATTGGATGTGTTTGAGGTCAAAATCTCCTTCTTAAGGTTTTGAAATAATGTCGGTAGACAGTAAGCTGCTGATGTGGTGCATGTACCGGACCATTCCTCTAAGCAGATGCTTGTTGCCTGTATAAAGGGTGTCCCAATAACAAGTTCAGATTTAAAAATTTAATAAAACAAAAACGGCTTAATATATTTCCAAATTAATTTTTTGTTTCAAAGTACCATCCTCCTGGTTATTTATGGAAAATGATTTCATTCAAATGAACGCCGCGGCTGGCCTAGGCGTGCTCCATTCGGTTGGTCCAATTTCTGAGAACATTTTGGATTGTGTGCGGATCTATTTCGGCAATGGTTGCTTCAATATTGGCTTTCAAATGCTCAATTGTTTGTGGATCGTCCGTATAACACTTGTCCTTCACGGCACTCTACAAATAAAAATCCAAAGTCGTCAAATCACAACTCCTTGCCGGCCAATTCACGTCACCATTTCGACTGATAAAACGGCCATCGCATTTTTTACGCAGTTCCGCTATTTTAACGCCCGATGTGTGGCATGACACATTATCTTGCTGAAACCAGAGGTCGTCCAAATCAATATTTTCAAGATATGGCCACAAAAAAGATGTTAACATGTGGCGGTAGTTGATCTCGTTGACCGTGACGGTCGCGCCGGCCTCTCGCACCAATCAGTAACATGCAATGGATGCTGCTTCTCCACATATCCTTGTGGATTTGTCGCAGGCCCACACAGCGAATCGATATCGGAGCGGATGGTCACGGGGCTTCAATTTCTGGACCAATTGAGCTTTATAGGGCCACAAACCAAGATCTTTACGCAGAATTCGATGCGTGGAAGACCGGCTGATGTTCATTTCCGATGCACGATGACGAATTGATGTTCTCACCCGTTGGCGCACATTTTCGGCTGAACGAACACGACGAGTATGGGTACGCATTGGATTGTACAAACTTCTTGATACCGTTATGGGTGTGAGTACCGTTCTTGGCCAAAATTTGTGCGACATTTATATTTATGTCTGATCTTCGATATTGAAAACGTAAACGATATTGAACGAGTTACGTAAATTATTCCACTCACAATTTTTGGCGTATAACGGTAACCAATATTGTTGATCCTTAATTTGGGTGAATGAATTCGGAGGAAACCTACCCAATTTGAGGGCGGTGTACATGCAGAGGGCCTATTAACCTGCATTATAGCGGGTTGTACGCGCAGAATAGAAAATTTGGCAGCTCTCTCTCTCAGACAAGCAAAATCGATAGAAGATTTAATTCTTATTTAAGAATCACTGCTAAATAGTAACAGAATTTCGGACCTTAGAGCGAACGGGTATTGAATCATATTCTCAGGTAAAGCCGGGGAAGATCCAGTATTATTCTGAAAAGAAATCTACTCCTACAGTATACCGATAGCAACTTAACCGCGACTTATCTAGAAGAATGGCTGTCAGTGGAACTTGAGACTACCATAAAATATGTAGAAGACACTTCAATAAAATAAAGATTACTAGAAAGACTTTGCTTAGGAATCCCATTGTTTAACACGTATATTACCCTGTTTAAACGATTTCCAACACTTTGTAGCTTTTCCTTATCGGCTTTAGTCTTCTAGACCGTATTGAGATCATCAAGAGATTTGTAATTTTGTGCATTTTCCAGGATGAGCCTTTCGCAACAAATTCATAATTACAACTTGTTTGAACTATGTTCTTTACCAGGACTTGGTTCAAATTCCACCAGGAGCAGAATAAAAAATTAAATTTTCTCATTTAATTATGATCGGTGATCGTCACCGTCGTCACATTTCCATGTTTGTGTAGGCAAGAAACTTGTAATTAGCAAATGATTTCGGGTGTATGATAGTGTGAATATGATGGCATGGACGTTTTTCGGAACAGTCAACGACATTAATTATGGTTGAAGATCAATTATCTCTTAACATATGCAATGCTCGAGCCCGCAGTTAAAGGAAGAAGTGTTTTAAAGGTAGTTTATAAATTAAGATTTAGTTGTGTCGTATTTCCGGTACTTTTTGGTTGAATTATATATTTTTAAGGAGTTAAAGAACAACATCGTTTCCATAAAGCCGCACACCATTTTCACTAAATCATAATACCATTTGACATTTTCAAATAAAATCTTTTCAGTATTCGTACAACAACACTTTAAATCACTCAATTTCATCGTTCTCACAAATCCCTGACTCATGTTAAAGGAACAAAAACCAAAAAAAAAAAAAATCTTATTAATTTCAATATTAATTATTCCATAAATGTTTCACGAAAATAAAAAACTACCACCCTCCCGCAAGCAAAAATTCAATATTCGCCAATAAAACACGTTATCTTCTTTTATATTGAAAAAAGTAACAAGAAGAACCGAAAGCATAAAATACTTCCATATTCCATTCCTCATTTCCACCCACAATCATCAGTATCATGAAACCATCCCTTGCATGACAACGCACACAGACACACACACAAAACATAAATGAAAATATAAGATTTTTCCACTTGGTGCTCTACACCGAATTGAATTATATATGTTATGGGGGAGTCATAAGGATCATGAGACCACCATAATTATGGTTGGAGAGATGCTTCATATATATACATATTTATGTGCACCACACACAGTTACCATAGTAACGTTACTAAAATGATGAAACACACAACCAAAATGTATATGAAATATAAATTGTTCATTTTTCCTCCTCGTTTTCTTCGAGTTCTGAATCCTCTATACGAGTACGTAACGTGTATATACACATTTTAACCGCCCCCAACCAGCATACCTCATTTATCGCCCCTCGTGGCAAAATAAAAAAATTATTTTATTTTTTTATCATTTCACCCCCGGAATACAATTACAAAAATATAAAAATGAAAATTTTGTGAAAATTTTCATTTTTCCTCATCATCTTCTACTTTTACGTCGTTGTCTTCATCTTTTTATGTGCAAGTTATATGGAAAAATAATATTCTATTTGTGGAAAATATATAAAATAATCATTTTCCACATCTTCTTCCTCATTTTCTTCAAATGGTTTTTTTTGCTTTGCTTCATCTTTTATTTTGTTTCCTTTATTGTGATTATTATTGTTATTATTACTGCTATAGACGAGTATATTTGGTTTGGTTTTTGCGAGGAGGATATCAAATAAGGGTGGAAAAACTAAAAAATAAATTAAAATAGGAAATGACACGAAGACAAAAATAAAAGTCAAGCTTTTCCTCAATTTGTAATACAAAGTGATTTTTCGGGTTTCGAGTTTATGGCTTCTCGTGCACGTGGGTGAATTTCTTGGAAATTCCGTCAGAAATATGAGAGTACTATTTACTGACGAATTAGGTGGAGTTAGTTTTGGTATTGACAGGCATGACGCATACTTTAAAACCCATCTCACTATCAACGTGGCATACGGTGAGAGGTGGTTGCATTATAAGCAAATCAATTAGATTGTGTGTTAATGACAAGTGAAAATTTAAAAAAAAAATAAAAAAAAAACTTTAAGTGCAGAATGTGCCAGTGGGTTTATTTTCTCCAAGCAAAATAAAACAACATCGATCGCAATCCGTCACAAATTTAAGTGCAATAAATCGCGCTAATTCTTAAGTGCCATCGACTTCTGGAATAAATAAAAATGCAATTCAAAAAAGTGTAAGCGCGCGGGTTCACAAACATTAAAAAGTGCTACAACATCAAATATTGTGGTATGTAAGAATATTGTACCATGCGACATCGCTATAATGCTGTTTTGCATTCATTAATGCAAAGAGGTATGGAACGTTACATAACCGTAACATCCAACCGTAAACGTAATCCCAAGTCTCCAGTGCAAACTGCAACAAAAACTCTAAAACTAGGGGTAGGGATAACAACTGGTAACCGTTTCCAACCTCTATGTGGAAATAAAAGTAACAACGAGGAGGAAACTCGAGAAGAGGCGAGACACCAAAAGAACGACCACCATCAATATATCTTCGAGAAGCGCCATCTCAACAATTAGTAGCTGATTTTAAAAAAGATACATGTGGAGAGTTTTTCATTGTTCCAATTGCACAAGGCAATATCCGTGAAACCAGAATTCAAGCCTTGACAAAAAATGTTTGTAGAAGATTGTGGTCGTGATGAAAAAATACGCCAATTCATAAAAATGGATGAAAAGCCAGTTGATGAGTTGCTGTGGTACTATTGTGGTTGATGATGATTGCAGTTGAAACTTAATGATCGAGAGAATAAGCCACACTATGGAGTTAAATTGAACTATCTTGAATGAACAAATTGTACACCAAACTAAATAAAATTCTTTAAGCCAGAGTTTTAAAAAAAGGTAATTTATTTTAATTAATTAATTAACACACTGTATTTTAACTTGATCTTTTCTGATCACCAGATTATAATGGAATGAATTACATGAAATATTTTGGTGGTAAACTAGGTGTCAACATTCCAATAAACCGAAAATGTCTACTTTTATAGCAAAAATGTAAAATTTACTGGCTTTATGGTATTTACCGATTTCTACCGCAATTCTATTACAATTTTTACTTTACTTAAATGTTAGACAGTTTGACAATTTGTTTACCATATAGATTTGTTTTGTGACAAGTACGCGTATATAAATGTGTAATATTGTAAGTTTAAAGTGAAATTCTTAATAATAATTGCATTACAATGTAAGTATATAAACTAATTGATATTAATTCGATTAAGCAAGAATAATATTAATTATAATAATGTTATTTGTACTTTTAGATAAATTATTAGGATTAAAATATAGTACAGCAATGGTAAGTACATGAATATAATATAATTTTCTTGTTTTGTTTTTAATTTTTAGGTACAGCTGATGATAATACCGTAGAAGAGCTTGGCATTGCATAACTGGATTGATTTGTGTATAAACATCAATAAATAAAATTTTAATACACCAGATGTTTTATTTAATTGAGAGTTTTCGCCAACACCATCGAAGCATATCGCAAAGTTGTTGCCATCTTAGAAGCAGCTAATAAATACTTTTACACATACAGATTGAAAAATTCGAGAGGAGGGACAAAATCGGAATAAAAGGAATCGAGTCATCTGGATCGCCACAAGAGATACGTGAGGAACTCACTGACAAGGGCTTCAATATAAAAAGCGTTATCAACATTATTAATCGTGAGAAAATCCCTCAACCAATGTTCAAAGTTGAGCTGGAACCTGAACCAGCAAAAACCAAAGGGACTCATGAAATCTACAACATGTGGTATCTGTTGCATAGAAGGGGGTGGTAGTGGAAGAGCCACACAAACGTAAGTCAGACTTGCAATGCACCAATTGCCAAGAATTTGGGCATTCTCTAAACTACTGCAAACTGCCGCCTGCTTGCGTGATATGCGGCAACATGCAGGGGATGCATTGTGTATAAGGAGTTAAGGAAAAAAATAATACCAAGGCAACGAATTGAGCAACGAACTATCAATCAAATGCAAAAACGCTGAAATAATGAGAAAATTATTTCTCCAACCATTAACACAGAAATACCATACTCAGAGGTGGCTGCGGGTAACGTGCGAAATAAAGTAAATAAACCTCAGAGTGATGATCAGGGAATCTACAAAGTGATAAGAACCCTCAACAAAATAATGAACAAATTTATGCAAATTATGGAAACAAATATGGGACTCATGCTGCAAAACATGACTTCCCTGATGCAACTGTTAACGAACATTATAGAATGAAAATGGGCTAGCGCAACATAAATTAGAAGTACAGCATTTTCTTAATGAACACAACATTGACATCATGATGGTCTCTGAGACACATTTTACACAAATGAGCCCTGTAAAATTTAATGGTTATAAAATTTACGATACCAAGCACCCTAACGAGAAACCTCGTGGGGGATCAATAATTATTATTAGAGATCTACCGAAATTGTTTCAAAACCTTGGGAAATAAATTCCTTGCAGTAGAAGATCTTAGCTCCCAACACATCCATGGAGCTCTCGATTAACATCACCTGGGGGAATGTATGTAGGAAGGAAAACTATATCATATTTTTGGCGGCTGACCAACATATTGGCCAACCGATAGACGAAAAATTCCCGATTTAATCGACTTCTCTGTAAGAAAGAGTATTGCTAGAACTTATGTTACGGCCAAAATATGTAACGAACTATCATCTGACCACTCCCCGGTTTTAATAAAATTAAGCACACAAGTTTTAAATTCAGAATCAAAATTTTTTTTAACGAACCGACACACTAATTGGTCTTAATTCAATACTCTGCAGTGACAAGAGACTAAGTCATTAAGCATCCTACTTAAAACGAAGTCTGAGATTCATCAAGCAGTACAACACCTAACGAAGACATTAGAGTAAGCAGCAAAAACATGCAACAGCTCTACTACAGTGAAAATGCACCAAGCGTTACAGAATATTCAAGAGCTTTTAAAGCGCAAATGCATGCTGCGCAGGCAATGGCGGTTACATAGATCATCCGGACTTAAATCAAAATCAAATAATCAAAAACCTGAAAGCAGCACTAACAAAAGAGCATAATGAGGGGATTCAATATTATCTAAGTAAATTTACAGCTTCAGAAGCAACAGATTACTCACTGTGGAAAGCCATACAAAACCTGAAACGGCCCACGCAATCATGTCCTCCGATTCGCCTTCCCGATAGAAACTGGGCAAGAAGCGATGCAGAAAAAACAAATGCATTCGCCCAACATTAAGTTAAAGTATTCACTCCGAATTTCAACCAATTAAATATAAATGGCGTGAAGTAAAAACAATGATCAGCGAACATATGAACCCCAAAAAGGCACCTGGTAATGATCTTATTAGTGTTAAAATACTTATAGAACTTCCAGATATATGAATCAAATTAATAACATACATTTTCAATGCTGTAATGAAAACTAGAAATTTTTCTAAAACTTGGAAAATTTCACAGATCATAATGATACATAAATCAGGTAAAGATGAAACAAAAGTAACTCGTATCGTCCAATCAGTTTACTGCCAACTTTGGCAAAGCTCTTGTAAAAATGCTCCTTATAAAAAGCTTAAACCAATTCTGCAAGAACAAAGTATTATACCGGATCACCAGTTAGGGTTTAGAGAAAATCATGCAACCATAGAACAAGTGCAAAGGATCGTATCAGAAATCAGAAACTCATTTGAACAAAAAAAAGTACAGCATTTTTAGACATCGCCCAAGCTTTCGATAAAATATGGCATGAAGGTTTTGTACATAAAATTAAGGCCCAGCTACCATCAAATTATCATGCGATCATTAAAAATTACCTGCTAAACCGGAAATTCTTGGTGAAATATAATAGTGCGTCTTCCAATTTAAATGAAATACGTGCAGAGGTTTCACAAGGTAGTGTACTGGGTCCCGCGTTATATATGGCTGGCTCTTGAAAGGGGTATATGTGCTCTAGAAGAAGAGTGATATAATATTATATTATATCGTAGAAGTACGAGATTTTTGTGACGCTTCGGAAAATGTTCGATGCAAAGAACACTTTTTCAACAATTATCGTCACTTTGACATTTGCTTACATTAGAAAATGTCATAAGAAGTAGTACAGGTAGTCAAGCAGACACCCGGTTAATTATAATAAAGGGACTTTCATTTTGAGGTATGGAACTTTGATTGGCAAAATTATTTCAGGGATAGCCGATTTGAGAAATTTACTTTGGAAATAATGGTTTAGATTGTGAAAATTGCACGCTACGTTTATTTCATGGTCGACATAATCGTCCATCAAAGCAGGTAATTCGATTAACTATGAATCGCTTTTGCACCATGTTTACTCTAAAAGATAATAAGCGTCCCGTAAGACCCCCTCGGTCGCGCACCGAACTGAAGAGAATCCAAAAGAACCGATTCGTCATCATGCACACCAATTGAGACTCGATCCAACATGATTTTGCATAAGGACCTTGGTATACATGGTTACAAGACTCAACTTGTGCAAGAATTAAAACCATATATCCATAAAAAGTTACCGTTTGGTGTGCTTTATGGGCCGAAGAAATCATATAAATCATTACAGTCAACCTAGACCGGTGTAGAGACAAGATCACTATTTTTGTGCCTCGATTGCATGGTATTGCCATCAGAGACATGTGGTTCCAAAAAGACGGGAGTTCATATGTTATACAGCGCGCGGTACAATTAATTTACTGAAAGAAACATTTGAGGAATGAATAATATCGAGAAATGGACCTGTCAACTGGTCACCGTGTCCGTAAATCACATGTAACATAACTGGACCCCTCTTTAGGGGTATGTGAAGTCAATTATCTACACCGATAAGGCAGATACTATTGAACACTTGGAAGAAGAGTGGTTGAAAATTGGATCTCCAGATTACGCCATGTAAGTTTTATTTAAATTCAAATTTCTGTACCTCGAAATGAAACACCGTTTAGATGTCCACCAATGAGTATGTCATGGCGGATTATAAATGCCAAAAATAGATTTCGAGAAATGATACATTAGTAACTCAATGAGTTTCTGATTTCGAGACCAGCGTGCCCACCAAATAATAGGAGAATTTACGCAGAAAATAAGTTGAAGGTGCACCAGAAATAATATGAGGGAATTTGAAGAGTAAAATCTAGTTATTGAAATCTGTTGATATCGGAAGAAAAAACATCTAAAATACCAATCATCAAAATCCGACAATCGAGTTCTTTAAAAAATTGTAATGTCGGAAGTTTGAGTTGACCTCTAAAAAAATAAATAAAAATTATTTTGTAAAAATTAAGAGGCGGCCATTTTTTGTTGTTATTCCATTTAAATGGTTGGCTTCGAGTTTGTCCTTTGACCCGTAACTAATAAAAATATTTGCGACAGAAACCATCTTGCGAGATTGAGTGAAAAACTACAGTGTCATCACACCCACTCTCCATCGAAAAAACGGGAACGTTACCGGCGGTTAAGAGACGACTTGCAGTGATTAAAGGTTAGATGGCCAAGCGTGTGGCTTGCGTAAATGAAAAAGTTACATGAAACACATCAATTTAGGGAGCTAATCCTAAGAGTTATATTTTTGAACATAAATCCAGTTAGGCAAGCAGACCACACAAGTAAAGAGGTACAAGATACAGCAGATGAGTTAACCAGAGATTAAGGGAGCTATAGATACCGCTCCCGAATCGAGAGACCAATGGCTTATTCGCATCCTTGAAGTCAAACTATAGACGACGAAACAAAGTTGTTGTTTGACAGAGACTTTGCCGAAAATGATTCACCCGCTTGAACAGATTTTGAATTTCAATCAAGATAAATCCTACGTATAGTAAACCATAGGCATCAAAGTTAAAGCATATTCGAAATTTGCATATGTAACAACTAAAACACTCTATTTAGTTTGTATGTTAGAATATCATTTGTTGATAATTTGGTTGAAAATTGAAAGGAATGTCTGTGACTCAGCGACGTGAGGTTATAATGGATACTACTTGTTTCACATTCATCATACAAGAGTAAAACAAGAAATATCACGTCTTTTTACACATTGATCCACCTGAAGCCAACAGCGCTTCGCAATCAGCTGCTGAGTCTTCGAATCGAAATTATTCTACTGCCAGGATAAAGTTCCACCACAGCTGCTTCTATTCTATCAACTACAATAGTAAACCTAAAACCAGCAAGGGTATAGTATGTTAGAGTGTCGCATGCCTTTTCTGTTAAAGTTTCGCCTGCTCCTACCGAGGGACAACACGCGTCTGATAATTACTTGTTTCGGGCAGCTCGATATACAAATATATCTAGAGGGAGAATCACAGTGGTAATAAAAACATTTTATTCAGGCTCAGGTATGTCTCTTGAAGATTATATTCTTCCAGTGATCACGTGATTTTACCAGCCATAAGGTACAAGTTCATCTCAAAAATATTGAACTGGCTGATCCTAGTTACAACATGCCTGGAGGTGTTGATTTTTTGGTCGGAGCTGATCATTTCTTACAAATGTCAATCAACCAGTAACTCTCAACACAACTTTAGGGTGAATGCATACCGCAGATATCGAAGAAGAATGTGGGCTGTATATTGTGAAGACTGACCGATTGTTGTTTAAACTGTTAAAATAGCATCAACTATGATAATGTATTTGCGGCTATTGGTGCTCGGCGCCTTTGCTAAGTCCAGAAGTAGTAAAACTCTCTTAACGATATACTGTTCAAATATTATATTGTACAAAACAGTTTATTCCAGATACGGTTAAGATTCCGCCAGTACCAAGTAGTGTTTACTCGAGATACCGGAAAAATGTTTAAGCCGAAAATGTTTTGTTCCTTGTGGCACCATAAAATTAAATGCGTCACATGGTTTTATATGGAGCAGTATAGTATAATGGAATGAGTCCAACATAAATTTTAGCAACCGAAACGTTAGCAGGTAGCAGAAGAGAGCAGTGTTCAATTTTATGAAGTAACCAAGATGTCATGACTGGTGCAGACACCAATGAAGGGAAACAAATTCTGAGATCTATCTTTGCACAGCTTTTGATGGAACCTGGTTTTACATTGCACAAATACACTCCATCTTTCAATAGTTACTTGAAGACGTATCAGAAGACCAACGGAAGTTGATGCCGAAGGCAATAGAAGAGAACTACAAGCCAGTTAAGCTATTAGGGCTCTAGTGGAATCCATTCGTATAGACAAATTTTCTCAAGTAACGTTGGAAGGTGAGCAATAGCAACTAAACTCTTCGACACACTGGGCTAGGTAGCTCCAGCTATAGTTCGGATTCAAATTCTATTTCAAAGTTTGCGGCTTCTGAAAATATGCTGGCACGATCAACTGCCGAATGAACTAAAAAAAAGAAGGGCTAATACTACGCAGTGAACTACCACATCTAGAGAACATTAAAATACTACGCTGGCTATGAACCAATCAAACCAAATCGATTGAGTTTCTTGATTTTTCAGACACACCTTAAAAAGCCTATGGCCTACAGCACTGTATTGCAGATATGTGACTAACAATTTAACAAAAGTTTTTTTAATTACAATAAAGGTCAAGGTTGCACCGCTTATTTAAAACACGATACCAAGACTGGAGCTGCGCGTTGCAACGCTATTAACATATCTGATGAAGATCTCGACATAAGCATTAATGAAATATATGCTTTGTCCGACGCAAGGATCGTGCTCGATTGGCTTTCGTCTAGAGAGCATTGCGGTTCTATGTCTCCTCAGAAGAAAATTTCACAGATTATGCTTGTTCGTGAAATGCCACCAAAGGATTTAGCTGATTTTAAGATTTGGTGGAACAAACCAAGCTGGTCGTTGTAAGCATCAGAGAATTGGCCACCACAACAACCAGTAGTGCTTATTATTACTGGCCACAAGGTTTTCTAACTAGTTCAAATTTCTCAAGACAATTACCATTACCAACCGACTCATCAGTAAAACCAAAGGTTCCAAGCAAGAACGGGAAAACAGCCACAATCCACAACTGTAATTAATGATCAAAGTAGCGGGCATTGAGTTAAGCCGAAAATTAGTCCTTAGTGAAATTCTACGAAATCATTTTGCAATTGAATTATGTAGCTTGAAGTGCCAAAAGCCATTTTCTGCATCCAGTAGAGTTAACCAGACTAGGCCGTTCCTGAAAGTTGGGATCGATGCAAAGCTAAATATGTATCTTTGCTTGCTCTAACACTAAGGCGATACATATTGAACTGGTGAGTGATTTAAGCATGGATATATTTTTGGGTACCTTTAAGAGATTTATATCTAGCCGAGAAGTTTGCAGTGATGTCTTTAGCGATAATGACAGTAATTTAGTTGGTTCCAACAGGCAGCTGTAGGACCTCTACAAATTTCTTGAAACCAATAAAAGAACTATATGATAGACGTAAATTTTTAAATTTCTCTCTGTTGTTAATCTACGCCATACCAGAAAGAGGTTGACAGGATGAGAAACTTCGAAGCTCGTCATACATGTTTCGTCTAAGATATTCTCTTGAAAGAAGAAATGTACATAACACGTCTCACACTTGTCTTTAACGTGGATAGCCATTGGAAACAGAAAATAATGTGATTTACCATAAATTAGTCAATTAGTCAATAAAACACCAACAATTTATAAAAATGGTTCTTTTATTTCATTTCTTGATTTTATTCAAATATCCAACTGGTTTGTTGCATCGCCTTCGCCTTATATATGGTAATCATTGAGAATATACAGGGCATGGATACGCCCAGGGACGGGTAGTTAGAAAATCATTCATTTTATGTACTCATCTTATGTTATATAAGACCCAATGAAGATGAAACGTATGTTAAATGATGTGTCCCGTGCCCTACCTAACAAAACTACCTCTTACTTAATTACCTCAGTTCCACCCTATTACAAATTTGAATGGTGCACCCTGTGTATATTTGATGTAGGCGGTTTACCAGTCAAGTTTCAATAGCATCCACATATATGATGATACAGTACATGGATAAATTGATTTTCCATTTTCCATTATAAAAAATTTTTGTAACCGAAAAACTTATAACTTAGTAACAAATTGGTAAATCGATTGACAAATAAAAATTAATTTTTCTTCATTTTGTGTTTGGCGTCCGTATTGAATTTTCCATGGGATCTGTTATTTGCGCCCTTTTTTATTTTTATTTTTTATTTTTGGGAATTCGGATCTCATTTAACAAATTAGAAAAACATCAAATTGGAAAAAACTTTTCGTATTTGTGTTTAAACTACTTTTGGGATTATAAGGTTCAGAATAAATTGAAATGGTCTAGGCGGGTGTGTTGTGGAACCATTTAAAGAGTTTTTTTTTAAAGATTTACAGTCAGTCTAAGCTACAAGAAAATCCATGTCGAAGTAAAAAGAGACACAAGCAAATCTGGATTGATAGTAATTGGTGTTTTTATAGAGGCAAACGCCTATACGTTGATTACTAATTGTAATAAAATTAAAGCGAGATAACAAACTATTGAATAGGTTGTCATATCTTGTGAGACCTTTAGATTTACGAATTTACCAGCTCTAGGTGGAAGAAAACGTAATACACCGCTTAAATGTAGGAAAAGCTTAGGGTAAAAAATTAGAAACCCGGTTATCTTCCTCCGAATTCAACAAGAGTTGGATTGCTCGAGTTGCGGGAGTGATAAAAGTCACTGAAACTATCGAATGGTTACATTTTGACTTTAAATATACGCCAACTTATACTCACTTCTCTATATGTTAACAGAGTTTTGGGAAATTGTTTGGTACAGCAGAACCCCAGATATTTTTCTATCTAGATGATATGACCTAAACTTTCGAAGAACACGTATTACACCTGAAAGAGCAAAACCAATCTAGACAAGTTCAAATCGTGAATGATTCTATTTGTACTTGGTTTACGTGTGAACCTGAGAAGTTTACCGGGATTTTGAATTTCATCATATTAAAATCTGTTAAACATCCACAAGGGAGTGAAAAGCCGGAAGGCTAATCCAGAAAAGATTCCCATTTTTAAAATAAAAACAGTCGGCCGAATAAAGTCTTTTGTACGGTTGAGGCTTTACGAACCTTTCCCTTTCAAAAACGTTGTTCTGATCGCCAATCAAGATGACTGGTTGCGCATATGATAATTTATATAGAAACATTACATCGAAACCAATCATGTTATTCTCGGCCATCAATGAAGAAAAATGGCTGAAACTGAAAACATTTCAAATTGAACAAATTTTCCAATGACGTAGTAAATTCGCAGTACCAGCCAGTTTTAAGTGAAGAAGAATTTTTGATGGAAATTCATGTTATGCAACGTATTTCGGCGAATTTCAGCTCCATAATTTTGACCTCGAGATTCTTGCAGATTTACACTTCGAAATATCGCCGAAGTCGAAAAAAGTCAAAAACCCAGACGGTTCAGACAAATCGAGGTAAACATTCATACATAAGTTTTTTTTATAAATTGGGGAATCCCAGTAACTTTTGTTCGAAATCGGTCGAGAGGAAGTAGCGGCTTCCATAGAATATTTTCTTTTTTTGCAAATATTTTAAAAAGTATGTCATTTACGAAAGAAACGATACCGGTCTGAAACAGTTTTCCAAATTTTAAGTGGAACTGACGAATTTTGATAAAAGTTGTTTTAACAAAATTCGGCCGCGTCATCAAACTTCATTAAGCTTTTTCACAAATTTGGAGATCCCGCAGTGATTTTGGACCGAAAGCAAATATTTGGAAATGTCTAAAAAAATTTGAATTGTTTTTGCAACAATACCTTTCTCACACACTTTAGATCAGTTTTCCAAAATGTAAGCGGAAATGGCGATCGACAACCTAAATTCGACCCTTATACAGCCCAGATGGACTGATTGATTGGGAAGAAACATACCTAAGCTTTTCCTTAAATTGTGAGATCCCAGTGAATTTTAGATCAGTTTTCCAAAATACGAAAAACTGTTTTTCAGTAAAAAATTGGTCTTTGTACAGCTCATACGGATTAATTGATCGGGATAAAACTCCTTCCTTAAGCTTTTCCAAAAATTTAGAGAATCCAACGATTTTGGGTCGCAATTGGTCTACCGGAAGTGGTATCTTCCATAGGAACTTTTAAATTTTTTTGCAAATATTTTGAAAAGTATGCACACATGGCCAAATTGCCGCTCGAAAGAATGAATGCGGCTCTCGAAAAGAAATGAAAACATTAAATAACATTTAATAATTCATTAAAATTATTTTGTGTTCTTAATTGAAAATATCGATGTCGATTATGTTGGCTCTCATGACGAGAGATTATTGGAATTCGGCTCCACGTTGGCCATGCTTGGCATATGGCAGTAAACTTAATTTCAAACCAAAATTAGTTCAGATCATATTTAAATTATTACCGGAAACGACGAATTTTAATAAAAATACTTTATTTCACAAAAAATCCGCGTCTCTATAGACCAGGCGGATTAAATGTTCGGAATAAAACTTCGTATTTAAGCTTTTTTCATAAATTATCTATAATGCGAAATGTGATGGACATCTGTGTACCAGAAGTGGTAGCTTCCGTACGAGCTTTATACATTTTTGCAGTGAATATTAAATTTTCAAAAAGGGTTGACCTTATTGGTTTTCTTGAATTTAGGCAGAACAATACTATGGACTAGATCTCAATCGGCGATTTAGCAGTAGCGTTAGGTTGCTCAGTAGTAAAAGAAATCTGAGTTGATAATGTCGCAACCGCCAAAGTGAACTGAAAGCGGTAAGATACACAATTTTTTATTACAACAGGGGGGAATACCACCAGGAAGTCATAATCAGCCTCGAAATTTTTGCAGGTTTTCCATTCAATTATGTAAAAGTAGTTTTAAAAAAGTTTTCCATGTGGTTGTGCGTGTGTTTGATTTTTTTGTTACTGGGTGAAGGAGGAACCTCCGATATAGGTTTCCTTTTGTGAACCACTACGAAACATGTGATTCTTACCGACCGAATCCTCACTCCCGGTAACTATTTAGCCTAGGCTGCCTCCTTATTTGACTAGAATTACCTTATTACTTCGTTTTGCTTCTTTCGAAGTGTTTCAATTCTGCCACAATGCACCTCGACTTCCCGCTTAGTATCGTGGGCCTAAACACACCATCGTACATTACATTCCAGAGCGTAGGGCCAAGGACTGATCGCTGACGAACTCCACTACTTACCTCATATATTTTAATTCCATCCTCTTCCATTTCTTCTTTTTTCACAATTTTTTTTTTGTTTGGAGCTGTTTTTGGCCTATTTGTCCTTTAGAAAGACAGTGCCAAATTATGCATTTCTATTTATCTTATTTTATTGATAATTCCAGCTAAATTGGAACATTCCTGTATGGGATAATAATGGGTTGTCCAATAAGAGCCTCCTAACTTTAAAATGAAATAAAACAAAAAGTAGGTTAGGTTAGGTTTCAGTGGTTCCTATCGCACACTTAGGCCAATTATGGCCCATTGTGATACCATAGGATCCGACATCATTAAACTCCCTTAAAATCATTTATTGATATTAATATAGCGTACAAGATCTCGCACGTTACAGGTTTCGAGACCAGAGAGGCTGTCCATAGTGTATTTGCCCATTATGCCTTCTGCCAGCTAACGCAGGGAATGAGCATAGCAAGCGAACAAGAGTCTCCTTCTCCTCCTCGTCCTTGCAGCTTCTACAGAAGTCATTTGCATCCAGACCCAGCCTTCTCGTATGATCTCCGAAAAGGTAGTGTCCGGTCACGCTTCCTTAGTGTGATTAAGCTCTTGGAGCGATTCAAGTTCAGCTCTGGCCATACTTGTTTCGCTACCCTGTCAGTCGGACTGGCGAGCCACCTAGCATTTATCAAGGCAACTGCTCTCCTGTGGCTTGCTGCTTTCGGCATAGGTAAAAGCCTACCTACACATTCTCTCCCTGGTTCCAGTTGGAGAGTTGTACCGTACCTTGCTAATTCGTCTGCCCTGCAATTTCTCTCATCATCAGAATGGGCCGGAAACTAGACCAACTGGATATTGAATAGTTCACTCATATCGTTAAGAGATGGAACCACTTCCGGAATTTTATAGCTAGGAGATTAGTGCAAGGAACAAACTCTGTTGTAGAAGGGTTGATCCCCAAACCACATCTGCTGTCCTAACCCGCAATGGTTGATAGCGCATTCTGCATCACATCCCTAATTGTACCAAGGTGGTTTTCCGAGACACCTATCGCTACGTCATTGGTATAAGCAAGCACACCTATTCCTTCCCCCTCCAGTTTCAATAGTAGTCCGTTGATTGCTATATTGCAAAGAAGGGGAGAGAGAGCACCTCCTTGAGGTGTTCCCCAAACACCCCGTCTTCTGACGGAGATTTTCCCCATCGCCAGAATAACCTTTCTGCTTCACAGCAAGAGATTAATTATAGCCTGGTTACGGGTGTTCAATCTCGAGTGGAAGTAATCCTTCTCTAATTTCCACGACCTTCACGTTGTAACAGCGCCCTCGATATCGAGAAACGCCACCAACGAGTATCCTTGAAAATTCAGTAACTTCTCAATTTCCCGAACCAAGGCATTTAGTGCCATACAGACTTACTCTTTCGGTAAGCATGTTGAGACTGTGCCTAGTTACTGGGTACAATTCTCGCACGAATATAGACATCCAGCAGCCTTTCCAGGATTTTGAAGCAGAAAGGATGACAGAAATATTGGTCTTAAGTCCTTAGGTTTCCTGTGCGAGCTTCTATCTTCTTTCGGGATAAGGATCACCCTAGTTTCCCTCCGTTTCTTCGGGATGTAACCATCCGACTGATTTCACCATAAAACATGATCGATCAGATTTATGGAATCTTGGAATGTGTCTTTTGCCATCTGGGATGTCCAAAATCGTAGAAGGCCAAACCCTTGGGGTTGGGAGTTGTGTGATTGCCCCGGGATAAATAAATCAGAGAATACGATTTTATCTCCGACGTTTCAAGCTAATATATGTTTGGATATTTTAGGCCCTTTTTTGAGGCTTTAGCTTTAGATTATCTTTGAAATTTTTTTGAACAGATTCACGGTTGATTTTTGGGTCCTTAGGTGCCTTTTTTGCATATCGAGCGATATTTCGGCGAACTCTCTGTCTCTCTCTGATTAATATTTGTGGGGGTTCTTACGGCGGGGTTACTGGTCTGTTTCTTGGGAAGTGATTAATGGCACGATAACCATTATTCTGGCGACTCCGTCATTTTTTGGAATTTTAAAATGTCTCCTTGAGATATATCTTCTTGAAATTGACATATATTTTCGTGCTCGAAATTTCTGTAGTCTAATTTGAATTTCTTAATTGGTTTACCTGATATATTAGATAAGATAACGATACTTTTAATTGTATTTTAGTAAAGAATGGGTTGGTACATCGTCGATAACGAGTTGTATCGGAATATAATTGTCACGGTATATACAGATTATCCAATAAGAGTGTTCTAATTTTCGATAGAGATTACGGCCATATTGAACATTATTTTTGACAGCTGTCATTGTCATTCCTGTTCAGTAAGGTTAGACATTTTGTAAAATGGAACTTACAAAAAACTTATAAAACTTATTATCAAAATCAATGTTCTGTTCGCCAAACTTATCGTGCACTTACGGTGTACGTAATCGTCCTCCTGAACGTACTATTCGTTGAATTGTTAATAGATTTGAAAATATTTATTTTAATTATAGGTCAAAATAAATTTGTTTAACAACAAATAAAAATAATTGATGAAATGTCAAAAATTTAGCTTACTTTTATCGTAACTGCATATAAAAATGCAGTGAACAATGTGAAGAGTTAAGCAGAGACATCTATATTCTAATACGAAAATTAAATAAACAAAATAAAATTTAGCGGTGAATTTTGTTCGCTTGTGCCTTTTTAGGCATTATTACTAGGCATTAGTACTAGGCATTATTTGAAATTTGCAGAATCAACTTAGTTAACGACGTGGAACTCATTGAATTGGTGCAATATACAGAATTTTCACGCGAGATTCTAACCTTGACCAGAAATCTACAATTAAACAACAACAACAAGCAATCAAGCAAGTTACATCTTGTCTGCATTTGGTCTCCTAATATCCATCAAATTTATTGGCTAGTAAATGGCAGAACACTTGTAGAAGACGTCCGTTAGACAATTTTTGTATTAGTGTTGATCGATTTTATTTTCGGTCGTCGTGGATAGGTTCTTCGCAGGTCAATCAATAAAGCCAATGTATATTAGGGCTAGAAATTAAGTACAAATGGATTGACATAGCTACAAGTGATTTTGTAATCACATTTTACGTAAAAATTACTTTCATTATTTCTTTAGAGACAAATAATTTAAAAAACAAGTGATTCTTATCGTTTATGACAAATAATTCAATAATAAACTGAGTGTTTTCCCCCTCCATTCGCCTATTATATAATTTGGTATAAACTATACATCCTTTAATTCAAATCATAAATAAATATTTGCTGTGTCGAATATCAAAATTTGTCTTTTTATTTATTTGATGTTCCACCAGCCAAACACGAAAACAGCAACAAAACTACTTTGCATTTTAATTCCGCACCAAAAATCTATTTAGGGGTTCGCCGATTCAACAAATTAGATTAGGGGTGAAATTAGAAAAAAAAAATACAAATCAGGATATAATTTATTGGTTTCTCCGCATTACATGCAATTTTACATTCGACTTAATTCAACATTTTGATGTAATATACAGGATTATAATATTGAGGGCCCGCCGAACGATTATCAAGCACAAGTCGTTTGCCTCTTCAATTCGGTTTGAGTTCTGTATGGTAACTTTACGATTTACTACGTTTGAGATGTGAAGGATTAGTGCGTATTATGGCGAGGATTATCACAAAAAAATGTGGCTTGTGCGTGATATAATAATACACGTGAGATTTAATTTCGATCGAAACAAACAAATTTTTTTTATCAGGATGAGAAATCATTATCTGTATATATCGACAACCGATAGGAGGTTATTCACACGATGTAGTTACTAGCCGAAAATTAGTTCGATGAAATTGTAAATAATAAACACTTCTGACCTTTTTAGATAATTTTAAATCTCAGAAAATATTCAACTTCCGATATACAAATACGATTAGAAACCATCAGCATAACAACAAAAGCTGCGGGAAAAGAATATAAATTAAGATTTTAACAAGATCTTTTGAAGATTTACTTCTACATATGTTCGCTAGATTACACATGGTGTATTTATATCAAGAAGATACTTCTACATTCTATTTTGTTGGTTTACTAAATAAAAAGGTTAAAGGCACACGAACATGATACATAAATATTTGTTTGGGTGTGTGATAAGGATTTTCCCATAACAAGTGGCGTGTGATGATGTAACAAGTGGACCATTTATCGAATATAATTTTAGGATATTAACGACCGCAGTAAATTATTACAGCAGATTATATATCAAGGATGGTCATTTTATAAGAACTGCGTGCAGAAGAACCCTGCCCGCTTGAAAACCCAGTGAAACCTTGCCTTATAATCGCTTGTACCAATTTTTAAACGAATTTCCGTTTTAGTTAATTATCGAATTTTCGACGAATCGTCACTTTCAGGTGAACTGTCGATTTCTTTGAATCGGCATTTTTAGTGAATTGCAATTTTAGTGATCTATTTTTTGGTTTTGGTTTTGTCAAATTGTCATTTTCGATGAATGGCCCGAAATCCCGATGAAAAATACTAAAACACGTTGTCTTTTCGTTTAAACCAGCGAGATCTGTATAAATTTATAAACATGTTGGCAATATCCGACTGACGCTGTTGACAAGTTTATGAACATTATCAAATTATCACTAACTTTGAATTATTGACAATCTCGTGTCGAAATATGTTTTTGTTGTCGTAATTTCTCTTATATGGTGATCTCTAAAACCTCTTCGTAAATCTATCAATCACAAAAATGTCTAATCCAAACAAATCATATTCAACATAACCAACCCCAATTCAGATATCGGTGACGATGCGGATCAGTCAATAACTCTCCCAGTAGATGAAAATTTTTCGGAATTAGACAAAATTCCTGACATAATTAAGAGTTTGTGAATTTAGCTCGAGGACTATATGAGCATTTAAAGGGAACCTCAAAATACTACGGTATTCTGAGCGTGGTCCGTAATGAAATAGTCGGCCAGGCAGATGTTGACTTAGATTTGTACACCACGCCTCTAAGTTGGCCCAGAATCTCAACGTGTCTAACTCTGCATTACACTGTCAAAAGAGACATACGCACACTAGAGTTCCAACTACCAACTCTAATACACGGCAACCACACTGTGCCCGAATTCTATCAGATGGTTTACCACCTTCTATCTTCGATACTGTCATGTATGGACATGGGACAAGAATCCTTGAACAATATGACGCAGTCGTACACACAAGGCACTTGATACCTTTGCCCAAGTACTCAAAGGAGATCTGCCTCGTTTACTAATTATATGAGAACCATTGGATCTACCTCAATAACTCCATCTCTGTCTGCAGCAATCAAAACTCTCAGAGAGTAAATAATTGCCGTGTTTCATGATAGGAAAACCTGATCCAAATTCTGTTTTAGATCATAAATTTTGATTTGAAATCTAGTAAGCGCCTTTCTGTTGTTTCATAAAACATGAACCGACCCGGATAAGATCAATCATCAAGAAACACGGCTAACATTGTTAAGGGAGCCACATTATTTCGAACATCCGATTTGAAAACCCAAGTTACTCTAAATCCATTTGTTGCTCAACCTCAATCTATCAAGCCTAATCACGGTCAATATGGTTATTCGATGGAACCACAATTCGGCTACCCACCGAAACTCTTACCAAATGGATGCCAATGTCAAGGTCCCAACAAACTCCAAAGAATGTATCATACTGATACAAATAATGAAGAAGTGCGTTTCGCCGGACAACCTTCTTCCAGAAATATAATGATCCCGAATTCAATTTGTAGACACCCTTAGTTGACGAAGATGCTTCAGGGCATCCTACGTTATATGAACCTGAAGAACTAGAAGTTATAAATTGTTTAGATTGAAGCGCTCTTCGCTCCTCTATTACAACCTACCACTCAAGAGCGGAGAGATCTCAAAAATTTCTTCTCAAACATGTGCGAAATACTATACTAAACCCGAAACCATTTTTTGCTTACTTTGTTGCCGGTAGTGTCAAAATAACTCATCATACGTACATAAATTTATTCGGTTACGACTTTCCAAAACTCTAATTCTACGAGTACAAATTACCCATTACATCCTTCAACGGAATAATAGGGAACGATTCATTGAACCATCATATAAGTGAAGGCCACATAACTATATCCACCCTAATATAAAAATACCGCTCAAACAATTCTTCCTAAAAAATTAATAAGCTTAACTTACGAATCTCTCATTTAAACGATGAACAAGTTCAATAACCCCTCGCGATAATAAAAAAATGTTCAAAATTATTCGCAGATCCGGATAAAAGATTAACCTATACATTGAGAATAAGGTAAATAAGGTAAACTAAGCACCAGTTTTGATAATCCAGTTTATTCAAAGGCTTTTCCTTACCCGATGGCCCTAAAAGATGAAGTGGAAAAAGATGTAAACGGGCTGTTACGTGAACGGATCTGATATCAGATACATACTCTATTCCAGAAATAAACAATGTTCTCGCGTATCTTGGAACGAATAAATATTTTACTACTCTCGATCTCAAAAGTGTATTTCATCAGATTCTACTCAAATACGCGGAAAATGACCTTAATAATGGTAAATTCAAATTCGTTCGACTACCATTCGGACTCGGCACCCTCGATTTTCCAAAGTACCTTAGATGATATACTACGATAACACATCATAAAACGATGACATGACTATATCGATGACATAATCATGTTTGGGGAAAAATCAAAGTGAGCATTTTGAGAACATAAAAGCTAAAATTTTTAGCTTTTACCGTAGGTACCATTGGAATAAAGCCAAATCCCCAAAAGGTGCAAGCAATTGTTAAACTGCCTCCGCCGAAAAATCCCAAAGATCTGAGATACTTTCTATCAGGCATATCAGGCTATTATCGTCGATTTTTTCAGTATTACGCGGAGCTAGCAAGGCCCCTATCAACTTTTTTAAGAAGGGAAGTTGGACGTGTATTGAAAAATATCTCAAAGGGTATACATATCTACTTATACGAAAAAAGAAGAAAATAATGCCACTCAGAAGAAGGGGATGCTGACAATAATTTGGGCACTTAATTCTCTACGAAATTATATTTATGGCTCACGGCGGCAAAACAAACGAGGTAACAGATGCCTTGCCATTCCCTTCTCTACTGAGGTAAATACTATAACGGTAACCCAACATAGTGGCGACTGGTCCATAACTCTATACCAACTGTAGAAGTACCAGTCAATATTTTTCGTAATCAAATAATAGTAAAAATTGACGAGTACGAAACCAGTTACCAAATAAAAACATTCTTCTCTTCTAATTATAATCGACACATTCTCAGCCAACCAGATTATTTCGAATCGCGGCTCATAACCATTTTTAAGAGATATCTCAATTTGAATGTTGTAAACTGTTTGCACACTTCTGAATCCGTTATGGGAAAGATTGATAAATTTTATCCTTTGCACTTCAAAAATTACAAAATTCTTTTCACACAATATGATGGCGGATGATGTGGAAAACGAAGAACAACAGGAAGAAATAATCCTTGTAGAGCATAAACGTGTTCATAAAAATTCGGTTATCGATGCAAATCATCCGAAAATGTTATTTCCCAAAGATGATGGCAATAATTTCAAGACCAGTAAAAATGTTTGCAATGTGTAAGGCAAACATCATTATAATCAGATAATTTATGCTACACCAACACCTACTTAGCCCGGACATGGATGGTGATGCCGATATCTTTTCTAAAGCAGGAAAATTTGTATTAACGGCGCTCGACAAATTCACCAAATTTGTACAAACCACAAGATAATTGAATCCTCAGCGATAGGTGTCTCAGTAGCTGTCGTTGTGTTTGATCTCCATGATGAGTGATGAGTTGCACATCAAAATCTTCACGACCCCGCCTTATATGAGGGTCGATCAATAAGTACCCGTGCTAGGAATGAATATGTAAGTTTTCAAAATTTTAATGTTTTTATTTTTCAACGTTAGGGTCAACATCTCTTTTTAGGTCGACACACTTTTCCCAACGTTTCTGCAACTTCTTTAACCCCTCCACAAAAATACGATTTCTCAAACTCTTCAAAATACGCCTCTGTCTCGGTGATAACCTCCTCGTTTGACCTGAATTTTTTTCCTCCAAACCGTGTTTTCATGTTTTTTGGACAATTTCGGCACCCATCGGACCGACACCTGTCTTACACATATCTTATCATTCAAAATATGAATTGTTGTCCCGTGCGACACGCCTGCGGCCTCTGCTACTTTGCGCCTTTAGTTCGGCGATCAGCGAGAATCATGTTGTGGACCTTTTCAACTATTTCTTCGGTAACAACCTAGCCGCTCATCATTAAAAACGCATGTACGACCACGTTTAATTTCGCTGAACCAATATCTCACGATTGTCATAGACGGTGAAGGGTCGCAATATTTCTACGCACGTTTTTCCATCCAAAAATAAAAAGCAAAATACGGATCGATATTGCTCTTTTCCATTTTATTGAGAAACACGAAACACGAATGATTTTACTCCTAGAGTCGCTACATTTCGAAAAGAAAATCTTCCATTATAGTGATCAAAAAATAGTATTAAGACATGTTAAAAGTTAGTAGCTAGTTGCATATCAATTTCTAAATTAATGATTCTTCTAAATTTATCAAAAACGACTTGCGTTCCGAATATTTTCAAAAGCTTACCAGCGGATTGTAATGTAACAAATAACCAACATATACCCACTATAGAGGAAATTACATCGGGGATAATCCTACTAAACAATTTCAACGGAATGATCATTATCCAGTTTAGGGGTATTGCCTGGATAGTGATCATTCCGTTGAAATTAACCTGAAGAGTGCCTTCTTAATTAAATTCAATAGCCTTTCAATAGATATTGAAGGAAGATCATTCACCTCGCGAGGAGTGTCACAACACCACGTTCTACCTTTAATTCTTCAACCATCTCCTAAAAAACGGAAATCAGAAATATTCTCTCTTTGGACATGATGTATGAGCTCCACATAAACAATAGCAAAGCAATATAATTGTTGCAATCAGAATCCACATCAAATCGGCTTTCGATCTACGGATCTATCATCATCATATGTATTTAGTGTTAGTGACCGCCATCAAAATTATCTAACGGCCGAAAAGGAATCATAACCCATTTCCCATAAACAAGTGTCCCAAACCTCATAATTCTAAAGCAATGAATGAACCAAACCTGATAAGCAACTTTCAAACTGCGAGATCCAATTGGAATCACCTACTACCTCAAAGCCAAAATTTAATGATCTTCCCTAATTTTTAATGACCTTTCCTATTTAAAAGTAATTTCCAGTGACGAAGTGAACTTCCATGCAAATGGACGTTACGCGAAATCATCAACTCATATTTTATAAATATGGCTACCGCAAGAATAGCGTTGTAGTTCTTGAGCTGTTCTTCAATTTATCTGATGCGTGCAGTCTGAACCTTTGAATAGATGTCCAATACTATAATAGAGGTTCTCTACTAATTCTCAGAAATCTTATGGCAGTGTCGATAACTCCATAATAAATATTTTGTTGCTTCTTATTTGTTCAAAGGAATTTGACAAATGTAATATTCTTCATTACCCAAACCTAAAAAAAGTAGTTGCGGTTTATCGCTGAGTGTATTGAATATTTATTGCATGTCATTTCCATCGTACAAAAATTAAATTAGAATTTTGAAATATTATTAATTACAATTTGAATTTATTAAGTAGCGGATATTAAACAATTTCCGTCTAGGATTATTTTTTTATACTTTATAAAATGGTCTAGCGCTTGTACGAAACAATAATATTGATTTTGATAAGCTGATGGAAAATCATGATTTACCAGGGTAGCCTCATCCACCTCGCGGTGGGCGGGTATTGCTTTGGCAGTAGCAAAGTGCAACTGAGGACGAAATGCCTATGGTATTATCGTACAATAAATACGAAATGTAATACCTCAGGTGGGATAGCAGCAGAGATGCTGCCAAATTCACACTCTTTGGAGGCAGGCAAAACGGATTCTGGGGTGGGCCAATTATTGTTTAACCCATTTGGATGAAGCTCCAAGTAAAGGAATTTACAACTAACTTGATAGAAGAATTTACAATTTTAAAGAAAGAGAATGACTCAAAAAAGCAGTTGAAACACGTGCAACACTTGGGACGGCACATAACCCTGCAAACGATGATAATACGAGGGCTGCCGTAAAAGTTTTTAGAAAATGGTAATACTAGTGTTTTCCGATGCAAATCTCTTATGTTTCTCAGAAGCCATCTGTCCGTTCGTATCGCAACATTGTTTGTTATTTACTTGAAAAATTGAATTCAGTGAAAAAATGGAATTATTGCGTGAACATTTTCGTGTGATGATTGTTTACGATTTTCGAAAGAGGCTAACTCAACAACAGTGCTTCGAATCACTTCATTCAACTTAGGGCAACGAAGCACCATCCTTGGCTAGTGTTTATAGTTGGTACAATGAATTTAAACGCAAACGACGTTCATTTAAAGACGAGCCTCGTGAAGGTCGTCCAAAAACAGCTGTTGTGGCAGAAAACATCGATGCTGTGAGAAAACTGAAAAGGAAAGAAAAGGGCAATCGACTGTTTGGGTTTTCCAATTCGAAGAAAAACCAACAAAAGTGAAAATCAAAAGAGAGTCAATTCAGATTAGTAAACGACCGTTTGTTTTCCCGAAGTTTTCAACAAACATTTGTTTCGAGAGAAAACAATCCAAAACGGCGAATCATTTTGCGTACCGATAATGCGAGCTCTCGCACATCGCATCACACAACCGAGCATTTGAGCACTCACATGATCGTATTGATGGGCCATCCGCCTTACAGCCCGGACTTGTCACCCAATGACTTCTTCCTGTTCGCAACATTCAATGATAAGATGCGTGGACAACGATTTTTATCACCTGAAGAAGCGATTGAAGCGTTTAAAAACCATGTTTTGGAGCTGTCACCTTCGGACTGGCAAAAGTGTTTCGATAAATGGTTTGATCGTATGCAAAAGTGTATAGATCTTAAAGGCGAATAATTTGAAAAGCAATAAAGAAATTTTTGATGAAAAATTTTAGTTTTTTATTACTTTTCCTAAAAACTTTTACGGCAGCCCTCCTATTAATCCATTCAATACGGATGAGAAAGAACTAGAAAGAGAAACCAATGGTGTGTTTAACCGGAATAAAAGCCAAGGCAGAAACTCGACCATAAACTTCAAAAGAGAACTTCAGTTAATCACCAAGAAACAACTAGCTCTAGAACAACAACCAGCTAAACCAAAATAAAAATCACCTCCACCAACACATGTCATCGGGATATCAAATTTCTCCATACAATTGATTATGAAATCGGTTACAGCAGCCGAGTGCAAACTCGTATCTCTAAACAATGGCGTCTGGAAAATTAATGTTGACCTATAGAGTTGTGCATACAAACCTTAATTCCCGATGGGCATCAATGGTTTACCTACGAGGATAAGAATGATCGTCCAATCAAAGTTATGGCTAGAGGTCTTCATCCTACCTACGCAAAAGAGGAAATTATTGAGGATCTCAATCAAAAGGGTTATCAAATAGAAAATGCCGTGAACATCATTAAGAAAGAAAAAATCAAAACTGAACAAGGAGTTCAAATTAACTAGAGACTAGATGCTTGAAATGTGTCGGAAAGCATCAAGCCCAATTATGCCAGGTTAGTAAAACTATTGCTGCAAAATGTGTTAAATGTAAGAAGCCGCATTCCGCAAACTACCGGGACTGTGAAACAGCTAAGGAGCCCCCAAGAATATGAAATAAAACGTGAAATTAATGAAATTTTCACGAAAGAGTAACCAGCATGAGGTTTTATGCTAATAAAACGGGGAAATCATAGCTATACTCGCAAGTGGTAATGACGAAACCAGTTATTTTAAAGGGCACTGCCGAAGATGAAAAAAGTGCTTCAAAGATACTAAGAAGCATGGACGCGTCTAGCTAAACAAGATTAAATGAGCAAGACTCTCTGAATGAAATTCAGGAATAGTAGTAACCTGGAATGCAAATGGGCTAATGCAACATATTCCAGAATTAGAAATGTTCCTAAATAATGAAAGAATAGATATATGCCTAGTATCCGAAACCTTTTTTTCTTCAACTTGTTATTTTAAAATACATGGATACAGCTGTTACCACGCCATTCATCCAGAAATAGTGTATCGTCAATATATTGTCCCCCCCCCAAAGATGTAATTTAATTAAGGGAGACTAGTGCACATTATTTAAATCACTTGGACCAAGTTTCATAATCGGAGGTGATGTTAATGCAAAAAATACCTTCTGAGGATCAGTTTGCAACAGGACGACTATGAAGCTGCGGTTTTTATTCTGGAGAGCAACCGACTTACTCGCCTACGGATATAAACAAAATTCCCGATATCAAAGACTTCTGTATCACCAAAGCTATAGGTAAAAACTACATATAACTAGAAAGCAGTGAGAGAATTATATCGGATCACAAACCTGTTATTATGACAATCAGTGTAACGATTGTTAAGAAAACTAGACCACCTTGGCTAACTTATAACAAAACCTGCTGAGAGAAATTTCAGAAACTATAGTGGGGGATAATATTGATCCAATCAAAAATCCGATACAGCTAGAAGAGGAACTAGAATAACTTAACAATAGTAAATAAGAAGCGGTGTGGAGTAGTCCCCCCTCAAGTTCAAAGGAAATGCGCCACAATGCTATATTTATTCTCTGGAGTTAGGGAACTAGTTGCAGCAAATCGAAAAGCATTTTTTAGCCAAATGAATTTTTTCGCCAATAAACTAAAGTTGCTAATTAAAGAAATCTACAATGAATCTATTAATAAATACCTAAGTGGTCTTACTGGGGGAAAATATACCGAGTATTCCGTTTGGAAAACGACAAAAAGTTTAAAACGACCTAAACTACAAATTCTACCAGTTAAAAATGAAGATGGACTATAAGTGAACAGCAAAAAGCTTCGTTGTTTGCAACCCACTTCGAAAACACGGTACAGCTGCTACCTGGACAAACAACAGAGGAAAACATACCGCCAGTAAATAAAATGGATAACTGCAATATATCTCCCGTCACATAACAAGAATTAAAAGAGGAAATCAATCTTAACCTAAATGCATAAAAGTCTCCAGAGTAGTGGCTCAGGTGTGATTCAGATGGTCAATAAAACGTTTCCTGAGTTTGTCGGACCGTTTAATTTCCATATAATTACAATCATTTCCCTTTCCAATTGACTCACGCTACTGGATGTACTGGGTAAATCGCATTGCACCTTATCCCAGGCTATAAAGAGACGATATTCGTTGTATCGGGCGTTAATAACTTGTTTGTTTTTATTCCATTGGGAGTACGTGACAGATGGAGAGGTTATCGGCATCCGAGACACCCAGCTGTAAGGAGACACCACAAATGAGAGAATCAAAACAAACACGCTCCTGTCAAATTATTTTTTTTATTCATGTAAAATTTGACAGGTGTCGGGTTTTGGTTTGAAATGAGTGGAACTGCATACAAAAAGAATTACAGCAGATGGCAGCTAAATGAAATGCTAGAGTAAAGATGGCATTGGACTAATCCGTTTAGTATTAAAAAATAAATAAAAATTGAAAAAAGCAAAAAAGAACGAGATTTGTGGGGCCACGATGCTTTTTCCGGTAGTACATTTTTAGAGGTGGAACTGTGCGACGTGAAATGACAGCTACAAAAAATAGGAAAACGAGGATCGATTTTTATTCGGTGAATCGCAGCTGGGATCTGGAAAATTCGAAGAAAGGAGAGAGTTATAAGGGATGTCGGTCGGATGATAAAAAAAATTTGTAAAGCAAAATAAAAATAAATATAAAACAAAAATCACTGTTTGAATTTAAGTAAAAAAACGAAAAAGTGAAAGCAGTGCGCTTTGGTGAAAAAACCAAAAAAAAACCAACAAAACGGAGGAAAAGTATCGTGGGCTGGATTGAAAATAAAAGAAAGAAAAAGGAAAAGTGTCGTGGCCTGACCTAAATCGCAGGGATAAGGAGTATATGAATTGAGCGCTACATCCCAATGAGAATATCGTGTACGCAAGAAAGAAAATGAATACGCCGGAACATGGTTAAGGGACAAGAACGAAGACGAAATGGTACTCAACGAACAGAGGTAAAGGAAAAGCGAGATCGGTAAGTACGTTCAGACTAGGTGAATCTGCTTTTTATCTAATTTTTCAAAACACTCCGACTTCGCTTACGACACGATCGTGTGGTTGACAATCGAAATCGGTTGATGATTTCGGTTACAAAAATATTCGAGAAACTACTCCTATAGAGACTCAAACCAATACTAGAAACCATTCAACAATAGAACAATTACATCAAGTTACAAACATAATTGAAAAAGTACTTAAATAAAAAAATGTTCAAGTATGTTCAAGTAGCATCTTGAGGCTTGGAATATAAATTACAAAGAGACTAACCAAGGTAGTTTTAGGAAATACTAAAGTCTTACCAGCACTTTCGTGTTAAATTAGAATGCGAATACTCAGAAATAACCGAAATATCAAAAATATTGGTCCCTGCAGAACTTGGCAAACCAGCGACATTTTATTTTAAAAAGTTTTCAACAGATACAACCCTCATATCGTTATCAGAGACCCGGGAGTAATCGACGTTTGAACCGCTCATTTAGTTTCGAAATTAACGGAGAAAGGGTGAAGGTCTGCAAACAGTTCTTTAAGGCAACGCTCGATATAAACGGTCGACCAATACGAACTGTTATTGCAAAAAATGAAATTGGTTTTTTGACTGAAGATTTAAGAGGCGCACATGGTCGTTAATCGAAACTTGATCCAGCAATGGTAACCTGAATGGTCAACAAACCAATAGGGAATTCATAGATGGCGGCAAAACCATTGCCGATTTATATAGAGACTACTCAGCTAGCTGCCTCGTTCACTTTTATGTTTAACAACGAGTATAATATTTCGTTTTTCATTCCGAAAAAAGATCAATGTGAACTTTGCACACTATCTGCAGGCTGTCTTACCTGCCCCAAGAGGGGACGTTTCAGTATTTTATTATATGTCTAAAATCAACAGTTACAATTTCACAGTTTCTGATATAAAAAATGGAGACGTCTCCTGTTTTTTCTGTTCTGAGGTGCTATTGAAATTGATACATGTATATTCAAATATTTAGAGCAGCAAGCGACGTCACACAAAAATCCAGAAGTTGTGTTTTATTCCGATAATTGTAGCGGACAACAAAAAAAGAAATTTATTATCGCTATGTACAACGATAATGTCCATTCCGTTATTGAAAAGGCTGTTAAAAAATCTTTAAAGTCGGGACCAATTTATGCACCACACCAATACGTTCCGATCATTCACGCATCGAAGAAAACTGGCAAACCGCATAAAGTAATTGAACTTTCTTTCTTTTCTTGATTTTAAGGATGTTTGTCAGCATTATGGAAGCAATTTGAAGATAACGGAGAGCGGCGAGCAAGTTAAATTGGGTGACGTAAAAATAATCCGAGTGGAGAAAAATTTCCCTGGAGTTTTTTTTCGTCAAAACGTCTTACGACATGGAAGATTTCCAAAAAAACACAGTAAATAATAGAAAGCGTAAATCGCAGTCATGCAACTCATTTTGTGGATTGAAACCAGCATATTCAAAAAACAAAATGTTTTACATCTTTACTATTTCAAACTGCCACATTTTTTAAATTGTGTAATTTTTGAATAAATAAAACTGACACATCTAGGAAAGGGGGTGGGAAATGGTGATAAATGCCGCTTAAACGCGAATCAAAATTCTTAAAATAAGATTCAGTAGTGCTCTCTTAAGTGTCGGTAACCAATATTTAGCTCAAAAAGTTTTTGATTAAGCCGGAACATTATGGAAAAGAATGAGTTACGTAATTATTATTTTTGTTTTTGCTCTTCTGCGATGCATTGTTAATGCACAGTGGTACATTCGAAACGACAACCTCCATCGAGACCTAAAGATCGAGCATGTCGCGGATGAAATCAAGCATCATGCAACAAAACACCTACAGCGTCTGCACCAGCATGAAAATCTGGACATACGCTGTATGCTGACTACCACAGCAAAACAAGAAGACTCCAAAGAACCAAACAACTGGACTTATCGCGAGCAGGTCAGTAGACTTACTGAGGCGAAAAATCTGAGGAGGAGTTACATGTAACTGGGTATAATCACTTGATTACGCCGACTAATCAAATACTTTAATTTGCAATGTTACATGGAATAGTTAATGCACCGTGGAACATATAAGAAACGACAGCCTCCATAGAGCTCTGTAGGTGGATTTCATCAGTGAAGAAATAAGCAAACATGTGAGAAAACACATGCGACTTATTAGTCTACACCAAAATGCTGAGATAGGTCGCATGTTGGATGAATCAAATCCAAGACTATCGAAGATGGCTCGATTAAAACTATAATAAAACTGTAAAGGGGACTAGCCAAAGGGCTACAACCCGTCAAACAAGAATATAGATTTTGAATAATAAATTACTACTAGATAATAAATATGAAAAGCAAAATCTTCTGTAAGAGACCCCAAACATAACAAACAAAAAACACAATATTCAACGGACAATGAACTCCAAATTGGGTATCCACGTAAAATTGCTTATCGAGTATTTAGCCCTTATTATTACGAATGAGGCGCCGAAGCAAACGAGAGACATACCTATAGGTCGATTCTGGCTTTCCTATAGGAAAAAGGAATTAACGTTATACGAAAATAATTAATTTTACTTTTCCGATCAAATACTAAAATATAAGTTAGCCCTGAAGTCACATCGCTATAACCTTTCATCTCTCATAAGATCAAACAACACACAACGCATACGCTCGAGTATAACAGCAAAAAACCAACAACTAGGTACTCCCAAACCTAAGCAACCAACCTACCACAGGAAAATCTTCATAAGCGTATGTATCACAACCGTTATATCCATTACATTGAAAACTAAACTACCAAACAAAAGCATGAATGAATGAGATGAAGTTAGTTTTAGATTGTTTATGTTATTATTTTTCCATTTGAAGTTTTCCTCTAGTGCTTTATATACATCCTCAAACTACCTCACCCCCCTCTCCATTTATATTTATTTCATATATGTTTGCACACACAGAGTATATCCATCTACATGGTGGGAGTGGGATTTGGGTGAAAAGCTTTAAATGTAAAAAAAAAGTTAGAAGATTAAATTTAATAATAACCGAATGAAAATTAGAAAATGAGAAAAACTGGATGGAAATGTATATCAAGTAGATACTTGTACAGTACAAATTTTCCATTTTCCATGTTTTAGTATAGCACCTATAGGAGCTATGTAGGTACTGTGTGTTGTTGTGAACGATGTGATTCTGTAAATCGGATGGAACGAGGAGGTTGGTGATTGGGAAGAGGGAGGGGATAGGATACATACAGAAAATGTAATAAAAACAAGAAAAAAAATAGCTTTTCACTTGATAGAATAAAATTGGAACTTTTTTAATTTTCCGAAAAATGAAATACTCGTACGTATACGTACGTATGTCGGTATGTTGTGCGAGTACTGTGCATATACGAGTACATACGGTATATGAAATAATGTATATATGAACGTGTCGTTTTAGAAATTATTTATTTATTTTCCATTTTGTGTGCTAAATAAAAATAAAAAATGGGAAAACTTTTTTTTTTTGTTAATTAAGAGAATTTTAATTGGTTTATCTTTTTCTAGTACTTTTTTGTTGTTTAGAAAATTGAGTTGGAATTTTATGTTATTTTTTTTTGTATTTTGTGATTTGAACGAGAAATTGTTTTAAATAAAATAAAAATTTATTGAAATTTTATATCTCTGGAAATTGAAATAGGTACAGTTGAACGAACATAAACAAGGATGTGCTTTAGGGCAGATGGGTGTGGGTGAATTGATAAATAATTGGGTGACGGATATATAGTTTAAGAACAATGCGGTATTTGTACCAGTGGTCGGAACGGTGGCCAATCTATTTTGTCTTGCTTTCCGAACTGAATATGTGAAATAATACTGTTATGAATTTTGGGCGTTCTATATACGATTTCACTCAGCCTTTAAATTTCCAAACTTTATTTATCAACATATTTGATATCTCTAAACAAAAGATGTTCATTATTTCACTTTTACTTTGACACTGATCACATTTTACTTTTAATGCTCAAATGAAACTGTGTCTGAGTTCCAAACTGTTGACGCTTGTATAATTATGCAACGCTGTTCGAGATTATTTTTTGTATATTTATGATGTAAACGTATCCCAATTGTAAATTACTTAAATCCAATTCGCAATAATTATTACTTGATGCTGTAATATCGATGCATGTTAAGAATAATATTCGTCCGATAAAATTAAGTACTCTGATTGGACTCGAACCCAAGGCTGTTGGGCTGATAACCCTTGTTGGTGAACACTTAACCACTCTACTATCAAGTGTTATGTGACTCTACCACTTCCTTTATGTTGTAACGTCGTAATGTATCAATGTGGGTATTTTTCATCTTACTTCTGGGGGCTAGCTGGACCCGAAATACAACGTCGTTAATTCGTCGTTAATAATTTTATATCAGCCCTTAGCTCGCATCTCTCTTTCATTCTTTCGCTAGCTTTTACAACGGTACTTCTTAATTCTATTGATTCTCCGTATTAGATCGGTTACGTATTCATTCTGTGCAACTAGCATGTTTTCCTGTAACTCAAAGTACTATCACATGGTAGGCGAGACTCGCACTTAAACAACACCATGGCAGATAAACTTGTTGTCGTATCGCGTTTTGCAGTGCAAAACTCCAATATGAACAGAGGTATGCATCGATCCTAAATATCCTGGTTGGCAGTGATTTCTTTCAGATGTTTTTCCAGTGTTTGGTAACACCTCTCAACAATTCCCTCTGACTGTGGATGTAATGGTGTAATGGTACGAGCCTTCTTTATGTTAAGAATTTTGCACAGTTCTTAGAATGCGGTTGACTTTAGGTTTCTACTCTGATCCGAGAATAGTTTCTGTGGCAATCCGAACCTGCAAATCCAGTTGTTCGCAAATGCGCGTGCGCCCGGGTTTCCTGATTCAAAATCTGATAGGCCTTCACCCACTAACTGAAATAGTCAATACATACCAGTATGTATCTACTACGATCTTTTGTTTTTGGGAATTGTCTGGTGATATCCATTGCTCAACATTGTGTTGGATTCGCTTGACTTTGAAGTTTTGTACTTGCAGCGCACAATTCGCACTGTCTTCTCATCAGTCTCCTAGTCTACTTTCAAATATTACCATCGCCTTACGCGTTGTTTTCACTGAACTGCACATTGCCTTCTGGATAATCCTTAAACTACATCAAACATTTGACAGCCGCATGATCCGTTCGAAGAACAAACTCTGCACGTTCAGATATTTGTGGGAATGTTTAACACTGTTCACCACAGCCAGCAGTCTTGGGTGTGTTATTATAACTAACTTTTCTCTGCTTTAGAAAGGGATCGAACACTCTTGCTTGCACTGCACCCATTTCCGTATCGCAATAGCTATTTAGATTCTGTATCCAAGTTTAGTATAGTACGTGCTCGCAGATAATTCAATTCTTTAAAGACTTTTAGATATTCCGAGCTCGATTCAAATTACAGAATTTTTTGGTGTGGCGACGTAGACTTCGAGGAACATCTGCGAGTTTGATCTAAATCGTCGGTGGTGCTGGCCAATTCATTACTAATACTCTTCGTCGTATACGTTTGCATACCATTTATTGAAACAATGTTACCAAATATTTAATTTCTTCACTAAAAACGCTGCATTGTGTTGCACTTAACTTCTATCCGGGCGTCCGGATCGCTTGCAGTAGTTGCTTAAGATTGTTAACGCGTTCCTCAAATGTGCGACGTAGGACAATGATTACATTCAAATAAACCAGCCAGACTATTCCTTTAATTTGGACAAGAAGCACTTGCAAACTCCATGGGCTGTCCTACCACACCGTCTATTTCCACTTTCTTAGTTAATTATCCTAATTTGTCATCATTAAGAGCATATACGTCAGCTAATCCACCCAGTGCTTCTATTGCGACAACCAACGATTATTTTTGTTATTCGCAGGTTCCAAAATTCCGATCTTGGTATTCCCAAGATCACTGTCTTTTTTTAATCATAGATTACTTCTTCGTGCATTGGTTGTATCTCGTCCCTGTCTTAAACTGTTTAAAGAAGTACCTCCAAATTGCACCGTTTATGAACCTGACTATTCAGACTCACCACCATTTGTTGTCTCTTCATAACATCTATTCCGATGATACAATACCGATGATACAATACAGTCTCCCTTGAGTACTGCAGATGCAGCTGTCTCTGTTAGGAAGTTAAAAACACAAATCTGTCAGATAAAAAAGAATAACCAATTCCGGAGCTCCGGTAGTGTGAATGTGCATAGTGCCCACACTGTGCCAAAAGGCCAATAACCTACACTTTTGTATTTTAACGGTGTTCGTGAGGCATTTTCTCCCTTTCACCAGCTTACGTGCCTCAAAACTGGTGGAACTTAGTTTTCCGAATCCATGGTTCTTAAATGAGATAAGCGGTTTCCCTCCATGTCTCGTTTAATTTTTAATTGCCTCATTTCATTGCGTTTCTTGTCTCGTGCGTTAGCTTCTCATGGGCGTTGTGTACTCGGCTGCTTACCCTAATGTAATGGCTGGCTTGTTGGCTCCGGAAACATCGAGACGGAACCGCGGTTGTTAACTCGAAAAGCTTTCAGTGAATTTGTCATTTCGTCTTTTATTGACTTTGTTTGCGTGATATTTTCCAAATCCGGATTGCGCAACGTTATTGAATCCATTGCTAAACGTGGTCTGGCTGTTTCATATTTTAATACTTTCACCAATACATCATTCATTGTTTTACTTCTAGAATCAATTCTCCCTTTCTAGGTTTTGCAGGTAGTTGTTGCTTGTTTTGCGGTTGCATAATTATGATGTGTGACTGCCCATATCTTACTTCCAACTTAGTCGCGATCCGCGCTTATCTCGCTTTCGTTGCGGATACAAACATCTTCAACTTCCCCTCGAATAGTCAATATAAATTCGTTGAGCTGCTCCTCCGCGGCCCTACCATTGTACTGTACTCGAATGTCGGAGACTATCAAATGCCGCTTGAGCTTCTGGAAACAGAATCTCAGTGTGCAAGATATGGGGGTTTGAAAGCAGGCCTTTCAATTTTCCTTTTAAGCTCCGGCCTGATTTGCCTTTCAAATTATTTGCTGGCTATTGAATTTTTTTAAGGTACTTTGTTCCTCCTCTTCTTTAATTTAAAAATCTTGGTTTTGTTGAATTTAATCGAGTTTTTCGTTTTGCATTTTCTGCTGTTTACGCAGGTCGACAAGCTGATTATCTTGCTCCGCCTGTTGTTCTGTTAATTTGGCGCTTTGCTCTTTACCTATAGATCAATCAATTGTTCACCTTGCTTCTTTCACAGATCTACCAGTTGTGCCCTTTTATTTTACGTAGATCAGCAAATTGAAAACCTTGCCCCTCTCAGATTTGCCAATTGAGTGCTTTGCCCTTTCATTTGTTTTAACTGTTTTATTGTTACATATGCAAGCAGTAAAAATACTCGAAACAGGTTGATCGTTACTAGCTTTAGTCACTCTGGATTTCACAATGATACTTCAAGGATTCTAGAGATGAGCTTTAAAAATAGATACAGTTGGTCACCTTCCACTGCTGCGTAGAAACTAAATTTAAGTGTGTCTCGTTATTGCCACTAAAGCATGAGATATGCTTTCAAAAGGTTGCATTTTTATATCCAGAAACCGCACGCAGATTACGTTAGCCGATGTTAGATTTGGTGCCTCAATAATTGACTTGAATCTAACTTCAGTTTGAATACTAATATAAATATGGCGATTTACGAGTGCCTATCTCACCACTCAGAATAATTTCTAAATTTTGTTGGTTTTATTTAATAAATATGCTTCCAGTGTCTCTTAAATTTTATTTTATAGGCATTTCCAAGATTTGCAGCAATTTATGTTTAGTAAAAAATTGGCCAAGAGGGAACAAAAACTCTGTTCATAAGCATTTGTAAACTCACAGTGGAAATTTTCACAATCAGCACAATTTCTCGCTTGGCATTGGAAGTGACCAATTAGGTCCAATGTACAATCGTATTATCACTTTATGAGGACAAAGTTTCAGGTCGATGTATTGTACATCAACGGAAATGAACATAACCGCTTAGAGAACGTAAATTACATCTTAATGAAAGTTTTGATTTTCGGAATTGGTCATCGGTCTTACCCATTAAATCGTCATGATGCTTTTTGCTGCGCTAAAGACTAGGACCAAAATCTCTCAAACATCATAGTGAGACCGATGACCAATACCCAAAATCACATTTTCCGTGAGAACAAAATTCATCGTTCCGAAACCTTGCACCCATACGAAGCTTCGCCAGAGCTACTATAAATAGTTTTTCATTCATAAAAACACTCGCAATCCCCGTAAGTGGGGCACCTTCTTGAATACAAAATTATTATTTTCGAATCTGTGTGCGAACAAATATTTATTATAAATATTTGCTACATTTAAAAAAATTATTATTAAAACGAATTTTTAATTTTTATGTGAAAAATGCCGTTCAACGCAATGGCTTGGTAAGTCTTAAGCGGATTCTGATCCACCAACAGTAACCATCGATCATTGGTTTTCTGAGTTTAAACTTGGTCACCCAAAGATCGATGATGCATTTAATTAAGATTTTTTCGGCTTTTCAGACAAATTGTAAGGGTTGTGTATCTATCTATACACAAGTACCCGTATTATTCTACTTTTTGAGGTAGATATTAAACATTGTAAATGTCATTAAAAATAATACTTAGTCTTAAATAAATTAATTAATACAGACAAATTTAAAAACTTCTTAATCGATGATACAGTTCGCTCTATAGTCGCTCGTATTCAGCATTTATTTCAGAAAAGGTAAAAACAAACGCTCAAAATCATTTTGGAAGACCGTAAATTTAAGTTTCGTGAGATAACTGATACCTTAAAGCAATAAAGTCAGAATATCGAACTACACAGGTTCTGCGACGAAAATGAGAGGGCTTAAACTGCAGTTGCGTACATGCGGCATATAACTAGTCCAGAAAGGTACCACTACAGTTTGCTAGCCGCAAAACCTAAGGTTGCTTCAGTAAAGAAATTGTCAGTAGCAAAATTATAACTTTGTGTGGCTCTTTTTCTAACACAACTCGTGAAATCAGCCGCAATCGCAAAAATACTTGAAATAAAAATATCGTTGATTGTTTGCTGGACCGATTCGACTATCTCTCTAGACTGGTTAGCTGATGTTAATATTCTATGGCAAACTTTTGTAGGAAATAGGACTTCATAAATACTTGATATCGTCAAAAGGGTTAGCTCACGTCACGTCCCTACAAACATTAACCCAGCGATTCTTCCCGAGGAATTCTACCATTCCAAATACTAAAACACGAGATATGGTGGAATTCTCCTATAACTGGTTGCAGTGTTGTCAGAAGTTTGGTCAGATCATAAAATGAATTATGGGACTAAAGAAGAAGAGCGCCCTAAATACTCTTTGACAACATCAGCAAAGAGTCAAAATTTATTATTTTCCACGTACTTAATTAAAAGATAGTTGTCCTATCAAAAAATCATTGGGACGGTCGCAAAAGTTCAAAGGTTTATGTACAACGCAAACATCGATGCAGGGGGGGGGGGGCTCATAAGAGTAAAAGGGCGAAATGAAGCATCCTATTATCCTACCACCATCGAAGTTCACAACACTACTTATCACAGACTAGCAAATACGATATTGTCACACAAGTCTCCAATTAACGTTAACAATGATAAGACAGCGATTTTGGATAATAAAAAGCAAGCTATACGAAATTCTGTCAGAAAATGCATGAAATGTTTCGCAGGACCAATACAGGTTTTCCACAGTCGAAGAATATGTCAAAACCCGTTTAAATCCTAACAACTAACTGATTTCTGGCAGCACTTAAACGGTTTGCCTCTAGGCGAGGGCTCTACAAGCGCTAACAAATATCTACCGGACGTCTTTTCATTCCTGAAAAATAACACTATAATGAAATCTATAATTTTCAATAACCTTGTATTTTAATCCACTAAATGCTTCTCATTTCGGAAGCCTATGGGAGACAGCCGTCAAATCGATGAAATACCACCTTAAACGAGTTGTTGAAGAAACTATACTCACGGTCGAAGAACTCCAGACATTGCTTGCGGAGATAGAGTCAATCTTGAATGTTCGCCCCCTTGAGGCAATACCATTTGCTGGAGAGGTTGATGTTCTTACACCAGGATATTTTATCGTAGGACATCCACTAGTAATGGTTCCCGAGGTGAATGTGACGAATTCCAAATTGTCAAATTTAAATAGAGGGAAAATGCTGCATTATATGAAACAACACATCTGGCAGAGGTGGCACATTAAGTATTTCAACTACAATCACGATCAAAATCGACATCACTTAGACCAAATCTCGAAGTGGATGATATCATTTTCGTCATGGACAGGAACTTTCCACCTTCAAAATGGTTACTTGGTCGAATCATAGAAGTATTCAGCGGCAACGATGGAATCATCAGACTGACCTCCGTGAAAATACATAAGGGAGAACTTCATAAATAGTAAACTAGAAGCTTTTTTAAAAAAGTCCAATACTTTGTTTAAAAGCTCTATTCATTACCTTACAAAAACACCAAAATAAAAAACAAAATTTTATTTCATTATAACAAAAAAATCAATAATATAAAAAAAGTAAAAAAAAACTCAAAAAAGACCTCGGACAGATGGCAATACCTACTATGTTTAGGCAATTTTGATAAAACAAAAATGGGAAATCCCCAAAATCAACATCTATAATTCGAAGAAAATATTTAGTCATATTGTGATATCAACGACGAGCAGTTGCATTTTTACTAGTAAAATAAATATGGGAAGACAACGTGGTCAAACATCTGTAGAAGTTAGAAAACTTGTTATTAAATACTACAACGACCATAAATCTGTTAGAGAAATAGCAAAAATAATAAATAGGCCACACTTAACGGTCCATGACATCATTCAACGATTTAATTTATCGAAATCTTTGGAAAATAAGGCAAAATCTGGTAGACCCAAAATATTTTCGTCAGCAGATGAGCGTTGGATCGTCCACCTAATTAAAAAGGATCCGAAACTTAGTGCTCCGAAGCTTACCAAACAAGTTTCAATGGAGCTGGGAAAAAGTATAAACCCAGAAACGATAAGATTAGTACTGAGGAGGCAAAACTTTCATGGAACAGTACCTCGTAAAATACCTTTCATTAGTAAGCGAAACCGCAAAAAACGTTTACAATTTCCAAAAACATATAAAAGTGCCAATTTAGAATTATGGAACAAAGTAATTTATTCAGACGAAAGTAAATTTAATTTATTCCGATCAGATGGCCAATGTTATATATGGAGACAACCAAACGAAGAACTACGAAAAAAAAACTTACAAGCTACTGTTAAACATGGTGGTGGTTCGGTGATGGTGTGGGGGTGTATGTCAGCTGCTGGCCCAGCAAAATTATGCATTATTGATGGCATCATGGATCAAACGAAATATTTATACATTTTGAAGCAACATTTAGTGCAGAGCGCTGAGCAATTGGGAATAAAAGAAAACTTTTATTTCTACCAGGATAACGACCCAAAGCACAAAGCTCAAAATGTTCGACTTTGGTTGCTTTACAATTGCCCACATGTTATAGACACGCCCCCACAATCACCGGATCTTAATGTGATTGAACATTTATGGGCTGTTTTAGAAAATAAATTAAAAAAGCACGTGATTTCGAATAAAGAACAGCTGAAACGTATTCTCAAGGAGGAATGGGCCAAAATTGATCCTTCTGTATGTCAAAATTTAGTAGAATCCATGCCTAGGAGGCTTCTTCTTGTTATAATGAAATAAAATTTTGTTTTTTATTTTGGTGTTTTTGTAAGGTAATGAATAGAGCTTTTAAACAAAGAATTGGACTTTTTTAAAAAAGCTTCTATTTTACTATTTATTCTGTGATAAAGAATTAAATGGTAGGTTATGTTTGTTCCACTGTCTGTTGCTCATAAGAATTAATTTCGTCATGTCGTTCAAAATATTACAAACTTATGATGATTTTGTATTGAAAATTGTTGAATTGTAGAATTAACAGTTTAATAAATTATCTGCTGTTTCCTAAAGTCGCAGAAGTACAAATTTCCTTTGTGTGATAAGTCTTTTATCGGTGAATAGCAAAAAGCAATTTTCCAATGAAAATTTTCTTCTTAAATATTTGTTATATTTTTCCGATTTGCAGATTTTAACAATATCAAGGGGAGGCATTTGTGTGGAAACAAAAATTTTAGTAATTTAGATAGAGCTATCTCAAACAAAACTCGTACAAAACATAAATAAATAAAGGCTTACCTTAAAACGCTAAGTCGGTTCATCTTGTTAGGGTAAAATGTCAAAACACTAAAAACACTTTGAAAATTTCACTGCACTAAAAAGTTTAACAACACTTGCATATCATTACATTTTAAAAACTTTTAATACACTAAAACCAATACACTAATCACATTGCGAACTTATATTTTCTATATACACCCATCCCCCGATGTACACGGTACTTTTTTACGCGAGTTCGCTTTTACGCGGTTTGTTCAAAAATTTTATTGCATTTTTTCGAATTACATACTCGGTTTTTCATACAAAAATCGCATTTTCGATTTACTCGGTATTCTTCGGTTTTACACGGTATTCTGCAGAACCAATCTACTGTGTAAGTCGGGGGATGGGTTTACTGTGAAAAATTATATAACATTTTAAACACAAACACACCAAATAACATTTTCACATAACACAAAATTAAACACACAACGCGTACGCACAGTTAATTCTTTTCACGTAACGCAAATCACTTTGTGTCTAAAAATAAAATACAATAAATTTAATTTAAAAAGCTTTGAAAATAATTCGACGCACACACAACACAACTTTGTTAAAATATTAAGTTTACTGCGCAACAGGTAAATCTATGGTCCGTTATATTAAAAGTCCAAACGTAATTACGTAGTGAAATTAGCAGGTTGCAGCGTGAAAGTGGAAAAATGAATTTTAATTGTTAGTGTACTGTACAAATTATTTTAAACTAATACCAACAAAAACAAGGTGAAATGTGTTGTGATCTCGAGGACGCCACACTTGATTTCGGGATAAAATATTATAATTAAGTTTTTCCATCAATTAAGAGATCTCAGTAAATTTTGGTCGAAATCGGACCACAAAAAGCGGCAGCTTCTGTAGAAGTTTATTCGTTAGGCTAGTTTCCAAGCTTTAAGCGGGGCTATTGTACAGCCTTAATGGATTGAGTGGTCGAGATGAAAATTCATACTTAAGCTTTTGAAATAACTTGACAGATCGCAGTGAATTTTTGGCCGAAATTGGTTCACAAGAATTGGGGGATTCTTTGCTAATATTTTCATAAGTAAATCATTTTCGAGAAAACGATCAAACGCACAAAATATTCTCAATTTATCATCGGTACAGACATTCAGGCGGACGGAAAATTTGGTTGCTTTTTGGCTTCTGAGACCTTCAAAATCTCATTAGGTGGTCAATAAGATAGTTTTCAAACAGTTTTTTGATTTCTCCTAAACCAAATTTACTATCGCGATATTAAGATGTAAAGGCTCGATTTGTGCAACACATTAAAAACCGGCCTAAGGGGAATTTTCGAACATGCCGCAATTATCGAACCTTTCATTTAATCATGTCATTCTAGGAACTTCATTTTGTTGAGCCCAATCTAAGCAAATAGTAAAGTTCTTGATTGCGTCGTCTATCTTAATGTATGGTTTATCATTTATTATGATATCGTGAATTCATTGATCCACTCGTTGGCTTGATTTGTGGAGTATTCAACTGAATAGATTCCACCTCTGACCTGGAACGTTGTAAATTATTTCGGAGTTCAATCAGTGGTATGTCTTCCTCTGAATCCCCCCCATTTGAATATTGTTCCTGCCGATCACTACGATATGTAACAATAAACTCTTTTTATAATTTGTTTTGATCGTATGTATGATGGTTTGGTCCATCGGTAGGAACAGAGCGGTACAGTTTGATGGGAAAAGAATAAAAGAACAGCTTTTTAAGGAAGGTTTTGAGATTGAAGGAACTGCTTCACCTAAAATTAATAAAGCTAAGATTAATTACAACATTTATGTTTGATTTAAAGAACATAAAACCTCGGGAAAAAAGTGGTTTCTAACCAAGTTTGAAATAAGCCGATGTCATCCAAGCACTTTGACTTCCCCTATATAAAATGGGTAGATGAGCATTTTAGAAAGCTCTTGGTTTCGTAGGTTTCCCGATGACAAATAGTTTAATTTTGTGGGAGACCATACCTCTTTTTAGAATTGTTAAACCACCCACTGCTTGCTGAAAATTTTTAATTGATTTCTTTAATTTTGCCGTGTAGCTTTATGGCTTTTTCAGATAAAATACAAGAGGAAATCGAAATATGACTAGCTCTCTGATTACAAAACCATTTATACAAGGATTCTTCTATTTTTGGGAATTCCGGAAATTTCATGACTTTCGGTTTCCGGGACCCATCCTGGTGGTTTTACAAATAAATTCCTCACTGCGTATTTTTTGTTGTTGAACCCGTGCGATTGTTGATCTATGCACTAAATATTGTGCTGTCGCTAAATAGCGGTTTCCAACCATTATTAGTATTTTTCGGTTAAAAAAAAATATTGCAATTATCAAAAGTTAAGAATTTTTGTTCTTATTTGCATTTATCGAAAGTTGCAAGTATCGAATGTTGCACAAATCAAGTTTTATCTCGAATTTACTATCATATACTCTTAGCCCAAGAATCTGGGTTTTGTTCAAATCGAACCAGTATCAGTCCCGAGTCTAACTAATAAAAAAACATTTTTTTTACCCAATTCGACTTTTTTCATTCATTCCAACGTTTTTTGAACATTTTAATGCCTTTTTGTAGAACAATTTACCTTTGGTCTCATAGTCGCTTTAGTCGCTGGGAGCCAGATCCAGAGAATACGGTATTTTGGGAAGAAATTCGAACATTAATTGGTTCAATTTTTAGATCGTTGCCAATGATTTGCGACACGGTATACTGTCTTGGTAAACGAGAACTTATCTCTGTTGCATTTGGGTCTGGCGCCCCAAACTCACCAATAACGACATCTTATATTCACTATTCATGGTCTTTCCTTTGAAATAAAATATCTAGCGCATCCCAAAATATGGAGGCCAAACCCCTGTCTTACGAAATTTTGGTCGTTTAGGCGGCTTTCATTGGCTTGTGGCACTCAGCTGAGTAACGATTTTGTCTTTGAATGCCTTGGTGTATCCGAGTTTTATTTATTGTCACATACCGATGCACTACTACACAAAATACTGGTAAATTTCGTATAAACAGCTCCATATGTAGGAATAAATTCATTGTAAGGCGAGCAAGCGCGTAACCCATTTTGAATACAGTTTTTTCTTGGGTAAATGTTTATACAAAATAGTGATACTCTGCGTTTTGATTACTTTACGGTGTCATTTATCTCACGAAACTTAAATTTACGGTTTTCCAAAATGATTTAGTGCACTTGTTGTTACCTTTTCTGAAATAAATGCTGAATACGAGCGACTATACAGCAAACTGCATTAATTAATTTATTTAAAATTTTGTCGGCTTTTCGGACAAATTGTAAGGGTTGTGTATCTCTACACAAGTACCCCGAGGTGAAAAATGTGGGGAGGGAGTGAATTTTTCTCTTTTTTTTGTGGAAACATACATTTGTGGTACATACACTCCGCGACACTTGATTACCCTTATCACTTTGTTTTTGACGTCGATGACATAAGGTGCGTGTAAATAAATTTAGTTGTGTTCAGTTTAATAGTTTATCATCAATTTATTAAGTTTACTACCAGCTGCAGTTCGTAGTGATGAAAATAGGTCGAAGAAAACCCCTAACAAAGGTAGAAATTGGAAAGATTCTTGCGCTAATCAAGAAAAGTATTCCAATCATGCGATTTCCAAAAAATTGCTCGCAATTCTTGGACCACCAACGGCTATCTCAAAGATTCAGAACTCTTCAAATTCGATGTATCTGCAAAAAAAACGAGAAAATAGTCTCAGCCAGTCTCCATACTGTTCCGAGTATAATAAAAAAGTGTTCATAAAAAAGTGCTCGATTGCAATATCATCTTGGACATCTGCATTGGAAGGCAATATGGTTCCAGGTTATTTTTTCGGACGATAAAAAGTTTAATTTCGATGGACCAGATGGTTTTAGACATTACTTCCATGATTTGAGGAAATCGGAGTCATTCTTGTCCCGCCGCCACACCAGTGTTGGTTCCATCATGGTGTGGGCAGCAATTTCTTCTCATGGTGCTATTGATTTGGTTGTCCTAGAGGGCCGACAAAACTCGCAAACCAACATCGAACTCCTAAATTGCAAAAAATTAATTTTGGCGAAATGTTTTGGCCAAAGCTAGATTTACCAGCAATATAACGCAGCAAAATAGTGAAATAGTGGTTTGAAGAAAACAACGGAGCAGTTTTGAATTGGCCGGCTTTGTCTCCGGATTTAAATATTATTGAAAATCTTTGAGGGTGGTTATCGAGACAAATTTATTCGAATGGAATACAATACGAATGCCGAAATGACCTTATGACAGGTGTATGATGCTTTCGAGAAAGTATCGATAGAATTAATACAAAATCTTTATAGGCTTTTGCCTAATAGAATTTAGGATGTTGTAAGCAATAATGGAGGACCCACTAAATATTAAATAAAGAAAAAACTTCAAAATAATAGAACGTAATGGGTTTTATTACTTAATTTCACAGATGAGGGTTATCAAGTGTCGCAGTTTAAATAAGCAAAAGAATCTAAATGGGGAGTTATTGGAAAGTTAGATAAGTCAGCGACCAAATGACACAGTGGTTAAAGCTTTGGCATTTGGATCGGGGGATACCGGGTTCGAATCTCGATAGAGACTATCTGTGATAAAAAGGAACACAACTACGACCCCCTATCGGCGGGAAAAACTCATGGGCCCATGTTTCATGTTCAGTACTCTATGCGCTCGTACAGAGCTATACAATGCGCAGATGGTAACGTGAATCGGACCTACAGCCGTACGTCTTCGATTTGGTATAACTGCGAACGGTAGGATGGGAAAAACAAAACCGCGGAAGATTTGGGAGTGCTTCGGCCCGAGAACAGATTGCAGGGGTAAAAATTAAAAAAAAAAGTTAGATAAATTAGAAACCAATAAGGTGATGAGAATTTTTAAAATAATTATACGCATTATCTTAGGTTTTTTGGAAAATTTTCAAGTGAGGGTAAGTGTTGAGGTGTGCATATTGTGAGTAAATGGCCTCTTTGTTTTCTATGACTAGAAAAGTCGTAAACATTGTAAATGTCTTTAAAAATAATATTTTGTCCGAAAAACCGAAAAAAATCTTAAATAGGATCAAAGAGATCAAATCAAAGTGATTTTTCTAAACAAACGTCTGATTTGAGACCAAATGTAAAAATGCTCTACAAAAAAGCGTTGGAATGAATGTATCACTCACTTTTGATGGAAATTTCTATGTTGATGTCGAATTGGGTAAAAAAAAGTTTTTTTTATTAGTTAGACTCGGGACTGATGCTGATTCAATTTAAACAAAACAAAAATATTTGGGCAAAGTGTATATGATAAGAAATTCGAGATCGCGATAGTAAATTTGGTTTAGTAGAAATCAAAAAAATGTTTCCGATAGCTATTTTTGATCTGATATAATTAAAATGTCGTGAAATAATTTTTTTTGAACTGAAATTTGTAATACTACTGCTTCAGGAAACTGGTTTCAAAATCCATAACCAATGACGATATTCTATGGAGATTATGAAAAGAGATAAATATTACTCATTTCATAATTTCAAACCTTTGTAGAAATTCTGTTTGAAAGCTAACTTATTGACCAACTGATATAAATGATAAATTTCGAAACATAGTCTGACGTTTTGAAGGTCGCCTGAATGTCTGTACCGATGATAAAATGATTTACTTGTGAAAATATTGGCAAAGAAGCTTCCATTTCTTGTGAATTAATTTCGGCCAAAATTCACTGCGATCCGCCAAGTTATTTCAAAAGCTTAAGTATGAATTTTCATCTTGACCACTCAATCCATCTGGGCTGTACACTAGCCTCCCTTAACGCTTGGAAAACTGGCCTAACGAATAAGCTTCTTTAGAAGCTGCCGCTTTGCTTTTTGTGGTCCGATTTCGACCAAAATTTACTGATATCTCCCAATTTATGGAAAAACTTAATTATAATATTTTATCCCGAAATCAAGTGTCGCGTACTCGAGATCACAACACATTCCACCTGGTTTTTGTTGGTATTAGTTTAAAATAATTTGTACAGTACGCTAACAATTGAAATTCATTTTTCCACTTTCACGCTGCAACCTGCTAATTTTACTACGTAATTACGTTTGGACTTTTAATATAACGGACCATAGATTTACCTGTTGCGCAGTAAACTTAATATTTTAACAAAGTTGTGTTGTGTGTGCGTCGAATTATTTTCAAAGCTTTTTAAATTAAATTTATTGTATTTTATTTTTAGACTAAAGGTGATTTGCGTTACGTGAAAAGAATTAACTGTGCGTACGCGTTGTGTGCCTAATTTTGTGTTATGTGAAAATGTTATTTGGTGTGTTTGTGTTTAAAGTGTTATGTAATTTTACACAGTAAACCCATCCCCCGACTTACACAGTAGATTGGTTCCGCAGAATACCGTGTAAAACCGAAGAATACCGTGTAAATCGAAAATGCGATTTTTGTATGAAAAACCGAGTATGTAATTCGAAAAAATGCAATAAAATTTTTCAACAAACCGCGTAAAAGCGAACTCGCGTAAAAAAGTACCGTGTACATCGGGGAATGGGTGTATATAGAAAATATAAGTTCGCAATGTGATTAGTGTATTGGTTTTAGTGTGTTAAAAGTTTTTAAAATGTAGTGATATACAAGTGTTGTTAAGCTTTTTAGTGCAGTGAAATTTTCAAAGTGTTTTTAGTGTTTTGACATTTTACCCTAACAAGATGAACCGACTTAGCGTTTTAAGGTAAGCCTTTATTTATTTATGTTTTGTACGAGTTTTGTTTGAGATAGCTCTATCTAAATTATTAAAATTTTTGTTTCCACACATATGCCCCCCCTTGATATTGAAAAAATCTGCAAATCGGAAAAATTTAACAAATATTTAAGAAGAAAATTTTCTTCAGAAAATTGCTTTTTGCTATTTAGCGATAGGAGACTTATATCACACAAAGGAAATTTGTTCTGCTGCGACTTTAGGAAACAGCAGATAATTTGTTAAACTGTTAATTCGACAATTCAACAATTTTCAATAGAAAATCGTACACAAATTTTAGTTTTTTTTTAATACAAAAGAAAAAATAAGTTGGTAATATTTTGAACGACATAAGAAAACTCGTGCGGGTCCGTAATTTAGCTGTATTTTACTGGATTGTTTTCCGCATCGTTAATCTCAGAACCAGCAACGTTAATAACCTCCGTGGAAAGCGTATTGATTAACAAAATTGTCCACAACGTTATAAATTCTCAGATTCTTTGTGAAGTTATTTTCTTTCTTGATATTTTAGGTTGCGGTTAGGTTCCAACATTCTCCCGAGCTTTTAATTGTCCGATTCAATAGGAATTTTGCACAAAGCATGTGAACGACGAATTTTTCCGTTCTGTATTTTCACAGAGGTCACTCTGCTTAATCCATCGTTGACACTGAATACTTCTATGATTCGACCAAGTAACAATTTTGAAGGTGGACAATTTCTGTCCATGACGAAAACTATGTCACCCACTTCGAGATTTGGCTTAGGTGATGTCCATTTTGATCGTGATTGTAGTGTGGTCAAATACTCACTCTGCCACCACCGGCATTTTCCATCTATTTAAATTTGACAATTTGGTATTCGTCACATTCACCTCGGGAACCAATACTAGTGGATGTCCTACGATAAAATGTCCTGGTGTAAGAACATCAACTTCTCAACCTGGGGGGCGAGTATTCAAGATAGGCTCTATCTCCGCAAACATTTCTGGAGTTCTTCGACCGTGAGTATAGTTTCTTCAACAACTCATTTAAGGTAATGTTTCATCAAATTGACGGCTGTCTCTCATAGGCCTCCGAAATGAGGAGCATTCGGTGGATTAAAATGCCAAGTAATTGAATCCCTTAAAATTGATTTGAAAAGATTTTATTAGTGTTATCTTCCGGGAATGAAAAGACTTCCGGTAGATATTTGTTAGCGCCTATGAAATTCGATCTGCAATCGCTATATATATCCTTGCAGAGCCCTCACCTAGAGACAAACCATTTCAGTGCTGCCAGAAATGGTTGTTAGATCGCTAGTCACTCTATATGCACGGCTCGTATTGGTGCAAACGATTAGACAAACGTATAGGATTTAAACACGTTTTTTGACCTCTACCTTGTCAGTGGAAAACCTGTATTGGTCCTGCGAAGTCTATGCCTACTTTCAGGAAAGTTTGAATATGCTGAACTCTGCATGGTGAAAGGTTTTCCATTTCCTGTGTTCCAATTCCATTTTGGTTTCGCTCTAAAATATTTCATGCATATTCTAACGACATTTCGTATAGCTTGTTTTACTTTGATTATCCAAAATCGCTGTCTTATCATTGGTAACGTTAACTGATGACGTTATAACGTATTTGTTAGTCTGTGATAAGTAGTGTTGTGAACTTCGTTGGTGTTAGGATAATAGAATGCTTCATTTGGTATGCAACATCTGCACTCTGAATTCGCCCTTTTACTCTCATGAGCCCCTCAGCATCGATGTGTGCGGATTTAAATTTTTTAACTGTGTCTTTATTGGTTTTGACTGCTTATAGCTCATATCGCTTCCTGTAAAAATCCCGTCTTGATATTCTTACAACAGAAAATAACAGCGTTCTCTCTCTACCATAATTATTGATCGGTTTTGTTTCAATGATTTCTGACGCGCGTTTGCAGAAATCATTGAACTATTGCGACCATCCCAATGTCTTTTGGATAGGACGATAATCTTTCAATTAAGTACGGAAAATGACAAATTTTGACTCTTTGCTGACGTTGTCATACAGTATTTAGGACGCTCTTCTTCTTAGTCCCATAATTCATTTTCTGCTTTCGCCAAATTTCTAACCCACACTGCAACCAGTTATAGGAAAATTCCACCATATCTCGTGTTTTATAGTATTTCGGATAGTAGAAGTCCACGGGAAGCGCAATCAGCTGGGTTAATGTTTATAGGAGCGTGACTCCAGCTATCCCTTTGGACGACTACAAGTATTTGTGAAATCCTATTTCTTACAAAAGTTTGCCATCGGTTAGGAACATCAGATAACCAGTCTGGAACGATGGTCGAATCGATCCAGCAAACAATCGACGATATTTTTATTTCCAGTATTTCTGCGACTGATTTCACGAGTTGTATTAGAAGATGAGCTGTACGAAGTTCTAATCTTGCTACTGATATTTTCCTTGCTAGAGCAACCATAGCTTTTCGGCTAGCAAACTGCTGAAAGCCGTCTCATTTGCTTCACAGAACCCGTCTAGTTCGACATTCAGATGTGTAACAACTATATTGGTATACGGGCATCTTTTAATAGCGGCAGCTGAACTGTAACTGCCAATAATTTTTGTCTGATTTCTTGCGGCATTACTGGTGTTGAACATTACTGGTGAGAGCCACTTTAATGGATCAAAAATTTGAGTACTCTCTGAAAGTAGTTTCCTCTTCGTAAAAACTGATTCGGTTATACTGACATGATAGGACAACATGTCTAGCTTCGGATTCCATTGTAGTCGCAGGACTTTTACCGTTACACCCTCCAGACTGAAATCTTTTATGGCCTCTGCTCTGTCTTCTGATGTTGTGGTATGTAAGAACCCTGTTTGAATTAGAAATGCATTTTCGAAGTTTCATTCCAGCCCCAGTAATAATTTCAACTAAATTTGCTTGTAATTCAACAGCTTGTTCATCTGTAGCTGCGCCAGTCATTAAATCATCTACAGCAGTACTTTTAATAAATACTGCAGACGCTGCAGGGAATTGTTAACTATGAATATTTGCTACTCTTTTAATACTCGGGTTGCTAGATACGGAGCCGCTGCATTCACATATGTCAATGTTGTCAGTTTAAAGAATTTTGTTGGTTCTGCCTCACTCGATCTTCAAACTATTGCATGTAATTTTTGGTCTTCCTTGCTGAATTAAAACTGCCCGTACATCTTCTCAACATCATCACTCCTTCTGAAACTTTCTCTCCATTGATTTTTGCTGGCTTACTGCTAAATTTAGCGTCTTACCAAGTTCGATCGTACTATGTTTCAACGGTAACTGCACCATGAACCGAGCGAATAATTTCTCGCATGCTGTATGCTCGTTTGTCACCCTCACTGTTTGGGACGTCTTCAATTTCGCAAAACAGCTTTAGCTTCTGACTAACTCTTAATTGTAACTTTTTAGCCGACTTAATTTTGACTAGATCTAGCTGGCCTCCAAATACCCATCCAGATATTATTTCCATGGCATTGAAGTTGTTTTGTTGTTTATTCTTCCCTCTAAAATCTAATTTTGAACACAACTTTACCATAATTTACTCTTCGACTTTAATTCGTTGGCGTTTATGCTTTAAATGGATAATCGTCAAATTAGTAACCGACAAGGATCTAAACTTCGTCAAGATAAGCCAAATACGCATCAATATAAACATCCAGAGGAGGTTGTAGCTTGTAGAACCGTTTCATCCGAAGCCTGAATAACGAACATGTAATTTGTAATCCTACTCGTTCTAACAATTATATATCCGAAAGTAGGTTTCGTTTACATAGTAGTCTTGCCAGGCGGGATTAAGTGACGATGACACCGATGAGACCGCACTGGTATGGATTCCAAGAGAACTGTGTTGTTTTTTGCCTATTGTATTAACGTAAATCCACTGCAATTCGGTAAATCAATGGTTTGTTTTTGGCTGATTAAGGCTTTTTCCAGTGTGTTTCGTCCAGAAATTAGGTCATCCACATAGAAATTAAAACTCATTCATTTAAAACTACGTTGGACGCTATAGGATAGTTTGGTTGTTCATCGATGGCCAGCTGTCGTAGTGACTTTACCGCTAAATAAGTTGCTGCTGCTGTTCCATATGTGACGATGGTCAGCTTAAACTCCTGAATTTCTTGTTGCGGAGACTGTCTCCATAAAATACGTTGATAGTTCTGATCATCTTCATCAACGGCGATT